>JBAJFG010000253.1:0-184253 GCA_037903475.1 Ancylostoma caninum | reverse complement strand
GGTCTGCCGCACTGCACCAAGTATGCTGCGCGGCAGACCACATCAGTGATAATCTGTGGTCCAAAAATAATTGACCGGCACTGTAGATAAACATATAAGCAAAAAATTAAATGAATAAATGTGGATAATGGATGATGAAATAAAAAGAAAGCAAGTAAGAAGATGTAAAGCTGGCCCAAGGAATCCCCATCATGGGAGGGTCGGTGCAGGTCTTTTTGAACCTACCAGAAAGGTATCCATCGAACTGCATATTGAGACTATCTTGAGAGCAAATATTTCTAGACAAATGTTCATGAATAGATAATATTCTGAGCCGGCTACACCATGAAAGTTGTGTATTTTCACAAGGTACTTTTATTTCACCACGAGAACTTGCATGCTTTATGTCTCGAGCTACCTCACCGCGACATCAAGGAAAACTACCTAACTCAAACTTCCAAAGGGTACTTCTTTGTTTATGAGTGAGGATTTTTGGAGGAATAAGTACTTCAACTTTGCCAATCACTGCTTTGCAGAGTAAACTGAAAATTAAAAAAAAAATCCTGTGATTTAGTCATCATCAAAAGGATGAACCAAGTCATAGATCCCCTGCAACATGCTCCCGAGCTTATCCCTCCCTAATGGATGATGCGAATGCGAGAACACCCCAAATCCAAGCGGTGGCGGCTAGTCGCTTTGCCACTAACCCCATGGGAGCAATGTATTCATGCCACTGCATGAATCTGAAGGTCAACGCCTGCTGGCTGCGACAACAGAAACAGAACAACATTTATAGCAGAAAACAAACTGAAAATATGATACTGCCTTCTATTTATGGATTCGGTTCCAGAAATGCAATATGATAACTTCCGATATTTATAGTGGTTGTCATAATGAGGATGGAAACGTTGAAAAACAATGCTCTTAGTATAAACAGAATTTGGAGTTAGGGGAGAATAGGTTGGGAAAGTACAAAGTATTTACCTCTATCTATTCATACAGTCAATGTAAACAAGCTAAATAAAATCGTAAAGCAAAATGATATGAATGCAAAATCTTTAGCAAATAAGGACGAAAACGAAGGAATGTGAAGAAAAGAATGGCCACGAGAATGACTCCGAGAAATAACTTCGACTTTTTTTTCAAAAACCAAAAAAAAATCCTTGGTTTTTTTTGGAGATGAACGCACAGGAAACAAATGTAGTGCTAACGAAAGAAGCACAAAGAAATTTTAGAGTACACCGTGAAAGCGTTGCAAAATTCTACATATTATAACCATAAACAGTGAAAGCTCGACATAAAGTTTCCCATATTAGAATCTTAAAGATTTTTTTTTCACAATTATTCCATTGAAACCACGTGCTAGACAAATTTTTACAGATGAAATGACTTCTCCACCAGAATTATTGCCCAAACATAAAGGGAACACCACATATATAAATGCTTCAGAGCACTGCCCACGCGTTCAATTTCTCTTGCTTTTTCATTAATCTGGCCTATGTCTTACAAGTTCATCCTGCGAATCCAGAAATCTCTCGTGATTTTAACAGTTTGCTTTCTGAAACTCGAAAACTCATTATTTTAGCTGAATAAGGGTAAGCCAGAATGATTTTTTGCAAAACAAGAATCCAGTTATGTAGCTTCAAAGATAAATATGGAAGAGTAAACCATACAAAATTACTTGGACAGAAGTAGGAAGTAATTTAACGTGGATTTTTGGACAAAGTGCAAAACATTCCTCGGGAAGGCGTCTAAAGCAAATCTGTACTACAAGGCAGATCTTTTGATGAGTGAGCTTTGAAGTAGTGTTTTTTTTCTTATGAAAAACAAGTAATCCACAGTTGCATTTCATAAAAAAAACAAAAAAGAAAGGAACAAAATACCAATGCTCCGTTTCGTTCCTTCCACTATATGTTGTGGCAGAACAGATTGGTAGTAGTTATCTTACTACTCAATATTTTTAACCCATTGACGACCGCGTGGCTCACCCGTGAGCCGCGCCTTTTTTCTGCATGGTCCAGTTTGAGGGATCACCGGGCCCGAAGGATGTCAGCGGTTTTCTTAGAAAGTGGGGTAGTAAGACCTCTTGGTCAACATGATTATAAAAATCTACACTGGATTTCGTATGAAGGTTTTGGAGCAGAGAAAGGAGCCAGAAATGGAGAGAACGTGGAAAATGCGAAAAAGCGCGCGGTCGTCAATGGGTTAAGGAATTCTTCCGAAAACTTACGCAAATTCATGCAGCGATACACGATACGTGCAGAGTATACTAGGTAGATGCGGAATTTGCCAGGAAACCGCTGGGTTTTGTGCGTGGTATATCAGAATACTCATACAGAATTTTTCTCTCTATCACGTGATTGGGACACATTTAGTACTTCTAGGTAAATAAATGAGTCAGTAAATGGATAACTAAGTGAACACACTATGGAAATCACATGAAAACCACTGCTGTTGAACAAGTAGTGCAGTGTGAGCCTAAAACGTTTTGTATAGGCATCAGGGATATCCCGGACTCGGCTATCTACCCTTCTCTACGTGAAAGCCTTCTTTTCTAATCCTACACAGCTACAGTAATTGGGTCTAACCGAGAAATTACCAGAATTTCCCACAATTTTCAGATTATATACGCTGTCACTGTTTGGCCGAACAATGAAGATAATCAGTCTGCTGACAGTACTCTTGGTGGTATGTGGACTTTTTTTTCAGGATCATTTCTGGCTGACAATGGGACAAATTTAGAAAAAAAATCATTGCAGGTCCTCTCACTGGTCTCGCTGGGATGTGCACGTAGGGGCAGAGGTGGTGGTGGTGGTGGTGTGCCGTCTCAACCTGGTGGTGCCCAAGATTTCGGCAGAGAAAAAGAGAACAGAAGTGATGGTGGTCGTGGTCGTGGTGGTGGACGTGGTGGCGGCCGTGGTCACCCTCAATTTACTAGAAGACCAGGAAAGCCTGACACCAAGCGCCCTCCGCGGAGAAAATTCAAATCTTTTACTTTCAGTTCTCACGAGGTGTATCTTTGATCACGTTGGATCCTTTATGAAAATTCCGTGTTCTTCAGCTGTATTTTCAAATTTTTTGAATTTAAACATGTGTCCGGTCCGGGTGGAGTAGGCAACACTTATGGTCCAGGCCGTTACGGTCGTAACTCAAAGGTCGACATCTAACTGATTTAGATCAGCATGTAACTAGTTTATATTGCCCGGATACTACCAGGAAATACCCGTTGTTCTTCATACATTCCTTTCCAGACATAACACTAGACGAACTTGCCATTTTCGCATTCGAACAAATAAATTTTCCATTAATAAAGTAATCACCAATGATTTTAGTAAGAAGTCATTGGAAACCTGTCAAAATGTAAACTTGTAAAATGTCCTGTTACACTTGCAATATATTTTTAACTTCAATCTCCCTATGTTTTAATCGAGTATCTATGAAATACTGGTCATCTACAGTGCGTATTAGCTGAACATCCCACTTTATATCTGGCGTTGATGATCGAGCATCATTTTCCTCAGCTTATACCTCAAGGCCCTGAGAAAGGACAGCGGTCAAGGGTAATCTTGGCCTGAAAACTTTTGAAGGTTCATTTTCGCATAATTGCGGCAAAATTTTCTTGAATACACAATTCGTGCAAGAGTGACGAAAAATCCGTTTTCGAACTTCGATTCCTGGGGAGCTTGTGGGCGGAGCAGCGGGAACCAGTGCGGAGGACGAGTTTTCAGAATGTTGCACTCCCGGGGGAGCGCCCACCGGAGGAATTCGTACTTCTCGTAGAAATCCTCATCATCGATTCCCAATCACGATAGAAGATGAGCTCTATATATGACCAGCAACGGAGCACATGGTGCGATATCGATATCGCCTTGGCTCCGCCCACAAGCTCCGCCATTGATGAGACTCAGAAGCGGTTCTTCTTTGGCACTTTAGGATTAACTTGCACCATTGTGATCAGGAACTCCCAGAGATTCTTTTCGTGTTGAGACCTCAAAAACGATTGTAAGATGGGACTGTGCCTTCAAAGCTGCTTTTTTAAAACTTTTAGACGGTCAACTGTACAAAGTACGCGCCTCTGATGACTGTGTTTTTTTCAATTCCGTGTCAGAGTAATGATGAGGTGGAAAATTAGGCCTTTAGGAAAATTCAGGAAGATCCTTGGGACTTGGAGTTAGGTTTTTTTCAGGGAGCTAGTGTTGTACAAAAATTTCCGTTTTACGGCTTCTCTTCTGAAATTTACGTTTTCTGTTTTACAATTTACTGGATTTCACATCTAATTTCTGTGGACGCCCGATCCAGGTCCCTGTTGCCCCCCACTGGGAGAGCTTCCCAAAATTATTTCGCTGACACAGCTCAGCTGTACTGGTCAGACCAAACAGTTACCTCAAATTGGTCTCTAAGGACGACGGCATTCGGTACGCCTTCAAGGGCATGATAAGCTGCTCCGTATATTTCACAGGTAAGTGATAGCGTGATAACGTGGAAGACAATTTGGCCGTACAGGGTGGACTCATACATGTTTCAACAACCGCGTTCAAGTCATAACAGAGTTAACATGTTCAGCCTTGTTAGTCATCATTCTCTAGTTTAGGCCAATTTTTTGTTGTTAACACATGTACACCCATCCATGTACATGGACCTACATATTCTGACACGTTCTAACACGTCAACCGTTGGTTCTCACGAGTTAGCACAAA
Source organism: Ancylostoma caninum (assembly GCA_037903475.1). Classification (NCBI taxonomy): domain Eukaryota; kingdom Metazoa; phylum Nematoda; class Chromadorea; order Rhabditida; family Ancylostomatidae; genus Ancylostoma; species Ancylostoma caninum. The sequence continues at coordinate 179,577 of JBAJFG010000253.1, read as the reverse complement.
GCAGCACCGTGAAAAGTACCGTGAAGACAGGTAAGAACCTAGGCATACGTGTTAGGACATGTCAGAACTAGCGGACCAGTGTCGCGCAACCGCCTCGAACCCGCATGGTTCAGCAGTTGCGATGCGGCACCAGCAGAGCAGATAAGAACTGGGTCGTGATGACCACGATAAAGTTCAAAAATGAAAAAAATTGAAAATTAACATAAAAATGAAATACAATAGCGAGCACAACGCGAACATCCTCAACCTCCAAGTTGATCCGTTTAAAAAAATAAGGTTCCGGAGAATTAAAATCAATATTCGGTATACATTTCAGTCTGTTATATTTCTAGTAAATTCTCCCTCTTGCAGAAAAAGTTTACAGTGATTGAGATAGCAACAAGAAGGCGACGGTTGTCTTCAAAAGACTCCGTATTCCCTGGATATCCAATTCCTTGATTGTGAGAGAGTGCAAATAAAAAGTAATATAGCAAGTTACACACCACAATCGCATGCAAAGAGTAAAAAAACTACATGTAAATGCTCATGCGCTAAACGTCTATACTCCGAGAAGCTTGGAGAGAGCGTCGGTGACTTCGTCTGCAATTACGTCTGCGGCGCGGTATCTGCCGGCTGAGCAGCTGGTTTAATCGATAAAAAGACGCCATAGGATGCGTGTGGTAGGAGATTTCACAGAGTGACAGTAGTAGGGAAACATCAAAGTGGAAGGGGTCGCATCACATGAAAGTGTAAAAATTAGATCGAACCAACTGATCAGCCGTCTGATATCGCGCCGCGATCGTAATTGCAGACGAAGTCGCAGACGCACTCTCTAAGCTACCCGACTGCATATCTCTCTAACCCTTGGGGCTACCATGGCGTCAAAAGCATGATAGGAAAGAAATAGAAGCGAAGCAGGCACACCTTGCAACTGACACATGAGAGCCGTTCTTTTTGTGTTCCCCCGATCCTCGCATCAGTTTGTCCCTCAGCTCAAGCAGGTCGATGAAGGAGCGTCGTTTTGACGGTGTGGATTTGATCTTGTGAGGTGTGGCTGTGAGGTCCAGCTGGAAAAATTGACATCCACGCTGTGAGATTCGCCTAATTCCTCATTTAAATGCACCAGATCCCATCAAAATAAGGCTAATTCCAGAGCAGAATGCCCAATCCTAACATGATTTCACACTCTGGATCAGCTCAGTTCACACAAATAACCCATTCACCTGTTTGAGCGCATCGTTGAGGTCACCGCATTTGACACGAAGTTCTGAGAAGTGCAGGATAGTGTTCTTGACAATTTCGTGGATTTCTGCTACCCAGAATTTCATCGAAAGCCCCAGTGCTCGCCGACATTCGTTGATGAACAGCTGGGATTGTGCGACGGCCTGAAGAAAAAACTGCTCGACTTCAATTAGATTTAGGATTTGAACGGCGAGCGGCATAATTTCTGAAGAGCACAAGCTACATGGATTTGATGATAGATTTCTGAACATCTCTCAATATTTATGGGTGTCCGAGTAGTTTTCCAAACATTGGGCTAGGGATAAATAATGTGAGTCTGACGTAATTTAGCTCATTTCGTCGAATAAGCGGCCTTCTCCGCAAAAACACTCGCTACATACAATAAGTACAGTTTTTCTGCGATATACAGGGAACGTCAGGCGCGACTGCACCCCTCCGATGACCTGCCGCGCCGCGCCACCTATGCGACGCGGCAGACCAGCGCAGGGTTGCAATGGTGATGAACACCTGCTGCGGCTGAGATGCGAATTGTAAAAAACTGTAGTCTTTTAAGGAGCGTTGAGCAAACGAAGGCGATTTTTTCCTCTGACCCTACTGCATAAGAGTTTGAACCTACCTACCAGGGAAACCTCCTACTAGTGAGTTATCTTCGGAAGGAAAAAAACTTACCTTAAGTCATGTCGTCAATAATTTTGGATATTCCGCTCGGAAATAAGGAAGAGTGTATTATATATATCCCTAACATGCTTTTGGTCTATTTGACGCATTCTTTGTTCCTGCTGCCGCATAATTCATTGAGATTACCCAGGGTACGCGTGTTGACACCCCATGAATTAGGCCACATTTACCACAGTACCACAGCATGAGTACGTTTACCCTTGGTAATCTCACTGATGCATTCGGACCCAGGGGACGGCTCAAAGGAAGGCTCCATCATTCAAAAAAAACTGTTTCTCGGGAATTGGTCAATTTTGTCTATTTATTTATCTTTTACCACATGCTGCTTGTACACATGGATATGTATCCATAAAAAATAAATGATCGAGTGATTATAGTTCATACCACTAGTAGGGGTGTGGATGGTTCATTGAGATTACCCGTGGTAAACGTGTTAATTTATCTAAATTTGCCCTTTACCTGGCACATGTTTCACTTGAACATGTTAACGTGACGTTGCCTATACCCTAGTGCTATCCATGGGTGGTCAGATCCATAGGTAAGGGATTACCCATACTTTCAGTAATGCTTCCTGGCCCAGCCAGTGAACGCTCAGAGTCGCAACGCCTCATTTACAGTAATTTTCGCCTCTCGGATGTGTAGTATCCCCAAGCAAAAGCCCCACTCTACGTACATGAGGAAAAAACAGCAATCCGAATCGAGAAGGATTGTATTTCCGCGTGTGCAAACATAATTAGTGCTCATTAAAAAATGTGTACACAGTTTTGCAATGTGGCCAACCAGTGAGTGGGCAGGCTCCGCCCACTCCTACACCGGTTGGAGTGGAAGTTCACTTTCTAACGTTTTTTAGTGGTGAAGTTACAAGAAGAGAGATACAACAGGAAAAAAAAATATTAGCGAGATGGGCAGAGATTTACCCATGGGGAGAACTCCGCCCATCCCATGAAACACTCAGCACCTGCGAAAGAGTCATTTCTATTCAAAAGCTGCAATAGCTTGTAAAATAAAAACCATATTTAAAATAACCATTAAAACCCTTAATAAAATCAAGAACAATAACTTTAGATTTACAACCTAATGTTTTTACATTGAGCTATATTCTTTATTTTAAGAGTAAACCTTTTGATTAACAGTCAACTATTCTAAAATTTGAAGTACGTAACTCTTAAAACTACAAGAAATAATCCTTAAATCCTTTCAGAAATTTATTATTTAAAATTATTTATTTAATTAAATTATTTAAAATCTCACCTTATCCAAATGATGATTATTCCACAATTGCAGATAATCCCCTTTGTGATCCACATTCGGGGACCAATCCATAATTGCGCACCAGTCTTTCATCAACAATGGCTCGACCTAAAATCAGAAGAAAATTGCCGACAACGTGGAATGTAGATTGCAGATTTCGTGGAAAAAGCCCCTTAGAAAGCCAGCAATTATGGGAAGTCACAGGTACATGCGACGATTCCGGTCGCGATAGCAACGCCTTAAAATTAGAGGGAACGCAGCGCACCCCCGTACAGCTCGTCCAGCCCGCGTTTCGTAGTGTCCTAGGCTTTCAAATGATCCCAGTGCTCAGTTTCCTGGAGGTATTTCGGAGGAGTCGTCATGTGTTTGTTTGTTCATTTCGCAGAGGCTAATTTAATGGCAGTGAAATACGGATGGAGTGCCTCATACAGACAGCCAACGGATCGAGTTACACCCCGCCACCCCGTGGAAGACATGGATAACGCTATCCAGAGTCTTCATACAGCATCCAGAATATTCATAGAATTCAAGTCCCCGAGCAGTTGCGGCCGGCGCAGCGCTGATGTCCTTGCAAGTGGGGCTTTTGAAGCTCTAATGAACGCGAAATTGGGTTTGTTAGAAACATGAGGACTTCGGCGGAGATTGAAAAACGGCGGCGAGAGAGGTTCTCGGAGAGAGATTCGTGAAGAATTCCTCTCTGAAGAGGGTAAAAGAAGCATAGCATGCAATATTTTAAGAAAGTTCGCGCCTAATGAATGCGCTATAGAACATCAGGTTGTCCCAGAAGTGGCAGCTGTTTTTCAAGCGTTCATTCAAAGTTTTGTAAAGAGACCACCACAGCCAAAAAATTACAGAGCTCTGGAATATAAACAGTGCATGTTTTGCGCTTTAGAATGGTTTAAAATTCCTTGATCTAGCTTCTGAATCGCTGAAGTTATGAGCTGCCAAATCTCACCACTAGGTTGTGGCCATTATTTTTTGGACAACTTACTATTTTAAAATTCTCCAAGAATCGTGGATGAATCCAGCAATAGTACTATGTCAAAAAACATCGAGAATCACTACTGAATAGCGAGGTTGCTAATTGGTCAACGATCATAATAGGTACGGCACGTAAGGAATAACCAAAAAAAAAAATAAAAATTTCATGGCATGTACGACAGAAGATGCTACTGGTTACTCGTTTATACCTATGTATTCAACAAGAAAGAAGTAGTATATTTTCGCATGGATGGCCGAGTCCCCAAGCAGACCACAACCTCGGGTCTTGCGATTTCGATAAGATCTGAATTAGGGTTTAGCTTGTCCTAGCAAGGACCTACACAGCCTGGACGCTTAGTAAAGAAAAACTAGCTCATGTCAAGGGTTAAGTCCCAGAATATCCCATTACCATAACACATCCACATATTTCCCCCCTAATTATTATCCCGGAAAAATCCCAGCAAATTCCCTCAAATTAGATAAATTTTTATTTAATTTTAAATTATGTACAGGTCTACAAATGAGCGTTACCATGAATCAAGTGACAGGAAAAAATGCTGAAATGCCAAATGACATCAATTGGAAACCGCAGCAAAATGAATAGCAGAGCCTAGAATGTGGCGCTACAGTGATTCATTGCATTCTCTACAGGCTGCAGGTGAAATTTATTAAAGAATAAAAATTTGGACACAAATGTGAACGTGCCATTTCCAGTCGATGAATGATTTTTTCCTCCGAGAATTTTTTCTTTACCTTGCTGGTGAAATTTACCAAGGATGGTGCCTGATTCCAATCGGAATGAGGAATGTGCCGTTGCGGAGAAAAAGGTGGGAAGGAGACGGCGTAAGAATGAAAAGATGAAGAGAAATTGAAGCGATGAGTCTATGGAAATAGACAAAAAGGGGCTATCAAGGACGACGAACCAAAATTAAGCTCGAATTTTTTTTGATAACAATAGCATTCCTCTAGACGACTACACATTCCATGCTATTATGACACCAGCGATTGCTACCCAATTTCCATTTAAGGGATTTACAAAGATTTCCGTCGAGACGGTAACTTACCCAGGGTCAATAAGCTTTCCAAGCCGAACTCGAAGGTGCATTTTCTCTAAAAACTTCGTCACGTCAGGAGTAGGAAACCAGTGCCTACTTAAAAATTCATGAATATTCGCAAAAAGGCAATTCATGCAGTAGACAATGAAGTACAGCCATTTCTTTCTAGGAAATTCGCTACTCTGAGCTAAAAGGAAGTCCATAGTACTTCCGGGAAAGTCCATGAAAGCCGATGCGGGAGGGCGATAGCACCCTGATGCATCACTTAGATTACCCATGGTAAACGCAACATACCCGACTTTGACCATTACCTGGCACCCATTAATATGTATGCTTACCCATACGTTAAGTTGTCTATAGCCAGATACTAAGCATCCTCATGGGTGTGAGGTCATCCACCCTCCCAATGATGCATCCAGGGCCAAGAGAATAAGCAAAATTCAATCCGAACTTCGACAAAGACCACCGAAATTATATGGAATTCGCTCGAAATTCAAGCAGTATTCACCTTGAAATGCATGATTCACACGAAGTTTAGCTAGGAATTACCAGGAAAGAACCGGGGAACAATCGGGTAGAATCATCATAGGAACAGATTCGCCACAATCTTGTGGCATTTTCTTGTACAATTCAGGTCAAATGTGTGAACAATCACAAGAACAGTGAAGCCTTGAGAAATAAACAGATTTTTCCACTTTTCCCATTGCCATGGGATTGGCTAAGGAATTCGTTAAATGTAGAATTATAAGAGTCTATTTCAGGAACAACTAAACTAGTAGTCTATTGTAAATTGTGCAATTGGATAATCTACGGATTACTGCAGAATTACCGTAAATGGGAAAAGGAGGGCAAAAAAGAGAGCGTTTTGATAAGATAAGAGCAATTTTTATACTAAGAAGCGAATATACAGAATAGGTTCGTCAATCTAACTGATAATCTTGGAACCGAGCTAAACAACCAAGCAACATGGAAAGATAGAAGCGATAAGTAAAAATTTTTACGCTATTAGTGATATAAAAAGCATATAGCTAAGAAAAAGTGAAGGAAAATTGCTCAACAAACCTTTATTCCAGCCTGGAGCATACATAGAATTCCTTGTTTTGTATAGAGATCACCGCGATTCAAGTGTGGATACAGGAATTTCACCGTCATCTTCACGTCGACTTTTTTCAGCTCTTTTCTTACCTAAAGAAACATCCGGAAATATTGGCTGTCAGCCAAAAAGACGTCAAAAATGATTAAAATACACGTGAAACATAGAATAATGAGATTTTGGGTTCATAATTCTCAGGTTTAGTTTGCTATACGGCAAATCTACGTGCTATAGCTAAAAAAAAGTTTTTCCAAGCCGTTTTTCAAAGAGATATTTAGCTCTTCTCTCTTTTTCAGTATCGTTTTTCAGGTTCCATTATAGTGCTCATCGTAGTCATAAGAAAATAAATAAATAAATAAGTAAACAAGTAAATAAACAGTAGCCAAAAGTATGTAGGTAATCGAAAGAAAAACCGCTCACTTTACTGAGCAGAAGTCCGAGCAACTTGGCACACGCCTTATTGCTCTTGCACTCGTCCACCACTTCACATTTCGGATCGCAGTCCTGATGGAAACACGGCGACTTTGAGACGAAAATTGCAATTTCATGCAGCTCCACCTAAAAAAATACATTTCCCGGTCAGAACTCCGGCTGAGCATAATTCTGGAGCAGATCTACTTCATTCGTGGACAATAGGGCCCATAAAAGGAACACTTGTCCCCCCATTGATGAGCAAAATCATAGTCGTAAAAGTACATTGTATTTGGAGATGAGATCGTAGATATTGGCGACCAGCTGCTCTTCGACATGTGGTTCGCCTTTTGATTCATGGTAGAAATCCCCGCGATAGATATAATCTTCTCCTGGAAATGCATGGATAACGAAAAATACAGAACACTGTGGATTTACGACAAAATAAGGCGGGTAACTCACCTAATAAAGAAACTATCAAACCGCTACTCTCGTGTTTATGATCTAAGAAACAATTCTGTACGTGTTTCGGCACGCTGAACTTTGCCGCACCATTCGTACAGTCGCCACAGCATTTACAGCTGAAAAATCATAGATGAGAGGTTAAGTTACCCAAGTTTGAAAGGATTGCCAGGAATCTCCCGTCTCAAATCGTAATCTCTGTTCAAATGTTTGTTTTACAGCAGGCAAATAATGGGTTGAGGTTTACCCAAGTAGGAAGGGCACGACATGAGTTTCCAAATACTCTGCACACATTTTCTGTTCGGCTGTTCATTTCACAGTTGAAAATTCACGGACCGAGGTTTAGTTACCCAAGCTCAGCAAAATACCCATGAATCTCAAGATATTTCGCGTATTATTCGGTTGATCAATTGTTTTCTGATTGTTTTACAAACTAATACCTCAGTTATTTTTCCTACCCGGAATATTTCGTAAACTCCCCCCCCCCCACCTTATCACTCTTCCTTAGTCAGCAGTGGCGGACGCTGAGAGGTGCTGGGGAGGGGGGGGGGGAGGGGGGGAGGGGAATTTCGAAAACACTTCACGAAATGAATACAAACTTTGTACTTTTGTTTTTTTTACCTGTTATAATATTATTATTTTTAAAAATTATAAGCAACTTTGACTGTTTTACTGAAGCTTCAACATTCTAAGCAATATTTTTAGTTTTTCATACGAGTCCCCTAAGTGGCAAGGACTCACACCCCCCCCCGGTCCAGCCCGCCTACTTTCTGCATCCAGTGATGATCCCAAGGATAACCTTACTCTTTGTTTTTTTCCGAAAGGCTTTAGGATAAAACGAACCATAGCTGCTTAGCTTACGAGGAAAAATGAACGAATCCGGCAATAAAGGCATCGAATTCAACCAGACTTGAACCTTAAAAATTTGCACCGAAAGGGAAAATTGGAAGGAATTCCAAGTTCACATTTTTTTGTCGTCTAGGGAACTGTTCTTTCAAGTAAACAAAGTGAAACTAGAATGGAAAACAAAATACTGGAGGAAAAGCGAAAAAGAATATATTGGCGGTTTCTGGGTAGCGCTAAGAATGGAATAGTGAAGCATGCAAATTTTACCCAAAATTTGAACGGAAACCCTCCCTTTTACCTTTGGTTAACCCGGAATTTTGCCAGCAGTCACCGAATTTATCTGGAGTCTATCTAAAAGTAGGAGTCGTCAAATTTACGTGCAATTCACCCGAAATTCGAGCTGAAGCGAACAAGGCATCGAAGCATCATTGAGATTACCATGGTGAGCGTGCTCATGCCTTTATTGACGATAGGTAAATTTGGGAGTGTTAACACGTCTACCTTGGGTAATCCCAAGCCTAGGGGCAGTAAGCTAGCCGCTGAGAAAAGTAGAGCACATATACGTGGAGTTAACCAAGAACTTACCCCAAAAACCAGTGAAAATCCGAAAAATTACCCTATATGCACCAGAGTGTTCAAAGAACCTTTCCATGTGCATTGAAAAAATATAATGTTTCATTTCGAAGACTCTTCACCTTTCGTAACCCCTTCAGTTATTTACCGAAGCCATTTCTCCCGACGGCAAAAAAAAAACGTGTTTAAAAAATTCTATTCAACATTCTAAGGTACCCAACTTTCCAAAGTCACCTAACAAAGCTGCACAGCAGCGCTTCCAAAACGAGTTCGCCGAGTAATCCAATTTGGATCCGCCGACGTTTGAGTAAAAATGAAGCTACGCCTAAAAGCCCCATCACGGCTGCGGCTCACCGAGGGGAATTGTTTTCGAGGAAACCCCATTGGCGGATGCCAAGGACATGAAAAAGAGAAAACAACTTGCTATAGTAGAGCTGCGCAAATCATTATCAGACGATTAAAGGGAAAATAGAGAAAAAGCAAAAAAAAAAACAAAGGGGAAAATGAACGAACCTAACAGAGCAGAACTCGTACACTGTCCGACATGGACATTCCTTCTTGATGCACTGTTTTTTGCTCTTGGCACACTGACAACCTTGGGTCGGTTTCGTGGTCTTCGTCAACTTCTTTGGTTGTTCCTGAAAGTAAATAAGTTTTTCGTTGGGTGATAAAATCGGGATCCATTTATTCACTTCCTTGTTTGCTCAAAATTTACTCAATGGCTGGAAATCCATATGTGGATGAGGAGTACGACATAATAAAAATGCTCCAAGTTAGTAAAATTGAATGGAATTGGAGAGCTCCCCATGAAGACCATAACTGAAGATAAGAGGGGAAAAGTTTTTTCTAGTGACTCAGGGCTACACTTCCCTTTCACTTTATCCTTTCTGCATTTGTCTGAGTGAAATGACGGTTAAATTATACCCTGAAGCAACACCGAACCTTAGAAGTACACGTCGTTTCCCAACAGAATGTCTCTCTTCGGTTTGTTCTACGGAATAAGGACATTTTACACTAAATGCCTACGTTTGACCAGTACAAATTGCCCCATAGGGAAGTATAGCGATTTATCCGGCAGTGCAGCTGTTTACCCAGTGATGTAGCATTCTATCCATTAATGTCCCTGGTTGTTTATCCGTTAATGCAGCTATTTATTCGCTAGTGTGGCTGTCTATACCAAGACTACCACCCCTACAGCGGATAAACACATCGCCCCTTCTTGAATGCCAGAGTCCGGATATATCAGTGGAAGGATGGGTAATCTTATACCTATGAGTATGTGCAGCTGGGTACAGACAACGTCACGTATGGGTAAGCATTTTGGTGGGAGTCAGGTAGAGGGTAAATTTGGGCAGGGTAGCACGTTTACCATGGGTAAACTCAATTACGCATGCGGGCACAGCATGAAAGAGCACAGAAAACGTTTTTTTACCTCTCTCAACAAAACAAGAGGAATCAAGAGGTTTTCAGTAGAATCTTGAGGAAAAGTAGTAGTTTTTAAAAGTAATAGGGGGGTCGAGGGGAGGTTTGGTGGGGTTCAGGATCCCACGGCTATTAGAAATTGTGTCAAATACGCAAATATTTCTTCGAAATGAGACTCATGGGCGTCTAGATAAGGCAAAACCTTTTTGTTTATTTATTTTCTGTTTGCTTATCTGCATGGGAAATGAAAACAACCGTAAAACCAGCGAAATCCGCTATTACGTATTGAATATCATGTTTACACCCCAACAAATAGGGCAAAACCTAGACAACACCCTACTTATTTCCAGTTAGTTCCATTTTGAGCCAAAAACTCTCCTCCACGTGTTGTGTCAGCCAAGGAAATCCTCGTTAAGCCCCACTCCGTCACTCAAGCATCCATTATTCAAACTAACACTGCGAAAACGGCTCGCGGCTAATTTCCTAGCGGAAGTACTCGTTGGAAAAAACTGAAACCGGAGACAACGCGAGACGGCGACCATACATCAACTGCTGGTATGTAACCAGAAGGGTGTGTAATAGAGCTGGGTATTTGGCGGAAGAAGTTAGATTTGGCGAAAAAACAGCAAAAAAATGTAAAATATCCTTGATTAATTTAAAGTAAACAAGGTCTTTTTTCGTTTTTTTTTTTAAATTCAATTCAATTTGCTTCAATTCTATTCTCCAGTACGCGTAGTCCCCAGAGACAATGGTGCAGTTGCTAGAAAAACGTGACCTAGTCGAAAAGGTTGGACGAACGCTAATCCAATCATTGTTCTCTATTTATTACAACTCGCTGTCTCATAAAAAGCACTAGATAAGAGTGAAATTAAATTTTTCTCGCAGGTGACAATAGGCCCATCAAGGATATTCAGGATATGGAAAAAAAGGTCTGGACTAGGATTGGAGAAACTTTGAACTCGTATACCAATGGTTATGGTGGTTCTCGTATAGATTATGTAGTGTTAGGAGACGCAGAAGGCAACAGTTGGTTAGCTACCTTGGCTTGCTTGGTTTTGCCTCCATGAATCCTAACTGTGGCCTCTTAACCCTCTGGAGAAAGAGCGTGAGCTCCTGACCCATCATGGATCGGGGAAAACCTTAAGTTCCAGGAATAGTGAGGGTGAAGAAATCCCATTTGTGGTCCAGTGATTTCTTTAAGCTGTGCTTTCAAGTGGATGATCAATAAGTAAACAAAAAAATAAATAAATAAATACGCATTAAATACTAAATCCTTTGATAAAGCAGTAAGAGCCACAAAATTTACCCGTAAAACTCTATCCCCACATAAATGTTCCTGCAATCCAAAACATGAAGAAAGTAGGGAAGCTTCATCTCAAATCCCTCCACTCAATCATTCAATCAGCTGTTCTCCCAGCAGATTCCTCGAAATTGGGAAAAACACCGTGAAAGACGCTACTTAAAGTGCATCGCTACAAAAACTATGAGCTTCCGATGATGGATGAAAATAACGAGGACGGAGGGATTAAAAATGGGCTCATGACGCTGAAATATTCGATGAGGGACGACAAAATATGGGTTTCGGAGGGGTTGCGATGTTCTTGAGAGCTTAAGGAATTTCCAGGAAGGTTGTATGTAAACATACGGAATCCAGGGTTTCTCTGGAGACTAAGAATGGGTCTTTGGGCGATCCAACAATGAAAATACATAATCATAGAAATAATATTGGAAACGAATAATATGTACAAATAATAATACGAGTAATGACACTCGTATGATAATATTTTTTGACGACTTTCTTCATACTTTTTGGAAACGTTTGGGATCCATTGTCTTTCTGGATACTTTGAGCGTTCTTGTAGCAAAAAAATACTACGGAAATAAGAATACAAACAAATAATATAAATAGTAATGTATAATACTGCTCCAATGACAATATTTTTTTAGGATATAGCACTGTATTCAGGGTATGGACCATCTTTTAAGTGAGCATGGAATATTACACTTCATTTCAAAATCAATACCCAAAAATAAGGCCAAAAAGCGAGTAAGAAGCCAAAGATAATCCAGAAACTTCTGCGAACCTATCCTGGGATATGTTTATCCAGACACCCGGAAACTCGATAAAAACCGACCTTGTTCTTGCAAATCTGCTTGCAAGCGCACAATTTGCTGCATCCCTCCTTGATTCGCAGGCAATCACAGCGTTCCGCTTTGGAGCAGGCGTTCTTGGCCGGTTTTGCCGGGTCGACCTCGCAGGAGCACTTGCAAATCGCCTGATTCAAGCAGTCGCCTCGATATCTGCAAACATGGGAACAATACTCATTACTGCACTGTTGTCCAGGCACCATTTCAGGCTATAGCCATCTGTCAAATGCTAATAGGGCCGCACCCCGTGGCGAAAAGGCCCGCGCCGAGTAGCGAGCCTCGAATTTGAGAACCTTATTTGCCACACATAGCAGCCCGCATGAGGATACGCTTAGTTTCATTAGTCGAGCGGGTTTCCACCCGCAGACCACCTCTCACTGACAAGCATTATACTCGATGAGTGATGCCACTACTGCGGCGACGAATCGGTTGAGCGAGAGCGGCCCGCGAAAAGCACCCCAGGGACGCGGGCTAAGTGAGGGTGGGTTGGTATCGCGTGATATCTGACTGGGTGAAAGCGAGGATAAGGTCGATGAAAGTGAAGTCCACGGAGAGTTGGCGAGTAAACAGAGCAGAGTAGAAGGCTTTGAAAATGCTGTGAGGTGTTTTTTGAGAGGAAAGAAGCACGGATAAATTAGAAGAAAACAACGAACTGTAATCAATAAATCCATAACTAGTTTATCTCCTGAAATTTACGGAGAAGTCTAAAGAAGGAAGCAAAAACCAGACAGAACATATACGTACATTCAATATTATGAAGCGGAAATTCAAATGAAACGATACAGTACTTGTGATTTTCATAGATTCGGAGACTCCGTCTCTCTAGACAGCTACAACAATAATTTTTTAAATTTATAATGCAATAATTAATTAATGCGGCTAAAAGCAAGATCCAGAAGGACAACGTCTTCAGACTATGTATATGTATCTCCTTTCAAGGTTTGGCTATGGTACTTTATCCAGATATGACAAAGAGAACTGTGGGTATTCCCTCGAACAAAAGCAATAAATAAAAATAGGTTACCTACAGGGATCAGTGTAGGTGACGTTTCAGAAAGTGGACTGTTTGTTTAGTAAACATATGGGATTTCAGGATGTCAAGAAAATTTGAACTATGACGCTGAGAAATATGCTGAAGACCAACATAATTTAATTTTCCACCGAAAAAGAACAAAGACTCGCTCAAAGGTCTGAGCACGCCGAAGTTGATCAGATAAGAATTCAAAACACTCAGAATTTTTGAAGTCGCTTTCTTTCATATTTCTTCAACTTCTAATTTTCCTTTTCTCTTTTGAAATTCTATCATTCCCTTTCTCTTTAGTTTTTTTATGGTTTATAAAGCCGACAATGTCAACACTCAACCACATTATTCATAGTGGTAACATCAACGGTAATCCTGTTGTCAATTCGTTTCTATAGAACAATGCAGCCTTCTGAGAAGAAATCGTGAGAACAAAGCATAGAAAGTCTAGGATAAAGAATGAACGACTAAGGGAGGATATAAGAGAACGTATTGAGAAGTCGTTGAAAAATATGAAAAAACGAAATGTCGGGAAAGCTCAAAAACGAAAAGAAGTGAGCTATCAGCTTCCCCCCCCCCCCCTGCTACATAAATCAAGCTTCCAAAGTCACTTAAGAAGAAACCCGACTACATTATTGGAGGGATGGTTAGTCGCATACCCATGTGCAGCAGCTGGGTATAGACAACACCACCTATGGGCAAAAATTCAATGGATGTCAGGTGAAGGTTAAATTTGGTTTCGTCAACACGTTCAATGATGCATCCGGGCCTTGAAAAAATGTTCGAAGAACAGGATTTCCAGAAATTTTCACTCAGTTCCATTTCTATAATCAGTGTTTTTGCTTTGTTTTTATTTTTTTATGTGTTGTTTGAGTCTTTTTTAAGTTATCGTTTAGTTTTGAGTGATAATTTTATTAATGGAAGTCCAGAATATAGATTAAGAAGTTATGTATTCGATCATAGATATCAGTCTGAAATTTATTTTAGGTGTTCAGTTTTAAAATTATAAAGTTTTAGTATATTTAGTATTTTTAATTGCAAACTAAAAGGTTAAAAGTTTTTATTTTTAATGAGATAGGATAATTTATGTAGTCTATTAGGTTCATATCCTAAGGGTGTTTCTTGTTATTTAAAAGCTATTACACCTGTCAACCATTTGAGAACGAGCTTTAACGCTGATTCATAACCATACACGTTTTTATTTAATGAACTTAGTAGATAAAGAATTACGAGAGGGTTCCTTACCTACGTTATACGGAAATTAGGGTAGGACCCTGATTCAACAGATCATAAAGCCATAGAATTCTTCAGAAGCGCGCTCCAAAATGTGTAAATGCATACGCTGATATAAGAAAACGCGGTATCAGAGTCCAATTTAGAGAAGTTCACTTCTTCTTCCATGGAAAAGTTCAGGAACGTTGACAAGGAGTGTAAAGGAGGTTCTTCAAGCTGAGAGTTTCAATAAAAATCTCATTCCATAAAATAGCGAGAAACTATGTAGTTTATCAGCGAACTATCCTTTCCAGAACCTGGATATAACATTGGAAGGATGGGTAGTCTCAGTGGGTAGCAGCTGGGTCTAGACAAGGGGCCCCATGCATCATTGAGGTTACCCAGGGCAAGCTGTTAGCACAGCGTAACTTCACCCATCCTTAACCCAGGCGTCATCAAGTTTACCCGTGTAATCTCAATGATGCATCAGGCCCAAGGTCAAGTACGGGTAAATATGTTGAGGGTGCCAGGTAAGGGTAAATTTGGGCACTTCAAAACGTTCACGATGGATCATCTCAATGATGCATTCTAATTCTGCACAAAGTAAAGCGCGAAGCACAGTCTGACACTGAATTACGGCGAATCTCAAGGAGCAGAATTTGACAAAATGAGAAACGGATAAGCCATATATTTCAAAGGTACAAACATATTAATTTTTGCATGTTTCCTGTCCTGTATGTATATGAAGTGGGAAAAAGAAAGGGAAAGAAAAGAAAAGCAGGAGGAGAGAGGTTCAACAACTGCATATAAAAATTTTCTCAAATCCTGAGCATTATTGCCTAAGATTTCGTAAAGAAAACCCTTGCAAGAAAGTTCAAAAAGTAGCCGACCAGGTCAAGGATTTCTGAGCATTTTCAGGAATATACTAACCTACCTGTAGACCCAGATTGGACGAGTTTCACTAACAGGATTAGGTGCCTTTGCTACAGAAGCGACCTTCGTAACGTCAAAAGTAGAAACCGATGATGAGCGTAGTGAATCACTGCAGTTTTTTTTAGAAAGTTCGCCTATTCTGACCTAGAGGGAGGCATCCACTCATCCTGGTAGCGTTCGTGGGTCACCCCCAGAATGACGCCAAGAAAACAAGCAGAATTCACTCGGAGCTCAAGCAGAAACCACTGAATTTCCTCAGAATTTATCCACAATTCAAACAAGATCCGTTGAGCTTTTGAAAACGCATGATTTCTACTACATTATGGCTTCATCCATTTTATTTTAACTTTTTTTGTAATTTGACGAGTTCCGACCTCTGGAAGCTGGCCAGAAGAGCTTCAATGACTTCGGAATAATCCGCTGACGTGAATGGCTTCAGCTTTTTTTCATTTGCACTTGGAACTGTGGCAGCTCCTCCCTCTTAATTTCATCCTTGAGCTACTTTTTTTCTCGGATCTCTTTTTTCTGAGACCTCCAAGGAACTCAATACGCTTTCAAAAAGATCTCCTCGGAGTGCAATTAAATTCCAAAGAAGTGCATATCTAGGATTCAGCAAATTCGCGCCGAGATCCTTGGCTTGTCGCCAGGCCGACAAGCACCAACGGGCTGCCGGCTGCTACGGCGTGGAAAGCCGTGCATTACTGAGATTGAATGAGAATCAATATGAGGAATTGCAACACGGACATCTAGCACACACTGAGGGACAGATGGACGCAAAAGTACACAACGAGCACCATCGCGGCTAATTTGTGAACCCCGTGTGACGCACGACGACACACTTGCTTCTGAATGCCCTACGGCATCGATCCACAGGTGAGCGAACTGCGCTAACGGCTTCCTGACAGCCGGCAATTTGCGGTCTTGCGCGGGAAAAGTCACATGGCGCGGGGAAATTACGGAAATGTGACGGGAAAATTGTGGGAATTAGCGAGAGCTCAGAGTCTGAAGAGGCTGGGAAGGAGGAGTCGCCTTCGAGAGAGCTGAGAAAATGGCAGATTTCCAGGAGTAATCCTGGCTAAGTGCAGGAAAACAATAGAAAACGCTGAGAAACTGAAGAAAACACGTTGACTCCATGGGAAAATGACGGCATTCAATAGTGAGAAAGGAGGAGAATACTCACCAGATTCCAAAAGAGTATAGTAGAAGATTTTAGCACAGAAAACATCCAAAACTCACGAATAGGAAGCTTTCCAGAGCAAAATTTATCGTAGTCCACTTATGAGAGTTTTCTAAGTTATTTCATGAATGGGGACTATTTTCTGGAAATGTTTCAAGAACAAATCCCAGAAAATTACGGAAACATGAGGTATTGAAAAACCAGGAACAGAAAGTTAGAGTTCTAACACCTAGAAATGGAAAACTTTTAAAAAAGGGAATATCTGCTCTACTACTTCTATGAAGGTTTCCAAAGTCAACAAAAAGTGTAAACTCAGTAATTCATTATAAATCTAACGAATCTAAACAATATCCTGAACTTATCCTCAAAAAAATTCCCGCGCACGAAATTTTCAAGATTCAAGAGCAAGAAGCTCAAGATCCAAAATCTACGAGTTAGAAATGTCTCCAGGACATGATCTACTAATTGCACAAGTCTCTTCAAAGACATTTCAGGAATATTAGCAATTCGTGGCTGTTTCTCAGGGAATTTCGGCTCAAAAGAACATTCAAGATCCACGCATAGAGAGCTCAGGATCTAAGATCCAGAACAGGAAGCTTTTGCATGAAAGCACAGGAGGAAATTTGGAGAAATTTCTACAAGACCATCATTCGGAATAATTTTTTTCAATAATCTCTATGCCTCTGTGAACTGTCAGAAATTTCCTGACTTCCAGAGAAATCGTCTTCAACTACTGGGATGATCGTGCTTTGTCCGTATGCCCTCAGGTTTCAGGACAATTCTGCCAATGGAGACGGAAATTGCTTTGCTAACACTTTGGGAAAGCAAATTAAGTCAAATTTCCATCGATTTAGCTTCAGAAAAAGGAAAAAGGGGCCAAAAATGACATGAATAATGTGCTTGGGACAACAAATAGTGATAACCCGATGCCGTGAAAAGGTAAGAGGCAGGATGGAAAAAATTTCCTGGATCCAAATGGCTTGAAAAATTTTCTAGTCAATGTCAGCTTAACGAGTACGCGATATTCACGAAATGATCCGAAGGACAGGTATCCTTCCCCTGCAACAGCTGATTGTGAGCCTAGTACCTTTTTTCGTTTCCGTGGATTTTTTTCCCGTCACCTTCAAGGATTCCTTGAGAAAAGAAGAAGCCTAGCCAGAAGAGGATTCTTTCAGAAAAAAATTCACTTATTCCACGAGATGCTTCCCATGCCATAGCCGATCTATGGTCCAACGAAATACGATAGCAAGCTCTACACAGCATTTTTCGGTGCCGACAACGTTTTAGGACCAATTCCAAAGAAAAACAACGAACCTGGTGCTTTCACAGTGCTCATCACAGGTCTTCCTCGCAGCCACACATGGACAATTGTCAGCGCTGCATCGACTCTGAGTGGCTGCACACTCACAGCAGAAGTTGTTCACTCGACTCATCTCACTCGCCATCGTCGCCACGGATGAGATCAGAGATCAGCGCACGGACGACGTGACGGACGTGACGTGGTGAACGCACAGTGAACGTGGCGACGACGAGTGAACGAGTGCTGCTGGCTGCGAAAATCGATGTGGCCGGTCGCCAAGTGCTCCAGAAATCGCGGCCAGTTCGACAGAAATCCGTGAGCGAGGTGCGGGGCTCGGTGGCAGTAGTAGCTGTAGCGTGGGAAAATTGAAAATCGTAGTGAAAATAGACGAAAGTACAACGGCTAGGGGGCGGGTGGGAGGGGAGCGTAGAGCGAGAAGCTGGCTGGCCGGCGGGGGATGGAAGCCGAGAAGCGGCCGGGGGTTTCGATTAGCGTGGTGCTCTGAAGGGGTGGTCTCGGGGGCGGGGGCGTGGCGTGGCAACATGCCAGATGACCAGCGGTCAATTGTGTGAGCGTGGCGCTGGCCGGCCGGGCGGCCGACGTCCGTCCGCCGGCCGTTCAACACTAATTGGCACATCGCCAATAACACTCGTCACCACCGCCCGCAATCTGCTGGGCCGCATGCGGGCTTCCAGGATTTTGCAGCCGATTGTTTATGGGCAACGTGGACAGTAACGCGGACGTTTCTGCATTTTCCGTGGTGACGCAATTTTCCTGGATGGACAAGTGCAGGAAATGAGAATAACGTGGGAGGATAAAAACAGCGCTAAAAATGGATGCACTCAGCTGTCATCCTATATGTAATGGCGCTAAGTACACAAACGTAGGCATGTGTGACGCCTTAGCGACAATATAGAAGAATGAGAGGGTAGGAACACCACAGGGTTGGCATCCATCACTAAGTTTACCCGTATTAAACATGATTATGCAGAAAAGTTTACCCCTAAGCCACGGGGTAGAATTGGAGGTAAGGTTTACGTGTCTGGTAGTGGGAGGTAAAGTTTACTATGGACATTTATCCCAAAGCGTAATGTGACCCAATGACACTTTCACGCCCCTTTGAACTTCAAGAGCTCCCTTGAAAGGCTAGAAAACAAATACCTCCGAAGCGAAAGAAAATAAAGATTTCTATGTTAAGGTCGTAGCATTTCTACAAACGAAGTTGAGAAAGAAAAAGAAAAAAGACCAAACCGGAAGTTTTCTAGGAAAATTTGGGGAAAAAAAGAAAACTGAATGAATAGTTCCTGTTGATAGCCTCAGGGCATAAATTGAGTGGAGGGCATAAATTAATGTGCAACGTTTCCTGACGCATTTCGTAATTCGCCTAAATTCCTGGAGAAATTGTTTTTTTCTGTACAGGAAGCCACTAACAGGAAGTTGCTATACTTAGTATTGTTAGGAATAAATAAAAACTAAGCGACCTAATTAATCTAATTATTCGGAAACCGATCCAAGGAATGCGAATGTTCAAAAAAGAGGACATCCCAAAATCCCTGCCTATACCTCATCAGGGGTTGTATGATATTTTCCCCTCCTCTTCGAAAATCCGTAACACAAATCCACCTACTCGGAATCGAATTTCCGAGTTCGAATGCATCTAAAGCGCTAATTGGTCCTATTTATAGAATTTATACAGAATCCGTGCGAATTCCGGAAATGTGCCCATTGCCATAGCAAAAATGCACGACTTCCACGTAGTCTCACCAAAATCCAACCCAAAGCCGTCAGTGTGAAGTTAATAGGGAGGTATAGCCCGAATTTTAAGCCTTATCCAATCCTGGCTGGAAAGCCTTTCCAACTGGAGAGCAGTTAAAAATGCTTAAAAGCTGAACTCGAGTGCTGAAAAATGAAAAAAAAGTCTCGGTGCCTGTGATTAACTATGTAAGCCTCAGATGGTAAAGGTACATGTCACTTGATGCAAACATTCTGGAAAAATCATCCGTGGCCGTTATTGAGGCAACGAATAAACGAATATTTGAAAACATAGCACGATTATTATCTCTATTATTAGGCTCAGGCTTAGGAAATGCACATATTCACACACATTAACACATAAGGTCAAATTTAAATCAGTGTCTTACAACCAGAATTTGAAGCAGAAATGAGCCACGGGTGACAAATGTCACGGAATCGATAAACCTATAAGATAAAAATTGGAGGTGAATGTTCTGTTGGCAATGAAGTTCCATCCGATTTTTTGGAAATTATCCTTATTTGGAAAGGTGGAGAAAGAAGGGATGTGATTCTGAGTACAATCTAATCTTTCCCAGCCCAGGTTTATGAAGCCAGCCGCGAAACTGTTGTTCAATTGATGTCAAATTGGCTGATGTGTGTATGTACATACTTTTTACCCCGTCTCTGAAGCAGCTTGATGAAGAATAGAGCCAGCAAAATCTTCGATGACATCCAGGTGAGTCATCAAGTAGTCAATAGCTCCTAATTCTGATGCATTCTTCGGTTTTACATAAGTACACCTCCCACCATTCTGTAACAAAAATAGACCTATTCAAATATGCGCGAGTTGCGGTTACTTTTATTAAACTCAGAGAAAATCTCCAAGAAAAAAAATTCGATATTTCAATTATGGGTTCTCTTACCCTACTCGACGAGACTGCAGGTGTGTAGGTATTTTTCCATGGAAAACGTGGAATTTATACTTTTTGGAAGGGTGAAAGTGACGGAGTGGACGAGTTGACGAGTGGAAAAAAATGAAACGAAGGCAATTAGGCATCTCCATCGTCCATTTTTTGGGAAACCATCTTATTATTTTTAGCCATGACGAACAATTTACAATACAACTAAAAAAACTTTATTTATGAAAAGCTGACATATTTTGAACACATAAGTATGGAAGCACCCAAGAATCAATGCAATAGCTATGAAGCCACTACTTTTAGCCTTATCCGCACCATTATCCGGCGCCAAAAGCCTGGATAACCGGGTACGGATAATCGGCTCATCCCTGACCGATATTGAAGTTTGTGAAGATCTCGCACAGCACAATGCCTTTAAGTAAGTAAGCATTCAATTTAAGAAACTCATATTGGACAATTTCTGGTAGTGTAGGTCTCCAAAGACGAATCTGGCTCTACTAGACAAAAAATCTAGCCTTTGTACAATTGAAATTGTATCATGGATGCTCCCTCCTCCAGCGAATTCGGTGGACCTGTTTCAAATTCTAAATTGATCCTGGAGAATTATTATGAGCTCTAGAAATTGCATATTGATTTTTTACCTAAAAAGGGTTGACTTATGGGGATTATCGACCTTCGGTAGAAAATTCTTCTTTAGAATCATTTTTCAAAGCTTCATGCGAATTTATTCCGAGGCGTTTGTAAAAAACGACTTCAATGTCATGTTACCGTGCATGTAACGATCTTTAGTCTGAAAATGCAATCGTATTCGTAGGTTTGCGGAAGTGAAGTGGTTGGAAATTTAATCAGTGTTCAAGCCGTGGATGAAAAACGTAACTAACCATGGATTTTTATTATACGAAACCACTCGGAAAATCCCATACCTGCATACAAGAAACACGACTTGTAGAACTTAGCAAAGCAACCGTAAAACGCATAATTTGAAAATTATTAACAATTAATCTAGTTTTTCCGATGTCACATGGTAACACAATGAAAATGGCTGCAATGACTTCACAGCAATAATGAGCACTTAAGGTGCAGTTAACTCAGAATTGCAGCACAGGCGATGTGCAATTATTATTTCTTTGTTCTCTTTGAATTCGATTGCTCAGACACAAGGGTTTGGATATTCGAAAAGCGCGAAAAAATAGTGATTTTGCTTGTTAGTGGACTGCAATGTGGCGACTACGGAGATGATCCCATGAAGTTCTGAAAAGGGCTTTTCTGGTAACGCCTCCGATGAGCTAAAGTGACTACAATCAAATTGTGGATGAAATTCGTGAAAATACAGCATATACTCCTTCGATTTTCGTGCATACCCAAGAATTTGGAGAGTTCCGTGAACAACTGATAAAGCTTCTAGTATTGTTTTTTTTTTCAGAAAAAGTTTGCATCGGCCCGCTATTCAAAGGGCCCTTCGACATATTTTTAGACGCCTTGCATACTTGGCTAGGGTTAAGATTCGTGCACGGATTACCGAGGAAAACCAGGCCAGCACACCAACTTCAACGTCTTGAGTCTCCTGACGTTATGTAGTCCAAAGGATAGCCGATCACGTTAACCATAGTTGATCTGGGTGGTTATGGATAACTCAGATCTGAGAGAGTTATGGTGCAAACTGTATAGACCTGGTCACCCTAGATTTGCCAGTAGGAAGAATAAAGCTAGCAAAAATCTTACAAGGGAAGTGCACGAGGCTGACCTCGGGGATCGAAATGAAACAAGCACTCACAGAAGCATTGTCTAAGATGATGTTGATGTATACATATCATTTTTGCCCAATGGTCCTGGTGGGATCAGGAGGGTGCGCCAAAAATTTCTATATTGCGCTGCCATAGGACTCCATGTAGAGCTGGGATTTATGAGCCTTTGACCACTCAAAACAACTGGCTTACCTTGATTACCTTTTCTGGGACCATGGAGTGTATAAAGACCCATTTTTGAATAAGTTGGTTTCATCTGATAATGCGATGATGGGCCTAGTATGGCATCGGTGGAGAGGTGACCGAGTGGATAGCGCATCAGACTATCAAGCTGGATCGGCGTAACTTTCTTTGCATTTTTGAATTCAAGGCTTTTAAACTTCTTTCGAGTATTTCTTATGAATGAAACAGATCAGATACGTGCGCCATTACAAGAACTACTGCAGGGAATTCGTCCGATTCGTTACTTACTCGGCCACCTCATCACGGCTGCCATGATTGGAGCTAGTACTCATGATCGTGTAACCAGACGGAACCAGCTTATTCAAAAATGTGTCTGCAAACGTTCGATGGTCCATAAGACAGCTAATCACGGCAACCACTGCTGGATTGCGTGGCCAAAGTTCCATGAATCCATGCCAGGACTCCATTGACAGGGCACTGAAAAACTGGTACTATTCAACCATCATGAACCCAAACTCTTCAAAAAAAGATTTTCTTTGATCGAAACCTTGCATACGGAGGTTACGTGAGGTGCTGGACACGAATATGGTATCCATTTTGCACCGTAATGTCATTTTGGAGGGTTACGGTAGGTGCACGGTAGTATGAGGTGGTACAGCTATCCTAACCCTAGAAAAATAGCGTTACGGTACAAAATGGATATGATATTCGTATTTAGCACCACAAATAACCCCCAAATATACAAAGTTTCAGTTCAGAAGACCTTTTCAAAGATCTAGGGCGCGTAGAAGATGAATGACGCCGAAGTCTTTGGCGCGCTCTCCTGCTCAGGACCATTGGACAATAATGGGGTACATAAATTAACATCGCCTTAGAAAATGTTACCGAAAATGAATGTTTCGTTTCGATCCCCGGGGTTAGCCTCTTGCAATCCCCTTGTTAGATCGTCCAAGGACTAGGGATTCAACAATCTTTGGATGAATACTGGAAATGTCGGCATAAACTGTGTATTTCACAGAAAAATCAACGGCTTCAAGGGTAAATTCCACAATCACTCATCCTTTCCAAAAAATAAGGAAGAACGTCCCAACCTTTGTACCTTTCATGCAATATGAGCGGCCATTGTGTCAAACAACGATAAGATTCGTTCCAAGTCACGAATAATCTGTTGAT
This sequence comes from Ancylostoma caninum, assembly GCA_037903475.1. Classification (NCBI taxonomy): domain Eukaryota; kingdom Metazoa; phylum Nematoda; class Chromadorea; order Rhabditida; family Ancylostomatidae; genus Ancylostoma; species Ancylostoma caninum. The sequence goes on along the minus strand of JBAJFG010000253.1, from coordinate 156,038 downwards.
GCTCTTATGATACAGCTCTTACACATTTTGCTACAAGGAAACACCAGACTAGCTTTTTTATTTCATTGTGTAAAGTTTCCTCTTGCAAGGTGTGTGAATGGGCGGTGCGTTGAGTGAAATATACAAAATGAAACGGTGGATGTGCGACACTGGCTGCTTTCAGAATTTTCAGAAGCAAACGCTGGCACATTCTAGCTGAAAAATAAAAGGCTGTGAGGATGCTACCAGTAATGTTGGGATCTGGTTGGGAGATAATACGTAAACTGGGCTGATCTGTTGTTGTCGTCGTCACCAAATGCGAAATTATTGAAGAAAGTACATATATAGGCAGATACCAAAAAGTGCTTCTACTTACTGTAAGGAACAATTTTCGTCTTTCAGTATTGATTCTGTTATTTGGAAACAATTAGCTCTCTGGAAGCAAGCTAAACGAGTGAGGAGGTGGGGGATGAGAAAATGCGAGGTCACCGACAGTGAAAAAGTACTGAAACACTCGAAAAATCAAAAATAAAATTCTTTCATTCGTATTCGTATCAAGGATGAACAGTTGCACACATACCAATTCTACAATACAAACAAATTTTTCCTATAGTCCAAGTCTTCTACTTTCTGCTCACTTCATTTCATCTGTCGATTTCAACCACTGTCCAATAATAGACCCTTCATTCTGTCACCATCACCTAGCACCTTAACAACGTTTAGACATGCGAGAACTGTAGCTCTTCGAAAATTTGCAAGAACTTTATCCACAGATAGTACAATATGCCAAAACCCTGATGATAGTAGGCATTAGTCTCACCCGCGGAAAATGTCGTTCCTAACAGATTTACGCCAAAAGTGCGAAGAAACAGGGTGTGGTCGACGCATGTTGATAAGCCGCTTTCATCAAATATCTCGTGAAACGAACATTATCGAGTCACCAATGAGGACATGAGAAAAGAATTGAAGGAGGACTTCTCAAATGAGAACAAATACATATCATTCGGGCGTGGATCCCATAAGAAGGTCCTTGAATGGTGCCAGCAAAAATTTTTCAAATCGTCAACTTGAGTCGGTGGCCTATCAACTCCTTCGGTCTCTGCTCACCAGATTACTCGATATTTTGGCGTTGGTGGGCTTGAGGGACTTTTCACAAGACTCAAGTATGACAGTGACCGCTACTTGAGTGCCGTAGACAACATCACATCTACTTTGTAAGTCTGAAGGCCCTATTGAAATAAGTTCTGCTCGCAATACAGATGCTTGCCACGCGGATTTCACCGCTAGACACCAGAACAGACCACAGTTGGGCGAGACGACCGTTTACCTCGAATTCGGGAAATTAAACATAATACACAGTACAATAATATGAATAATACAACACGAGACAAAACGATACAATACAAGCGAAAATGAGTTACGAAATAAGGCAAAATAAGATAAGTGGAATTAAAGTCAAGTGAGTACAAGAAAGGTATAAAATAGGATTCTATGGGGTTGAGATTCTAAGACGCAAGGAATAGAAGGCGCAGAATCTTAAGATACTTAATAACTAGAGGTCAGAGGAAGTGCTTCAGAGGTTGAAGGCGCAAGGATGCTCAAGTGGAGGCCGCACAGAAGCGACTAACCGTCTTCTACTTATGTGACGATGGCCGCACCTTTTCAGCGATGACTGTTTGAACCGCGATACCTATACTGACACTGGTAGAGTGCATTCAAATTCAAATGCAGATTATTGTTGCTGTAAGAGTATCTAGCATTCCCTTTTAGAAACCTCATCGATATTATGGCTTCTTCGTTCAGGAAGTTAAATTTATCTGGTACCCATAATTTTGGCCCACGCTGTAGGAATGAGTACATGAAAATAAGAAATTCCCACTTACTAAACAGACTTTATGAAATTTTCCGATGTGGAAGACACAAAGAGACAACTTGTTATTGCGACCTTAGTCACCATCTGTTCGAGTTGTGTCGAGTAACTAATCATAACTAATCCTTGGACTTTTTCCGTACGATCCGACTATTGTTTGAATCCATTCTATAAACAGCATAGTGCCATCCGTCCCAAACGACCCCGAAAAGGAACCTGAAAGACCGGCGTCTCAGCGCCTCTCCAACCTTCAGACTGGTTTTCTTCATTTTACAGTTACTGCTGAAAGAAGCGGAGAAAACAAACATATCTACCGCCCCGATTTTTATGACCTCCTGATGCAACTAGAAACGTGTTTGAAAAAGATTGGTAGTATAGATATGTACATACTCACCTCTCGGGAACAATCTGAGACTCTAATGTGCTCTCCCGTCGTTTCTCCACAAAAGTTTCAAATCCCAGACTTTATTGAATGCCTGATACTCAAACAATCAGAAACCATCCTGATCTTCAAACAATCGGAAACCAACAGGAGATAAGATAATAACCACGTTCTGTTGATTTCTTGATAAAGCACGACTGTCAAGGCCGACCGGAACTAATTCATCGTCATATTCTCCTTTTCAGTAGAGGTGCTGTTCAGAAAACTGTTAGTCAGCTAAAAATGACGGGTTGTTTGATGTAACTGGGAGGGCGAGATTGGAGTAAAGGAACGAAAAGTGCTGGCTGCAGCTCCCACTACCCCACCTCGCCCTCCTCCCCACCCATGTCTGAAACATGCAAGTAATTTTCGTGAAGTCAGCTAGACATCAAATCGTTTTCGAAGATTTCTCGGGCATTTTTTTAAATTTACGATCAGACATGAGTTCTACGTATCTCTCTTAAAACCACGAAATAAGGCTATTCGAAATTTTCAAAAAGAAGATTGCTGTGAGTGTTGCCTTTAAGCTGGAAAAAACATGTGTAGAGCAAGCTATCTTCATCAAAAGAGTAATCCTATATCTAGGGGTAAGATGAAATGGTATGCTGAGACGCGAGCTACGTGACCAGTATAGTTAGTCACTTTTAGCATAATCACTCCGTTCATGTTTATATGTAAATGTTATGGTTTTGTTTGGTATTCGGAGGCTTTTGTGTGCTTTCGTCGTTGCGTTACCTGAGTTTTGTCTCAATCAGTTAAGATAAATTGCAGTATCGATGTGTCTCCAGTCAACTGTGCGAATTATACGAATGTTCTCCAGAATATAAATCATGCCAATTCAAGGAAGCTATGTATGTAAGCCAGTGTTTTAAACGTGAGCCTTCTGGAGTTTTTTGATGTCCAACAAATTTTTGTTTACAGTGATCCGTAGTTTGTATCAGTTATCATCAAAAAATGGTGCGAGTTCCGTGTTTAATCGGAACTGTGATAAGGGTCTCGAACCACGTTGTTCACGGCAAACCGTTTGGAGTGGCCAGCTGCGGCTTCTTGCTTTCTTTTGATGTTAACTATATGCTCTATTAGCCATTTTCAGATTTTCATCTAATTAATAATCGTTGTTCGATAAGGAATTTTTAAGGCTGCTATGAACCTATACACACCAGCAGATGGACTATTTGGCACGCATGTTACCTGGACAGATGTTGAGGAAGACATGCAGAATGGATTCGATACCGATGCATATTTCGGCCCCAATAAATCTGCAACGAATATAGGGGAGGGTAATGTAAGAGTTGTTGAACTTTACCTGCGTTACTAATGATTTAATCAGCACCTGATCCCAAAATATCCGTGCTTCCAGGGTTTCATGTCCAGAATTGTCCTCATTGATCCTGACTGGCAACACAAGGATAAGGAACTTCCCGAGAAGTTCATCGTCAAGGCTAGTTTTACTTCCATAGCTTGCGTGACCCTAAAGAAGCAATCACATTGTGACTAACAGATTCTTCAGCACATTTTGTCGGAGTATTAAAGAATTTAGATAGTGTCGCAGCTTGCATTGCAAAAGATCGCTGCAGAAATGGCAGAGGAAAAGAAAATCGAGAACAGACTCAATTCTCCGGAATTCATGGCCACTTTGGAAAAAACGCAAAAACGGGTAATGAATAACCTAAAGAAAAAAATTCAAAAAATAGCAGGATGGAAAAGACAGCGACACAATTTTCCGATTAGTTTGTGAGAGTGATTGGTCAACACTAAGTCGCTTGTTTCTCGAATGGGTAACAAAGTTGAAACTGTTCCGCTCAAGGCAGTTACAAGCGCGGAATGACTGCATAATAATCGGCCAATGAGTGTTGAGAAATAGAAACATTTTTTTTTGAGAAGATCAAGTTCCTTGTACCCGTTCTCTTGGACGGATAGAGAATAAACAAAGTGATAAAAGCTCTCCACGGAACTCTTCAGTAAGAGTGAGAGGCTTTTCAAAACCTTTTTCTTAAGATTCAATTGTTCAGTAATGTTATTGAATATTTCAGCTTCACAATGTCGAGATCACAGTATACGAGCATCTCAGGAAGCTTGCAAAAGGAAAAATTCCCCTTGCAAAGGTTGTTTTCCGAATTGTGTTTCCAATTGCTTATTTGTTTATTTATTCATTTTCACTACACTGTGCCAAGGGGACAATGCTATCCCTTAGAATGAAGGTAACAAAGAAAGTGATGAATGTGAAGGAGTGTTTCGGACGTTCAGTGCAAGCTTATACTTTACTATTTCACTTGCACCATTTGTATCGCAGGCTAAATGAGGCGTTTTCACGTATCGAACCTTATTGAAGACAACTAAACTAAAAACTTTAGCAGAAGAGGAAATACAGTACGTAATAGTAGTTATTCTATAATTATTTTAGCTGTCGAATAAAAGAATCAAGATTGCTAACAGAACAATACGTACAACTGACTAAAAAGATGATGCAAAGCCTTCAGTACTCTATCCCCATAGTACATGTGCGATTTCAATTAGAGAAGAACAATGACTGAGCGCAGACGTCCTCTTTTCGCTTTGACTTCCTTGAGAAGTGCTGTGTGATGGGCATGTAGGTGGTGTCTAGAAGCGACAATTGCCCAGGCTATAGAAAGACTGGCGCACTGTGCCCGTGATGGCGCCAGAACTCAGCTGTGATATGGAATTGACAATATTCGCACATTTTCCACTATCGTCTCTTCGCCTCTAGGCGTTCTCTGTCTCCTATTAGCATCTTCCATCATTGGCGGTGTTCTTGTTTTCACTTACTTTGCCCTTTATTCCATACTCATCCTCCTTATTCATTGTCAGATGAACCCTCGCTTAGCGCAAGCAACAATCTTGCTGACCACGTAGGTAGGGTTCTGGAACTAGGGAAATTGACGCGCGTGTCCAGCAAAATCGGTGGCTTGACGGTTTGCCACCCACCATATTCTTCAGGAATTTTATCGTATGGATGCGATCTTCTCCTCCATCCTCTCCTTTTTATTATTACTTTTTAAATAATTTTTGATAATTGTTTATCATTATAATTAATATTTTTTTTACTAATTTTATCGTTCATTATTGAATATTTGTGGGCGACAAGGGTCCACCTAACAAATGGCAGGGTGGTACAGTCGGGTCCGGCAGCCACTGCAAATGGGCGCCGGCGGGCGCCGGCCCCCGCCACCCTGCGGCGCCCCGGTGTTAATGAGCTATAAATCACTCGAGCTTGGGAGAAAGCGGAGAAAAATACAATTTTAGTCCATAGTAGACAGAGTGCAGTGGATATGTTAAGGCTATAAAGCAGGGGACCATTTTCACAACTTTCACGTTTTTTCATTTTTGTGATTTTCATGGGGAAAGATTTCTGAATACACAATAAGCGAAGCCAACTCTTCCATTTTCTGCTATAGTACACTGCTTCGCGAATACAAAAATGGCCGTTATTCTTCTATAGATGGACACAGTACTTCAGTTATCCCATCTGAATAATAAAGCTCATCCAATTCGGGATCCTCAGAAATAATTGAAATCCGTATAAATTGTTCCATATCCATTGCGAAGTAGTTCTACCGCTGTCATTTATCTTTCGTGGAGCAGTCCTTTACGGCGGAGTTACTCTCTCCCGGTTTCCCTCAACTTTGAAAAAGTGGTTTTTCACTATTACTTACACACTATTACTTACACTTACACTTATCGTAGTTTATCTTCGAAATTTATGCAAAACGTTGCCGGATGCCTTCCTGGACTACCCGAAGGAGATCACGGGGGACGTTCCAAGCAGTGAACCCCAAACACTGCGATACTTAACTCTGGATCTCCAACGGAGTGGAACCAGCGATAGGGACAGATTGCAATCTGCCACTCAAACCACTGAGGCATCCGGGCTACTTTTTATGTTGGAGTTTGTTAGATAACTGCAGCAGTCGTAGGCAGCATACTATATGTATTTGCAAAACGGGGCACAGGGCAGCATTCGATCCCCTGACCACTACAACGTCGATCATTCGCTCAACCCACTGAGCTATGCGCGCACGCGATGCAACATACAAATAGTGTCCAATCTTACTTACACTTACACTTATCGTAGTTTATCTTAGAAATTTAGGTGAAAAGGGAGTTTGGTGGGGCCACTCCTGTGAAGCCTAAGCCTAAGCCTTAAACGCATTCTTAAGCATAGGGTTAGGCTTATCTACACTGCCTACTATGGACTAAAATTGTATTTGTCTTCGCTTTTTCCCAAGCTCAAGTGATTTATAGCTTATTAATACCGGGGCGTCGGAGGGTGGCGGCGGCCGGCGCCCGCCGGCGCCCATTTGCAGTGGCTGTCGGACCGGACTGTAGATGTAGATGAGCATCTTTTGCAAAGATGTCCACTATGGCCACTGGGTGACAGCGGGTATAGAAGATAGGCTCTTCGCCCTCAGAAAGCGAATCCGTTGGCAGCTCCGACCTGATGAGTTCCGCTGATGTTGCTTCGTAATTCTTACTGATACGAAGTGTTTTAGTGTCCTTCAAAAACCATCTCTCGTCTGCTTTCACTTTTTCGAAGTTCTCCTCCGGCAGGAGCCAGCAAATTCACCCACTTGCGTCTCTGGAGCTGTACTTTTTGGTTGATGCAAAAGTTCCGCCATTTTCTTTTCAAAAGTCTGCAATTCTCCCCAGATATCGTATAACAACCAAATATGTAAAGCTCTTCTAGGGCAAATCCTTCTCTTCCTCGCTATTACTTCAATAGATGTCCAATGCAGCTAGGAAGCAAGAAATACTGAAGTCGAAGATCGTTTTCATTGTCGGCAGAAAGAGAAAGAGAAAAAGAAGAGAAGAGAAAAGAGAAAAGTCGAACCTCTTATAGTCACCTCATTCGTTCACTAGTACTTGGATTTATTATTCCATGTTTATTACTAGTAAAATAATGAGCAAATTAGCGAGACGAAACCTGGTATAAAGCAAACATAAAAAATGACGAAAAGACTGGTGCCACGAGCGGCTTATAGCTGTGCAAAGGTATTCAGCACCACAACATTTCAAGCGATGCAGAATAAATTCTACTCTGTTGACATTAAACAACAAAAGAACCTGAAGGCACATCGTGGTCAGTCGTGCGAAGTCGTGATAACTATTTCTTCGTTCATTTATTGCATAAGTTTTTTCGTCAAAATCGATCCATTCAGAGGGACTCAATAATAAATAAACAAATGAATAAAACTAGTTAAAGAATAAAAAAAAACAAAAAAAATTTGAAAAAAAAAGTTAAGGAAAGGCTCCGATGATGACATGTCTATTACAAAAAAAAGGAAAAAAAGCAAATCCAAGGAAAGTTTTCCCTGCTGTGGACAAACGATGGATAAGGACTAATTCAGATTTACTATGCCAAGAAATTCACGGAATCCAACCCAGTCAAAGGATACATAATCATGGAATATCTGGACAACATAAAAGCTGTACATATTTTCGAGAACGTCCCACTCGATTCTATAAAGCAGGTAAGTCTAAAAATTACTGTGAGATTCTTTCTCAATAGCCGCTATCATATTTCAGATTCTCCATGCCACAGCGGTTCTAGAAGCATTGTCTCTTAGGTTCACTCAAGAAGAAAGAGACTGTTTCTCAGAAAAACCTTTCACGGAGATCTTTGGAGAATTCTTCCAAGATACGGTCAGTTGACCTAGAGTTTGTCAAAGTCACCACCTCGAGTCATGGTTCATTTTCCTTTCTTTTCTGAGTTTCAATGTTAACAAGTGAGTATTCATAAGTGAACAATATTCTACTTATATTGGAGCTGTTAGCTAAATATGTGCGAAAGTGTGTACTTGTCCAGCTTTCTCAGCGTAAGAAAACCTTACATATCCGAAAGAGTATAGTCCTCTCAATGGCTTTGAGAGGATCCCTTAATGCTGTACACCTCCATTTTGTAGATAGGAATGAAAATGGAAACACAAGCCAACCATGGAAATCTATCTGCTCTGCGACGCCGCATACATAGATGGTGCGGCGCGGCATAGCAGCTTTTGAAGTCCTCCCTCGAATTTTTAAAAATTATGAACTTTCCCATGGAAAAAAATCTTTAAAAATTAGGGACCTATCTTCCATCTTCAACACTAGGACTACTATTTTTGTTCGTCTACGGACACTTATCACCCGCACGCGCAGCGTCAGGCCGTTTTACCTTTTTGGGCCTATTCCAAAACAGCCGTTCGTGGTTCCAAAGATGCCCTAGGTCACTACAGCGTCTTATTGATCACTTTAGATCAAAGCTAAGCTATCCTTATTGAGGAAAGACTGAGAACAGCGCTTTCCTCCTACTGTCGTACCGGGCCTGACGCGCCGAGGGTGGTAAGTGTCCGATAATCATTTTTGTTTGGTCGTAGAACATCTGAAAAGCACAATCCCCCTAATTTACCAAGCATCCAACAACAAAGTGGAGGAGGTGTTCAAAAATATTCCTTGCTAGGGTATATTGATTTTATTTCAACTTTCAAGAAGTGCAATTTTAATCAAACGACTCATGGCTTTCTAGATGTTGAAAAGCTTAGTGGAGATGCTTCGGAAATTTGGCAATGAGGAGCTGACGGACAAAGCAGATGAGATTGAAAATATATTACCTGATTTGTTGGACCTTGAAAGCGCAGAACGATTGCCTGACAAAATTGGTGGGTTTTATCTAGTGACAACTGCCTGTCTAGAGATGAAATACTGGTGGTGTGGCAAATTTTGAGAAAATTTACCAACTTCTGGTCCGTTTTACATCACCATTCTATTTTCAGGGATGCAACGTGTTCTCTGCCATGGCGATCTGTGGTCAATGAATATCCTTTGGAGAGAAAATGAGAAACATCTTGATTTGGCTGCTCTCATAGACTATCAGGTGAAAAACTTTTTGATTTCTGCCCCTTCCCTCAATTCAAACGTTCACGCATAGAAACGAGAGGAAAAGTGAATTTAAGGCGCAATGTACTTTTTAAATCCTGTGAATATTTTCAATCCAAGCTCAGAAAGCAATACAAAAGAGGTTATTCTTTTCCAGACTGCTCATATGGGCTGTCCAGCAAGTGACCTCATACGGGTGTTTTCTTCATGTCTAAGTGGTAAGGACCGGCGAATGCATTGGGAAAAACTCGTTGAAGAATTTTACGGCTACTTGGAAGAAGAAGTTGGAGACGCGGAAATGCCTTACACTCTTGAACAGGTGGTTTCGTTCTTCAAATAATACCCGTTATAATACCTGAAGCGGTATTCATCGTCGAGACTCTACGTACATACGTAAGTGGCGATGGTGGACGTAGGAGGGAAGAGGAGGTCTCTCCCTCCCAGAATGCGTCGCCAAATTTTTGAAATTACTTCACAAAGCAAACGAAAATTTCGTATCGGTTCTTCTTGTTTATTTTTATTATTACTTTTTAAATACTTTTTGACCAATCATTTACCATCATGATTGATATTTTTATTAATTTTATTTTTCATCTGGGTCCCCAAAGCCGTACATTTTTCCCACCCCCCACGTCTCCCGCCCACTTTCTGCGTCCGCCACTGATAAATGGAAAGAAGATGATGGAAAGAAGACCTCGCCCTACTAAGATATGTAAAAAGTCCGTCGTCAAAAATTGTGTGTGCTTACTCTTGTGAATTTACACCGGCAGAATTCGCTTTAATTCCTGCGAAGCCCGGCTAAAATTGCTAGAGGAAGTGTAAGGATGAGAAATTCTGCAGGGAAATAAGCGGGATTCAATGGAAACTTTGAGCAAATTTAAGCGAAGTTCTCGTGGACCCAACCGGAGAACACTCGACAAAGAATCACGAATAATGAGAAAAATGGTGCATAATCCAGCGATTCCAGGGAACAAGACCCGCTAATCCGTCGCTGCAACCCAGAGATTTCCTGTTGTTCTTCCACCACTTTGTTCAAGTGAAAATGCACAACATTTCAGCAACAACAGGGCTCAATCTGAAGCTTTTCGTCAACATTCTTATGTGTAGGAGGTTGCCTGGCACAGCAGCGAAGCTGCTTTAAGCATTCAGCATGCGTAGATTCTATAAACTTCAAGTTTGATTGTGGTTTTGCCATCAAATGCACAAAAACGTCAAATGAAGCACATTAGAGAGTCACAATCTGTGAAAATTGAATGGAAAGCAGAACGTTCCAGAAATATTTTTACATTCGGTTTCATGGAACCGGATCATTTGAGCACTCTATTAGTTTTATTCCATTTAGTTCGCTCGATTCTCCAGTTTAGCTAACTTCCGTTCACTATTGATTTTATTCACTTATCACTTTGCTTAATCTTGTTAATCTATTCTATTTTTATCCCCTTATTTTCGGAATAGCTGTTCTAGAACAAGAGGAATCCTGAAGTTTATTCCTGGTTGGAAAATTGTAAGTTGGCTATTCCTGCGAGTGAGTACATAGTGTGCAAATTCACTGTTTTGCACCCAAATTTCAATGAAATACTGCTCAATTCCTCGCATTTTTTCAGCATTCTTAAGCTGATAATCACAGGAAAGCAATTGAGAAGCGTGTAAAAGTGATAAAGGAAAAAAGTAGGCATTGAACAGAAATGGCATTTAATGCAGCACTAGGTACACATTGAACACGAAAACACTTCACAAAAAATGCATGAGCTTGCAACGAATGTCGAGATAGCGCAACTCATACAATCACCCGAATTTGCTAGAAATTTAGGCGAAATTTAGGAGGAATTCGCCGATCGACCAGATTTAGCCAGAATGTATTGTACAATTCGGGCGAGATCCGTCAATAGCTTTAGGAATGTGCAATTTAGACCAGGTTTAACCACAATTTATCCGCAAACGGGCGAAATTTCGTGAAATGCATGATCTACGCGAGTTTCCTGGGAAATCAGGTGGAAACCACAAGTATTCACCAGAGCAACTGGTCGCTATGGTAAATAAGGAAATAAAAATGAGTCACTACGAATTCATTAGAACCTCTACAAAATTTTCTCAGTTATTTTGGTAGCCTATCATGCCTTCACCCACTTCAACCTTTTCTTGTGGTTTGGAAGGGCATGATTCTTGTATTTCAGGTTAAATATGGTTGTGTTTAACGAGACGAAAAAACAGTACTGAAAGGCAGTGGCGGAAGCAGGAGGGGGGCCCCCTCCCGAGAATGGATCGGCAAATTTTTGAAATTACTTTACAATACATACAAAAATCTTGTACTAGTTTGTTTTCACCCGTTTATTTTTGATATAATTTTAATTAATTATTTATTATTATAATTAATATTTTTATCAATTTTATTTTCCGTCTGGGTCCCCAAAACGGCGGAGACCTCAGTTTTTCCCACGCTCCGCCCCTTCCCGCCCACTTTCTGCGTCCGCCACTGCTGGAAGATGATGAACCTAGAGGGGTTATGTTAGCAACAGAAACAAATTCGCAGAAAGACCACTGCAGACTAACACGAGGACAGACTGAAGTGATAACTTGCGATTCTTCTGCATAGTTACTCTGGTCCTTCAACAATTACATCTGAAGATATGATTAACTTGATTTCAGCTGAAGGAATCCTACCGACAATCGTTCCCGTTGTGCGCTTTCATGATAGTACCAGCAATCGGGCCCCTATACGATCTTCTATGTAGGAACCCGGAAGATGAGAAGCAGAAGAAGGTGCGTCACCCAAACAGTATTAATTTTACGAATGAAGTGATTCTTTTCAGTATCTGGATATCGCAACAGAAAAGACCGAATGTCTTTTGGAGGACATAATCTACTTCCATGAGCGCAACATGAAGTTGAAGAAGGACGAAGAAATCAATTATAGAAACTAATGTGACGGTGCATTAAAAGGTTATTAGATCTCTCTGTAAATTTCCCTGTTCTTGTTCATTTGTGGGTCTTCAATCTTTATTACATCTCTACATCGCAGGTGAAAGATTAATATCTATGTGTATTTGCGAAGACTTAAACAGTTGCTTCAATACCTCCATCGGTCGATCTTTCCTTTCAATCCCTCTTTTCTTTTGAAGTCTTCTAGGCTTTAAGACCACGTTTTTCGAAGCCCTTACATAATTCCGTTCGGTGTCAGCACAAATCCTTTTCTTATTTAGGTCTATAACCCCAAACGTTCTATCACAAACTTCTAAGTCAGTTGGCCGTTTTGAGATTTAAATTGTACGAGTATCAAACACAAGGGGCACAGGCAATCTGCCGAATACGTGTGTTGGTCAAACTACAGGACCAGCGTGAGCGACGGCATGTTAGATCGGAAGGTTCTCTCGACACGATAGTGTCACTTTGAAGTGGGTGAGACGAGGGGGGGGGGTAATGCCAAGGCACTGCACGATGTGCTTCATAGGGGATGGAATAGAAGTAGAATTGACAAGTAGAAAAAGCAGCCAAGCAGTTAGTTTCAACAGGGTTGAATAATTCGCAGAAAAATTGGGGTCATTTGAAAAGAAGTTTCAAAGCAGCGCTTCTTTCGAATGAAGCTATCGCGTAGTTGGTTTTCATTCTCAGACGCACAGGAGTTCGAAACACTTCGCCGTCATCAATGCACTAGGCATGTTAAAAATGCCATGATTCAGAAGTTCATGTCATTTGAGGTTTGGTGATTTGCGATAAATATTCTATCATAGGATGGTATAGGAACATTCTCGAGAGTATCAGCATGTAATATTGGCTATTTCGTTACCTAACAAGGTAGAACAACAGCAGCTTATTGTCACGTTTCTGTTGGTTCGGTTATGCCCTAGCACGCACTCAGACATTCCCAAGATTGGAGCCGCATGTAAATTCAGTTCCGATTCTTGAAATGGATGGATATGATAGCAGGATATTCTGTAACAGATGAGTGCGTTGGAGGCTTCTGTTCTATATGATGAAGGATAGGACCAGTCACAGCTTTGACGTGGCTTAGATGCAGGTGAGACGTAATTTATTAAGCGGTTCTGAAGTGCTACTAGTGCTTGCTAGGTTTTCTTCCAATGTGTTCACAAAAATGACGATCGCTATACTGCTATGTGGAGAGCGCTGTCAGGCTCTGAACGAGTCGTGCACGTTTTCTCATGTTAGTTGCGAAGATTCTTGGCTGCCTTGCATTCCAGAACAATCCCGAAAATGATGTAGAACGTATTCGAGCAGGGTGATCGCCACTCCCTTGTGAATAGAGATCATAAGGTTCAAATAGCAATCAAATAGCAACTGAACAACAAGTGTACAGCAAAAGAATAGCAACCAAGTGGCGCTAGCCCCTTCCATTTTAGAAGTTGGAGTAGAGGTGACATGCGGTTCTGATCGCTGGCATGCTTGAGTAGACCGTAACGGTATAGGGCGAAAAGCAATCTATAAGATCTGTTGGCCGAAGTGGCGCTCGGCAGGACGCGTCGGAACCATTGCATAACCGAGTTGCGACGATGCCCTTTTCTCTTTACTTGAAAGAAAAGACTTCAACACTAAGAATCGTTCCATCATCTATCTCCTGCCTTAGAGCGCTACCACTCCCCGTGGTTGACACTCGACGAATGGCTTGGTGAGTACGCGCGCGCGGCCATTTGAGCATTTTCGGTGGAGGGGCGGAGCCTAACGTGCGCGTACAAGGAGCGTGGGGCCATTGCGCGTCGCGACCTGAGACTCTTCGAGGATGTTACAAATAGAGTGGAACAAAGTCGCGACAATAGGAGAACTGCTGCGAAGGAATAGATAGCATGCATGATTGAAATATTAGCTTGTGTATTAGCTACCACATTGTTTCGTCTTATCTCCTTTATAGTTTAACCAGATATGAGTCGTTAAAAAAAATATTTATTTATTTGTTACGCCAGAGCGTGCACAATCATTGGACGGAAATTAATGCTAGAACTGACTAAAACAAAATAGTACGGCGAACTCTGAATACAAAACACAAATGAAAAGGCAGACACGGATCAGGCCCACGACAGTGAGTTGTAATGCAGCAGCTTTCTATCAAGATGGGAGGATCCTTGCAAGGCGGTGGCAAACGTTTTAGCACATAGGACACTCGTAAATGAGGGGAAAAGTTCCTGGAGTAGTGCTGAGGATTTGTGCCCCTTACATCGACTAGCATGATGTCCTCATTCATAGAGGGGTCATAGGAGCAGCATCGGAAGTTCGACAAACGGGTACACTGGTTAACCCCGCACATCCGAGTGTGTGCCGAGTGGAGGCACTATTCCCTTCAAGCTTTCTGCACATAGAGCAGGTGATTTGTGAAGTGATAAGTGCACAGCATTTGCCAAGAATCCAACCTCGACAAGAAGAATTGATAGTCACGCTGATGCAGAAGAATAACATCTGATCCGCTCCTCAAAATTTCCCAGTGTATCGGACCCAACTAAAAATCGAAAAGTTCCTCGTCACTCATAGTCATGAGCGTACCTTGTTTATGACTGGAAGGCCATCGCTATTTTTCTTCCTTGTTTTTCCACCCTCCACTCCTTTCAAAGTTGTTGATTCGATTAGGTCACTCGACAGTTTGATTCGATGATCAAGAGACTTCAATGAGGTAGAAAACTTGAAAATAATTGCATGTGATATTTTAGTGGTACTCTGTGCCGTGTTCTATGTTTCACCGAAGCTTAAACGACAATCCGTCCGTTACCGCTCTGATAAATGTTCCGTAGAAACGTAGCCTGGATAGCCAGCATTCTACGTCGAGCATTTCTACTTTTGTCAGCAGGTGAGGAAGGACGGCAACAATTGAGCAGAGGACGGCAGCAACAGGGAAAAGATGTTGCTAGGTTTTGTATTCGACATATTAAGCTGTTCGAGCTGCGTTCTTGTCGCTCAGTTATCAGAATGCGTTTTCCTGTCAAATGTAGGTATGGTTTGTGACTGTCACCCTCGAAGAATTCGTTATCAGTGATAAAGAGCCCCTCTATGTTTCACTTTGACTCTCAGGCTAGCAAATTAGAACGTTGATCATATTTAATTTGGACTAGAACATTAGTTATCATTAGAAAACAATCTACTCCCTGTAGAACCCAATGTATGTAATATAAAAGCTGGTGCTTCTTTTTATTCGACCCTTGCTTTCTGGGATAGGAGTATCCTGAGACGCTGAACATTGTGTTAATCGTGTCTGCGATAAGGGTCTTCCGACTCTTTGTGCCCGATAAAACGCACAACGCGACAAGTTCATAAGCGCCGCGCTTATCATGTTGGTCTTCGGCACACAGCTGACCCAGCGATCATTCATTTTCTCACGCATTCACAAGAAATAAGTTCGACTTCTTTATTTTTCTAACAGTATATTCCTGTTTTTCAGCCTATTCATGAACCTATACACTCCCGCTGGCGGGTTATTCGGCACTCATGTCACTTGGGAAGACATTGAGGAGGATATGCAGAGAGAACTAGATACTGTGGCTTCTTTTGGTCCTAATAAAACAGCCAAGAATATTGGAGAGGGTAATGTGAGTTTATAATCTTTACTATGCCTTCATCTTTCTCCCGATAAACGATAAACTCATCGGTTCTAGGGTTTTATGTCCAGAATCGTCCTGGTTGATCCCGACTGGCAGCATAAAGACAAAGAACTTCCTGAGAAATTCATAGTGAAAGTTCGTCTTGTTGATACTCTCTTGCATTTTTTTAAAAACTCGGTGCTTCTACGTTTTTCATCTTACAGATTCTCACTCAGCTAGCCATGCAGAAGTTCACATCAGATTTAGCGAAGGAGAATAAAGTCGAGAATCAGTTCAACACTCCAGAATTCATGGCTGCAATCGAAGTTCATCAGAAGCGTGTGAATTTTTACTCAGAGTTTGATTTAGGACAGTTATCCGGAAAATACCTATGTATTATATAATATATGTGCAGACACTAGAAAATGGTAACGAATGTAGGCATTTAGCAAGACCTATTTTGAGAATATTGAGTGCAATTTTCCATTAATATAATATTTCCAAGCCTACCTTTTCCAATGCAAGAAGATCTTTCACGGGTCCATTCATTTGACCTTCGTAAACGTTACAAGGTCTTAACAAACAATATTTTCAGCTCCACAATGTAGAAGTGACAGTGTACGAGCATCTACTGAAGCTTCCACGAGGAAAGGTTCCTATGCCTGAGGTTCGTTACGCAACTAATATCCTCACCTAAAGATCTTAGTCGTAGAATAAATGATCTGCATCAGGTATAACATTTTCAAAATTCAGTTTCAAAAAAAACCTACATAAATATTTATGAAGCCATCCTTATGAGGATATCATCCCTCACTAACTACGAGCAATTTCATAACGTTGATCAACGCAGGACGACCTTAATTAATGGGAGCTAGTTGATCGCTGCGGTCATCGTCAGGCGAACACCAGGGCTGAGATTCATGAAACGATAATCAAGCAAACCGATGATAGTAGCGCTACTAGTTACAGTCGCGGTCAAAAAGATATGATCAGTGCCATGTTGAAGGCGTAACTTTTCATCATAACTTAACTTGGGATTGTGCTATTCGGACAAAATTTTAGGATGTGGTGAGGGTCGAAGTATTCTTTCTTAGCGCTGCACAACTTTGACGCAACCTGCTTTCAAACAGAACTATCGCGTTACAAGTCCGAATTCACAACTTTCACCAACATGATGATTCCTCGTTTGTATCGCCTCATTTCGATTCGCAGAGGAGTTATTCTAAATCTCCTTTTGAGTGAGTAATTTGCTATAATAATCATGTTCTGTAGTTCTTCTCTGCACATGAAAAAGTGCGATTACCAAAAAGCCCAAAAAAGTGTGAAAAAAGAATCTTCAGTAATCTCGAACAAAAAACAACCGTTTCAACGGAGGATATTTCTGTGATATCCACTACTGACAGCTATTCTGACATTGAAATAGGAACTGTAACGCAGTCAGTATCATTTAGATACAACAACAGATTTTTTGGTAAATTCTACCACTTACTTTGCTCCTCGCGATTGAGGAGCAAAGGAAAGTGCAGCAATGACATTTGACGGAAAAATAGCCCATTGCGCTCTTGATCTGCATCACCTCCTCATTTTTCTCAGAGTGTGGTAGTGATGATAATGAACGAAGTCGAAGGAAGCCAAGGAAATTGATGTTCAGGCTTAGTAAAGCTACAAGAATTGAGTTCCTGCCCAAGTAAGCCGCTGTTAGGAAGCACCCAAAGAGCTTCAATACATATCCAAATTTCATCTGGATAGCTCAATGCAGAGGTGAGTTATAGCAAAAAATTGTCTTGTGAAAATGACGCTGATCATATCTTTTTGGCCTCGACTGTATGATATAGACAACGTAATGCTCGGAGACGCAGGATGTGAAAGTTGGTTAGCTAGCCTGGTTTTGCTCGGTTTTGCGTTTATGAATCCTAGGTCAGAGGTATCCCAACTGATAGCATCAGTTAGGCCGACCAGTCATCGCAGCGATAATCAGACAGCCGCGAAAATAGCACTTACAGCTGCGAAGGGTTTAGAAAGCTGTGGTATGCAGCTTAATAACAAATTTGGACGATATGTAATTTATATGGTACGTACTTGTACATATGTATAATGTGTAGCCACTTAGTGGAACTGCGTAGCAGCTAGGTGGCGCTCCACCAGCTCGACTAAATCCCGCCAATAGTCACCGAAAGTCGTCTGACGGCAAAATTTTTATATCACTAGGGGAATTACTACGCGAGCAATTACTGATTCATTTTTGAATTTGAAAAATGGTGAAATTCCCAAAGGAGTCCATGTTACTAACATTGAACAGATGTTACAGCGTTACTAACACCTGCTGATAGTTGTTATTATAGATACAGTCTCAGAACTTCAAAAACAAGTTGTTGGCCCAGCTTTGCCCAAAAACAACTTGCAAACAAGCTTTTAATTAGCAAATCGTTGTAAAGTCTGACGTCATCATACCACCTAAAACCAAGTTGTCGACAAGCTTTTCCCCCCGACAACTTGTCGACAAGGAAGAGAAAAAACAAGTTGTCGACCAGCTTTTCCAAAAAACAACTTGCAAACAAGCTTTTGTCGGAAAAAGTTGTTGACAACCTTTTAGCTGAACAACCTGTCGACGAGAGAGAGTCATGTTCCCATAACCGCGTAACATACGGTGCAACCATTGAGGACACCACGGCAATGGCTGCTATACATAGTACAGTTGTAGGAAAGCGTTTGCTTCCTAATGAAGGACAGCTGTGTAAGCTTACGCGTACACAGGTCCTTCCTTGAGCAATTTTGTAGTGTAGAGCTGACAGATTGTCAGTGAAGGACGGGTCAAGAGCAAGTTCACACGGTCAACCACCTGTCGGCAAGAAACAGCAAGAACAAGTTGTCGACAAGCTTTTGGGCGGACAAGTTGTCGACAAGGAAGTGCAAAACCAAGTTGTCGACAAGTTTTTGGAAAAGCAAGTTTCAGACGCGGTCAGATACTTGCTCGCCAAATGCTTGTCGACAAGTTGTTTTTGGGGTTCTGTGGTGGACGTCAATGGCGCTGGCTCATCCGCGGCCTCGAGAAGGACGCCACCCAACCGCGCCGCGCGCGCCCTAACCGATGTCCTCTGCTGTTGTCTGTTGTTATGCTATTTCTAGCAGCTTTTCTACCTGTTTTAAGGATTTCTGACGGAATCAGGAAAAAACACATAGGAATAGCGTTCCGCCGGCAGACGACATTGACCCTTGTGCACGCGGCGCAGTTGCGCGGCGTCCTTCTCGAGGCAGTGGATAGGCCACCGTCATTGACGTCCATTGTACAACGTAATTTGCATCTGAGTGTAAGAGCATGTTGCTGAAGCAGGGTCTGTGGAAGGAACTTCGTAGGGTCGCTGCCTTTGTTTTTGTCTGCCACTAACAAAAGAAGATAACAAATGCTCTATAGATGACGATATTTTCAGATATACTATATGAAGAAATTCTCAGAAAGCAATCCATTGAAGGGATATATGATCATGGAATATTTAGACAACTTAAAACCAGTGCACGTCTACAATAATGTCACAACCAACGCTGTTAAGGAGGTAAGTTCTTTTAAGAGAGTAGCATCGATCATGCTCAAAGTAATAGGTTCAGATACTTCGAGCCAAGGCCGTTATAGAGGCGATGTCGCTGAGATTTACTCCAGAAGAGAAAAAGGTGTTCAGTGAAAACGCCCTCAGCGAACTTTTCGGGGAATTCTTCAGGAAGGAGGTGCGCAATTCCATGATAGTCCATATCAAAATCTCAGTTCTATAAGCTTGAGAAAAGATGATCAGAAGAGGTGAAAGCAGGATTAGTGCCTAAGCTGCAATGTGTGGAGTGCGCACAGTGCTTGTGACTCCTTACGTTCATTGTTTTTTCACTCATGACGAAATTTCCTCTGAGGTCCTGTGGCGATGACTGCTTTAACCTGGCTCATTCAGCATGACTAAACTAGAAGAAGGTGATTCTATGAGTAAAGCACATAACCTTAAATGCATCCTGTGCTTTTGATTCGCTGTGCAAAAGTAGCGCTGCTAACGTATTCGTTGAGGAGAGGGAGAGGGGGTTATGATCGCCAAATTGTTAGCTTCGCATCGGAGCGCGTAAGCCTACAGAATTTCATTTTTTACGAACTCTTTTAAACCTCTAATCTGCGCTAGGCACTAACCTACTACTCTAGCTCGCAGTGGCCGCTATTATCCACTCAGTGGATCAAGTCTGAGGTACGGTTTCCACCCTCGCTTCTTACCATGTGGTCCAAAAAGTAGGCTTAGAATTCTGTCTGTAGGGTAGATAGACATCTGTCCGGAGAGATCGCAACCGATTTCACCCTTTCAGGCTCTGAAGAAGGCGATCTCGCCGAAACGTAAGCCGAGGATAAAGTTGATACCAACCTCGTGTGGCTACATCAATAAAAAGCAAACTGATTCTTTTAAACCTCATAACAAAAGATTATCATATCAGGTTGTTGGCGACATGATGAAAATTTTCCGACAGTTCGATGGCGGCAAGCTGGCGGAGCGAGCTGATGAAATGGAAAAGATTATCCCAGATCTCATGGATTTCAAATGGGCAGATCAGTTGGCTGATGAGCTAGGTGAGTGTAGCGGAAACCTTTCAAACAATGACTTAGAACCGATAATAACCGATGTAATTTACACTAGCTGCGTGCATCAGTCGAGCATCAGTCGCACGCATCCATTTGTAAGGAATTTTCCATCAAGACCGGTCAAGACGGCATGTACATCCTTAATGAAAAAAAAACGCGCGGCCGCCGCAAGGCCGTAAACGCGTGCGTCTGAGCTGCGACTGCGATGCGACTGGGCCCTACTCTTTATCGTATAGACGCACGCGCGTCAGTCGCACGCGTCCAGTATAAATTGCCCCATAGCCTTTTTCTAGAGGACAATGTCTTGCAAATGGTCTGGCTCTTAGCTATTGAGTCTCTTTCAGGAATGCAACGTGTTCTCTGCCATGGAGACCTGTGGTCGATGAATGTCCTCTGGAGACCGAAGGGTGATGATTTTGCAATAGCTGCTTTGATTGATTTTCAGGTAGGTAGTATTTATTTATTTATTTACTGAATACACCATTGGTGTGTGCCACTAGTAAATTGTAGTAAAACCTATAGTCGGACCACTAGAAGTGCAGCGTTGTAGAAATGGGGTCTCAAAATATGGAACGTCAGAAAAACAAAATAACGTAACGAGTGTAACTAAGAACGACTTGGATTCTAAACAAAACAGAACAAAACCAAAATGAAACATTGCGGGACTGACTTGAACCTTAGTTTTGAGTTGTTTTGAATTAATTCCACGGCTTACAGGAAAAGAGCGTCTGGTGAGAGCTTGCGATATTTGCACTAGAAGAATTCGAGCTGTAGGTAGAATAGTAGTGCCAAACACATAATATTGAGAAACAGATGTCAACTAGAGTGCTTCAGTATTTCAGGTGGAGGCTAGTCTCTGTGTTCAAAGCTTTTTTCAGGTTTTAAAAGCCTCAACTTTTCTACTCCGACTTTTACATCATGTTTTAATATATTTTATTCTGAAATTGTATGCGCCAACTAAATGACGATACTACATATGTTAATATTAGCTGTAATTCAAAAAACCCCGAAAGGTATGCGAGAAGAAATGCAAGGAGTTCATCCAGAGTTTGAATGAAAACTTCTTTTGCCGGTCCCTTTGAAGAGCACGATTTCTCGATCTCCCGTAACCCACAGGAAATCGGGCGAAGGTCCATGCTACATCAGAGCATTACCTGGATTCTTCTCAAATACCTCCAATATGAAACACTAGATTATGAAACTTGGCATTCTGAATCATTCCATCGGCCAGAATGCTTCGAGATTTCCCAAGAGCCTAGAACTCACCAGTCACCCTCGGAATCTCATTGTCAGAAACCTTTTTCAGACCGCTCATATGGGCTGTCCAGCAAATGATCTCGTACGTGTGTTCTCTGCATGTCTCAGTGGAAAGGACCGACAAGAACATTGGGAAGAGCTTGTGGAGGTGTTCTATGGCTACTTAATGGAGGAAGTAGGAAACATGAAAATGCCGTATACTCTCGAACAGGTAAGTGGCTAGGTTCTACAAGTGAGTCTAGCAATAGAGATGAGTTTTCCTCCAGCTCAAAGAGTCCTACCGTCGATTCATGCCAACTGGCGCCTTCATGATTGTACCCATGATTGGGCCCATGTTTGAGATTCTCTGCAAGTCCCCTGATGAGGAGCAAAGGAAGAAGGTTTGAGTAGACGTTTTTTGCTCCACTGAAAAAGAACATAATGTCTTTGCAGTCCCTGGATATCGTCACGGAGAAAATAGAGTGTCTCTTGGATGACATGCTTCATTACCACGAGCGAAATACGAGGATCAGGAAAGGAGAAGAGTCGGTCTAGGAAGTCACTGTCTAATAAAGATATATTTTATCTGGCTTGTGCAGAAATATTATGGACAGCAGTAACCTCAGAGTGTTTTGCTGCTGTCATAGCATCTTGGTTGAGTAGTCTGGGTGGACCTAAAGGAACTCTATACATACATACACTTATTGCTGTATAACACCGCGACAATGTGCTCAACCGGTTGACATGCATGGTGCGACGCGTGGGACCGCGTGCACAACCGGGTGAGCACGCTCTTTTCTGAGTTATATTTCAGGAAGTCATAATTAGCAAAATCCTAAATAGTGTTATACTAGCAAATATTCAGGCTTTCTATACATGCACTGGGCAGAGCAGATCTTCACTCAAAACTTTTTTAAACATGTGGTTGAAACATACAGCAGAGAGAACGGTGCATATGAAAAAGAAACTACAATCGGTATACAACAGAAAATAATGCGGATAACAAAATAATAATGAGCCCAATAATATATCAGTGCAAAACATTTGCGAAAAAGTGTGGAAGGCATCTGTCACTGCAGTACTCTGACAGCTCTCTGCGGAACACGTCTATGTTGTCTTCACGTTCTTCCAAAAACTGGGGACAGGGTACAAAGCAAACTTTAACGACGCTCATTTGTCCTGGTAACCCGTCATGATTAGGACAAATTCTATTTACCAATGGGGTAAATGCGAATGAGGAAATTCTTCCAATACATTAATGTCTTTTTTCTATTGCATGCATCAATAGGTGTATGGATAAACAAGTAAATAAATTTTTCGATCACAAGCATTCCACTTCTCCAATGATGACCCCAATCTTCACATTTAGACATGGAACTGAGCTGTTGTAAGCACATCTTTTGATCGTGAAAGACACGTCCTTATCAGAAGAATCTCTGCTTTCTAGTGTGCATCTAACATCCGTTATGATACGCTCAATCTCGAACACGTTGTGGCAGTCTGCTTATCTATAGTTTTACCTCAGATTTCCCAACGACCATAGGAAAATCAAGGATTTTGCCACACATTCTGCCTAACCTATGCAATTTTACACGTACAAAAGCATGGGCGCACCTTCGTTGCGCAAATACATATACGTGTTTTTCTTTTTCCTACCATATTTTGGCCCTCAATTAGATGTCCTCTGTATTTTACCACGCGCTCTCACAACATTCTCCAAGGAGAGATGATGTTTGCGCAACAATTATTTGCTTACGGGAAAGAACGATACCCCAAGGTTAACATAGGACGTTGAGTAACAATTGCAGCAATTTTATCGATTCTTTCCGCTGGATGAATCCATGAACTGACACGTGACAGTTGCCGTGGTTTTACCCCAATCCTTTCTCCAATTGGCCACTCTGTCAGTTGTTCTCTCCTTCACTATCGGTCATGTATCATATAATCTATCAATTATCATTATCATGATCATTCATCGGAGCGTACCCAAGTCCAAGGATCAAATAATACGGAAAGAAGCATGTTTTTTCCTCAAATTTCATTCAAGTCCAGATTAATCTCAGAATCAGATAGCTATGAACCTATACACACCCGCCAGTGGCTTATTTGGTACCCATGTCACTTGGAATAATGTGGAGGAGGATATGCATAGAGAACTAGGCACCTCTGCCTCGTTTGGCCCAAACAAAACTGCCACGAACATTGGTGAGGCTAAGGTTTGTCCACACCGCTGTACAACATCGATAGAGCCAAGCAAAAAGGCCACTTTCAGGGTTTCATGTCCAGGATCGTACTGATTGATCCAGACTGGCAGCACAAGGACAAGGAACTGCCGCAGAAATTCATAGTTAAAGTTCGTTTTCTTGAAAGACTTCCATAAGTAGGCTTCCTGCATGGGAACTTTTTCACGTTTTCAGATAGTCACTCAGCTGGCACTGCAACAAATGGCTGATACTGCGAAGAAAATGAACGCTGAAATCTCACCAGAGTCTCTAGCCGTCATGGAATCCTATTTGAAGCGTGTGATTTTCTTTACTCAGAGTTGTACTCTAAAGTTCACTACAAAGGCAGAATGGCTAGGAACTTCTGGCTCAAAAAGGAGAAGTCACGGTTGCTTCGCTTAGGATATGAAGCCAGTACAGACCAGCGAAACCCTAGATCTTCTCAGTTTTCTCTCTTGGAACTATTACTTCAGAGAAGAAAAAAGTGCCTGTGAAGGCGTTTCTAATTATTTTTATTTTCTGTTTGTCATCTCATTTGATCTCGACTTTCGGAACATATAGTTTGCCTATGACATCAGCACTGCTGCCAGGATAATTCAAAATAGGTTGCAAAATTTTCAGAAATATAGCATAAAATTCTTGGAAATTTTTCATTAACTTCTTTTTTCAAACATACATTTTCCATCCGTTTTCATTTGCCTTTATCCATCCTGCTAACATTATTTACCTCACTTTGATGAAATTTTCATGAAACTGCGGCTAGAAGGAGTACCACAACAACCTGTTCTCTTCTAAAAATATGATTTTCAGCTCCATAACACTGAAGTCACAGTATACAACCATTTACTGAAGCTCCCCGAAGGAAAAGTGCCTCTTGCAAAGGTAGGTTGGTAATGGAGTACCTATTTTATTTACTTTACTACTCAAGAAAAAATTTCGGAATTGTCAATCTTTGGCAGATAGATTTGTGGCATTTTTTATTTTCCTGTTCACGACTTCAATTTTAACAGTCATCCTGCGCTTCTGCTCTCCATTTTACATGTAATTAGGTTTTCCCAACTCATTCTGATTATGCTTGTAAAATCTCGACAAATTCTATGTAACCACGTTTTTTTTTGCCTAGAGCTGGGTCCTAAAAAAATGCCATCATAACGATCTTGTATTTTATTTACTGGTGATGTTCTGTTCAGATTTACTACACGAAGAAATTCTCGGAATCCAATCCAGTCAAGGGATACATAATCATGGAATATTTGGATAAAATAAATCCAGTTTATATCTATGAAGACGTGACACCCAAGGCTATCAAGGAGGTAGGATGACATTCATACTCCTTGGTAAAACCAAAGTTATCAATGGGAATAATTTTAGACACTCCGCGCTAAGGCAGTTATGGAAGCAATGTCCTTGAAGTTCACTCCGGAAGAAAAGCAGGAGTTTAACGACAAGCATTTTAGTGGATTTTTCGGGAATTTTTTCACCAGAGAGGTATGTGCGGGTAACTAATGGGTCAACCTGAATATTTTCAGCTGGACCCTCCTGGGTAACACCCCACTTTACATCAGACAGGATTCTAAACGAATTATCCTAACCCAGATGGAATTTATTCAGTCTGATACGGAGCGTGTGCTGGGCTTGTGAGTCCTGTCAAGGGAATTCAAAATATTTGGGTCCTTTCAGAAGACCGGGACCTAAACTTTTTTTGGTTGGACATTTGCATATCGTTCGTGCGTCGTTTTGCAATAACTTTACTTCCAGATGATGGGAAGTATAGTGGCGATGTTCCGACAATTGGGCGACAGCAAAATAGCCGAAAAAGCTGATGAACTGGAAAAGGTCCTGCCGGATCTCATGGATCTTCCCTGGGCAGATCAGTTGGCTGAGGAAATAGGTAGATCCATTATCCTTGATCAAACAATCAAGTGTTATTGTAGGATGCTTGGTTAGATGTGTATATGTCCAACGATGGTTTCCCCTTCGCCCTCCCCTCCCCTCCAGCATTTTACCTATGTACCTTTACCGGCACCTCTCTGAGTTTTTTTTTTCCTTTTTCATTATGCTTGAAATCGTTTTTATGAATTTCTTGGTTTTCTTTCATGTTTTTTCAAAGTACTTTTGAACATCCATGGGTCCTATATCTATTGCACAGCCAAGGTATTATAGTAATTAGCGCCTCCCCATTCTAGGTAAATTTCCCTACCGCCCCGGGTCCGGATGGGAGGATTTGTAATGGGCGCCAGGTAGAATATAAATTTGTATTCTTTAACACGTTTACCATGGCTATTCTCAATTATGCATACAGGCACTGGAGAGGGCAGAGGGGTGAGGTAGCTCTGATATTAATATTATATTACCCTCTACCACCGTCCCTTTCGAATGGGTCAGGACACATCACTGAGATAATCCATGGTAAAAGTATTGATGTACCGCATTTACTTTTCATTTGGCATTCTTCAACATGTTTACCCCTACATGATGTGGTCTACACTCATCGCTTACTCGTGGGTAATCGCAGTCATGGATAGGGATTACCCATCCTCC
This sequence comes from Ancylostoma caninum, assembly GCA_037903475.1. Lineage (NCBI taxonomy): Eukaryota > Metazoa > Nematoda > Chromadorea > Rhabditida > Ancylostomatidae > Ancylostoma > Ancylostoma caninum. Next base: position 129,781 of record JBAJFG010000253.1, on the reverse strand, counting down.
CAATGATCCTTCCTACCCTTGGTCTTACTGCATGGATAAGGTAAAGGATTTGTGGACACCCATTCTTCCAGGAATGCAGCGTGTTCTTTGTCATGGTGACCTGTGGCTGATGAATATTCTCTGGAGGCCGGACTGTAGCACTGCTGCTCTGATCGACTATCAGGCATGGAACTCTTTGACTTCTGGTATTTTAAAATTCTTTACCTCTATATCGGTGTTTAACATGAGATTCTGAAAGAGTGCCTAAGAATTGCCTATGTGATTGGGAAACTGGCGAAATTTGCATGAAATTCCAGCGAAAGATATTGATTTTTCCCAAGGAAAATTATTTTAAATCACCACACGACAGTCCATTTTTGTGATCCACTTTTTGTTCCAGAAAATGCTACATTTACGCTGCATTCATCTGAAAATTACTTAGAATGCAGCAGACATTCGCTATTTAAGCAATTTCTCAGTCCAGCATCCCTCTCGGAACTTTCTAGAACGCTCACATGGGCTGCCCTGCGAATGACCTCGTTCGTCTTTTCACCACCTCCCTAAGTGGAAAGGACAGACAGCAGCATTGGGAAGAACTTGTCGAACAGTTTCACGAATATTTGAAGGAAGAAGCTGCTGGTCTGGAAATGCCTTACACTCTTGAGCAGGTGAAAGTCTACTTCTCCTGAAGATAACCACCGGGACTGCGAATTCAGATCAAGGAGTCCTACCGCCGGTTCCTGCCAATGGGAGCGTTCATGTCTCTGCCCATGGCCGGTCACATTTTTGAGATTGTATGTAAGAATCCTGACGAGGAGCAGAAGAAAAAGGTGCCGTTTTTCTACCGCTACATCCATTTTCGTCTGATGTTTTCTCATTGCGTTTCAATTTTCAATGAAACAAAATTCTTCTTGCAGTACTTGGGAATCGTGGTGGAGAAGATCTCGTGCCTTCTGGACGACATTCTTTATTATCACGAGCGCAAGATGAAAATTAGAAAAGGGGAACAGCATGCTTGAAAGAAGTCTAACACTATGAACATTCCAATTAGGTTTTATAAAAGATAATAAAAAATTTCGATAGTCTTTTTGTTTACAGGAAAGAAATCATCTATAGTACACCATCCGGAAAGAAAATGAGTTTTTGAGAATTGCCCGCATTTGTTCTGCCCTAGGCAAAAGAATATGGAAGAATTTAGGGAAATCAAGACATGAGCACGCCTTGAAAGTGCAGAAATAAATAAATAAGTGCGAGTTGAAGGCAATTTATACCAGCTGCATGCGTCAGTCGCGCCTCAGACGCACGCTCCTGTTTGCGAAGGATTTTTATGGAGACCGGTCAACGCGGCATGCACATACTCAATGAGGAGAACGCGCGGCAGCCGTGAAGCCGTAAACACGTGCGTCTGAGCTGCGGCTGCGATGCGATTGGGCCCTATTCTTCATCGTATATGGGACACGCGCGTCAGTCGCACGCAACCCATACAAATTGTCCTTTATAGTAGCTGCGTGCATTTGACGCACGCGCGTCTATATGATGAAGGATAGGGCTAGTCGCATCGCTAACGCATCTCAAACGCACGCGTTTAACGCCTCACAACGACTGCGCGTTCTCTTCATTGAGTACGTACATGCCACGTTGATTGGCCTTTATGGAAATGGATGCGCGCGTCTGACCCATGGCTGACGCACGCCTTTAGTATAAATTGCCCTTTGAACTGCTCTGATGTCGAACGACTGATAGGCACAAGCATTGTTTTGAACAAAGACTCCTGATATCCATAGCTGATTTCGGAAGCAATGGTAGAGTTCATTTTCTACTATTTCGCGTACTCAGACGGGGACGCTGCAGGATACGCTCCCTTGTTGCTACTTTGTCGTTAATTTATATGTCAATTCACTCAATATTGTAAGTCCTCTGTCTTTTTGTCAACGCATAAAAAGAATCTAGTTACACTTGTGGTCATTCTGATTTGCCTTTATTGTCGCTTCGCAACCGCTCGCAGTGCTGTCGCGTCGCGGTCTAACCGCGGTGATGAGCGATTCTGACACGATCTGACAAGTACTGTCTGGACTTTCCTGAACTCTGACAACATATACCTGCCTTATCCCGTTTAACGTGATGAAATGTGTGTCAAAACTTGTCAGAATCATGAGCGAAACTGACATGGGAAGTTTCTGATATGTTCTGACACGTTCTGACACGCAGTTGTCCAAGCTGAAAAAGGTAACCGTGACTACATTTAACCTAACGTAATTTTTAGGAAAAGATCATAATTACAAACAATTATTTGTCAATGTGTGTTCGGAGAAGACAGGCAAATCCTAGGTTAACACAAAAAGCCTTTGCGGTGAGGAAAAAAGGCTGAGGCTTGATACAGGCTGAAAAATAATTGCCTCCAGTCGTTTTAGCCACAAACAGTAAATAATGTGGAGGTGAATCACCAGAACCAACAGTCACCGGGTTTACAAGGTTTTGGCGGAGTTGTTCTACAGGGTTCCACCTCTAATCCACCTTTAAGGGACCATCGAGAGAAGGGAAATAAACTCGACATAAGAGTAGGTTTTAATTATGGAATATCAGTTCATTTATTAAGGGAGCTGCTAGTATTTCGGACGTAGTGAATTATCTTCTTTTCAGCAAGTGCTCGCAGCACCTATAGTAGGTTCCGGAGAATATGTAAGTCTTCGTAGACATTTTTCCAAAATGGTCACTAAAAAATAAAAATACTCAGGTGAGAAGGAGAAAGGACGACGACACACTAAGAGAAGTTGGAAACGTCATGCCAGAATACGACTGTGATAGGGTAACAATATTAGAAAAATCAATTTTTCTTTTAAAATGACTAATTATGTATTTTAAGGACGACCCACCTCCTGCAAAACCTGTCGAGAAAACACAAGAAAGTGTAGATGTGGTCGGACAGCCTCCAAAAACCTCTTAAATCCATTAAAATAAAACTATTTCACAATTCGGTGTTTCTTCTTTTGTGAGATGAGCAGAGGTGCTGCTGCGAAGAAAACGTGCTTCCATTCTCCTTTGCTTTTCTCAAGGATAGTTTTTGTAAGAACAGCATTCAAGAATTTGGGCTCAGTTGGGAATTGCTTTTTTATGTATGTGAACGTCCTTCATTTTGCTGAGGAACCCTGGAAAACTTTCTTTGGATCGCTCCTACATAATCTCATCATTTTTACCATTCTTTGAAATGGAACACATTTACAACAAACACACGGTGCTTCAGAACTATGCTCACCTTTTGAACTCAACTCAAAATATTATCTTACTTCTTATCAATTGGCAGTTCATGTGTGTGTGTGTGTGTGTGTGCGTGTGTGCACGAGAACCAGCCATCAAAAATGGAAAATACCTGTACCACCGTGTTCAGCGCGTCGAGTTATGCATGAAAATGTGGTAAATTTTGATTTTTACCTTGATTTACAGGAGTTTCGGGCCACTTTCGTCATGTTCAGACATGTTAATGGCCGACAGTTGTTTTGATCACGGTCGGAATGAATGAGATAGGCTTTTGATTACAGGACCGTATAAAAGGAAAGAGATGGGTAGGACACCTCTATAACGAAGAGGAGGAATGAGGCGAACGAGGGATGACACGGATGAGGGTTACGCCTTAGGATGGTGTTAGAGGTGGGCTGGCGATGTGATAAGGGTGCTCCGGCATCCAAAAGCGGGGAAACACCTGGACTCGGGTCCAACGGCGTGATAAGGGTGCGCCGGCGTCCATAAGTGGGGAAACGCCTGGAGTCGGGTCCAACGGTGTGATAAGGGTGCGCCGGCGTCCAAAAGCGGGGAAACGCCTAGAGTCGGGTCCAACGGCGTGATAAGGGTGCGCCGGCGTCCATAAGTGGGGAAACGCCTGGAGTCGGGTCCAACGGTGTGATAAGGGTGCGCCGGCGTCCAAAAGCGGGGAAACGCCTAGAGTCGGGTCCAACGGCGTGATAAGGGTGCGCCGGCGTCCAAAAGCGGGGAAACGCCTAGAGTCGGGTCCAACGGCGTGATAAGGGTGCGCCGGCGTCCAAAAGCGGGGAAACGCTTAGAGTCGGGTCCAACGGCGTGATAAGGGTGCGCCGGCATTCAAAAGCGGGGAAACGCCGTTGCCAGAAATTGTTGAAAGGAGCTGTCTATAGTGGGTCAGTGGTTCCATGAACTGCGATAAAGAATACTTCTCTGTGGATAGTGTCTGGTCATCCACCTGCACCAATCTTATCTGAGGACAGTGAAAATATGCGAGCGAAGCGAGCACAAAAAGAAGCCTGAGAGTCCGGCGTTAGCCGGACGATCAGGCTGGTAGTTGTTAATCCGGAGCGGTGACAAAATTGTTGATGGATCTCACTTGGTGAGACGCACAAGCAGAAAGTACAGGGTGCGGCAAAAGTATTGACCACCTATTGTGACACATAAATTATCTAGAAAATCGAAATTGGATGGAAGACCAAGTGTGATCGTTCTGCTGCATAGAATCTTGGGAACAATGTAAAACTTAGACAAATATGTATTCAATCCATTTTATCACTAATTTTGCTGGTCGTTAACAGACAAGACGGGAGAAGGTTTCACTACTGTGAGTGCAAGTAGTCATCTTTGAATTGACCCAGAGTTTTTTCTGAGGTGTATTTGTGGGATGGGAACAGTGCTAGGAAATAGCATATGTTAAAGGCAGCACTCACGCTGAAAAAAGTTTCCTCGAATTCGCTCATTTCAAAGGTGCCATCAATTGGACTGTAACTGCAAAAGGAATCTCTCCAAATCCTGCAGTTACTCGAGTAATAAATCTCGTACGCATGTACAAATGCGCCCAGTACGCTCAACCCCGCCCCATTCTCTCTGACCGTGTGCGGCTGTGTTTCTCAACTGATACAGGATCGATCAGAATTTTCCTATAGTGGGGATCCGTTCCACAGCTCTGCGATGACACCCATCTCAGGCGATAGATCTCGTACAAATGGACATGTATTGGCAAATTACAACATAGTATTTCGCGCAAACCTTGCCTTTTTCGATGGTCTTTTCTCTACTAGGGACACAAAAGTAGCCTCCAGAGTAGAATTTCATGAGAAAATCAACAAAGTTTTTTATCGCGAGTGCTGTCTTCAAGCCTTCCACAAATCCGCGAATGAGAAGTATCAGCTACTCCTGTCTGTGCGATGATTCAACTTTGTTCTCGTTTTTGTTAACGGCGCAGAGAAGCTTCATGTCATTTCCTTTGGTTGTAATGTTAAAATCACCACATGACCGAAAAACGATATTCGATAGAAGCGCACTCCCCGTAGGATCGATAATAGATTTAGAAATGTGCTTGAGTGAGTTTCTTTCCTGAGATGATTTTCCTGGAACTTACAACGTAAAGGCAGCGAAGGGGTTTTGCACAAGAAATCATCCGTGAGCTCTCCATTTCCATACTAGCGACCACCGTACTCATCCAGTTTCAAATGGTTGGGTTGTACCACATGGGCCCTTTGAAGGAGCAAGCATGTGCTATACCGCACCATAGTATGAGCTTGCGTGTGGATTATTTAGAAGAAAGAAAGAATGAAATCGACGACGGTCCCTACGGAGCATCAGTTATGTCTGCCCTTGTGTTTTCCTTAGAGCTGCTCTCAAGAATGGAGACAAAATTGAACGGATATAGTTTCATGTTGTTTGCTATATTATTTCTGTATGTTATTAACGAACCTGTCATATCAATGCCAAATACCGAGGTTTTCACGGGCCATTTCAAGCGGACAATACTTTTGCCGCACCCTGTACAGCTGGGTCGATAAGCATAGGGAACGTCAATAGAGTAATTTATACTATCTGCGTGCGTCAGTCGCGCATCAGTCGCACGCATCAATTTGGAAGGAATTTTCCATGAAGACCGGTTGACTACAAAACTAGGTGGTCAGCGTTCATGCAAAGCCTTTGAGCAAAGTCTTCCTTATGGTACCGAACTGTTGTGTGTTTCACTTTCGAGTACTTTCGAGTAATTGAACGATATTTGAAACAAATACAGCACTTGAGACGTGTAGTAATAAAACATTTGGCAAATGCACACACGCTGTGACGCTTTATTGCAAGTCAATGTAAAATAATGACCCTGATAAAGCAGAACTCTGACAAATGTGCGCTAGTAACACAGCCGAAACGGCGTAATGCGCCGAGTAAAAACGCCAGCAGCATCTCCTTTCATTTGCTGCCCCCATTCCCTCAATCGTTGCTCATGCTTTCTTCTGTATAATAGCCACTGCAGAAGACTGCGAATGGAATCAAATGACTTGTCTTCTCAGACCAGCTTTCGTTTGGAAAACAGGTGTTAAGGATAATGGGCTTTGTTGCTCTGAACATCGCTTGCATAACATCCAGCCGAGCTGTTCCTTGAACGCTTGCCTGTAGTCGCTTGATCTCCAGAAGCAGACGTAGTAGTTCTGCGAAAAACAGAGCTTGGCGAAAAAACCCTGAAATCTTATGAACTATATTGGTTGTATACCTTCCAAATTTGATATCGATCAGAATTAATCAATCCATCATATTTCAGCAAACAGAGAACAGACTTTTGTTCAGCATGCTAAAAGGTAAGCCTCCAAGTCAGCCCTAGTCTATTCACTGGGCTTCACATGCTTGAACGTGTTTTTCTCTTTCCCTAATTACTCTTAGTACTGCACTCAATCACGAGCGTAGTAGATAAAGATATGAATAATTTTTGTATTAGCTTCAGAAAAATATACCATATTTGTTACTACAACTGGCAGCAGGTCTCCACCAATTTGACAACGTATAGAAATTCCTATCCCTGGAAAACAACATAAATAGTAAATATAAAGAAGCAGCGAAAAAGAGTCCTACCTGCGACAGCAATGAACCAAGAGAATATGAAAACAATCACAATGACGGATAGACGTCGAACAACACCGCGATTCTCGCTGTATGCGGCTAAAAATCCTATGTGTACTAGAGAGAAATTTCGGCGCGTTTTTGAATTTTCGCTCGAGATCATTTTTTTTGTGCTGCTCTAATTCGTTCCCGTGTTTTTTTTTCTTACATTTGTTATAATCCAACCCACCTCTCGTTTTCAAAACCACAAAAGCTATCAAATATACGATTAGGATGCATACGTTGATTGCCATATTTGCCATCACCCACCATGAGACTACGACGGGATGAGGACCTGCAGGGTAACATCAGAACGACTAGAGAGAGTTCAAAAAATGGAGAAAAAGACAAGCCCAGGCCAGCTATAATACATCCTAGCCTTGACATGATTAGATTAACTCACCAACAGCGGGGTTGCAGAATTTAAGCACATCGTCGTTCATCATCATCCAACCGTAGACTGTGAACGACAATGAGAAAATCCCTCCAGGGATACAGTGTCCAATGACATAGGGAACTGTCCTCATCGCACGGTACCTGAACATATCGGATTTTCTTCAAAACAGATCAGTGAAATTACTATACAAGTCAACTATTATAACACCATGCAAATATCGCTTCTTCAATATATTCTAGGCAGTGGTGGACGCAGGAAGCGGGCGAGAGGAGGGGGGGGGGGTGGGAAAAAAGTGGGGTCTCCGCAATTTTAGGGACCCAGACGGAAAATTAAATTAACTAAAATATTAATTATGATAATAAATAAATGATAAAAATTGTTTTAAAACAATAATAAAAGTAAACAATTAAAAATAAACTGATACAAGATTTTTATTTGTATTGTAAAGTAATTTTAAAAATTTGGCGACCCATTCCCGGGGTGGGGCGCCAACCCCCCCATATTCACTTTTTGGTTAGCTCCTGTTTATCACTTCTAATCTGTACATATAACATGCAACATTTCCTACCGACCCTCACTTATTGACCTTGTAAAAGTAAAGCCTCCTTTGGAAAGATGGGGTTTTGGCACGCTGCGCTTTCGAATGGCAGATATCATCTAGGAAATCGGTTTACGCAGTGATTCCAATACATAAGTAGTTGGTAACAAATCCTGATAGAAATGGAAGTCAGAAAAGTGATACATTCTGCACGAAATATAAGAGGTATGTGTTAGTCGTTGTCCAGAACACGTCATCAGGTCATTTTTGGTCATGCCGTTATCCGCACCTTTCATCCGAGCGTCGGGAAATTTCGTATCCGCTCATCCCTGCTACGTACACCTCGCAGGAGGAAGACCATCAGGTGAGAACGAGGGGTTAAAACGCAAGTTTCCCTCCCCCTCCCCCCCCCCCCCCTCCCAGCTTACATCGAAGTAAAAGAATTTGCACGTTGTTGTATTATGGGTGAGATTGGCGGAAGATATGAACTCTAACCTGACGGGAATAAGGAGGACGAGAAGCAGATCCAGAGCACTGCTTAACACCAGTGAAGCTTGATAAGAGCAGCAGAACATGAATGGTGCAATCATGGGGAAACAGACATTACGTGTTATCCTAATTTGCGACGAGACCACTACGAAGTTTACAATCGCTGAGAGTAGACATACGCATTGATGGGCTGAGGATATGGCGAGTAGAATTCCTGAAATGTCACCAATCGATGCTTCTTGTCTCAGGCTTATCAAATGTAGAATTTTTCCCTGATTTCGACTGCAGTTCCTTTTTCCTCATGGTGCTCCAGATGATGTTGATGTTGCCGAAGCTACCGAAGATGATGAAAAAGACTGTATTTGCTACCAGCCAGCAATCGTTTATTTGTTTAAGGCTGGACATAATCTGCAGTGAAGTGTACGTAATGTGTTTTGTATAGCTCTTGGTGAAGGTGTTCGGATAGAAGTGGGAATATTCTGTGGTTCCACCTGGACTAGAGAAACCCTGAAACTATTTTACCTAAAGACTACAGAATTCTGGAATTAGTCAATTTCTGTTGAGAGTTATTTTATGGAAGGCTCTGAAAATTTTGAGTTGATCTTCTAATTGAAAAACAGATTTATAAGTGGTGGATGCATACCATTTAGTATATAGGTGTGAAACATGGGCTCTAAGACTTGAAACAACCGTAACAGCAATGGAGAGAACTATGTTAAGAATCATGTTCAGAAACCGCATCACAAGAGAAGAAATTGGAAGGAGAACTGGCATTCGTGACATCATTAAAGAAATCAGAAAGAGCAGAATAAAATTTGCTGAACACGCTGCTCGCATGAATCATAACAGGTAGACGGCGAAAGTACTGATCCACGGGACAGAAGAAGACCTCAAGATGGACCACCAAAGCGATGCCTAGACTTCATTAAGGTTATATGCGGTCCTGCATGGATCCAAGAAGTAAAAAAGCAAAGAAGAATGGCCAAAAATCATTAACGCTTAACTCATCACCGCTGAACACTGGTTGTCTTAAAAAAAGGCACTGCAGTAGTGGTAAACAAAATCGTCAGTCTCGTCTCACGCTGGGTTTATATTACGTGTTAACGTAAGAACTTGCGCCTTTTTTTAAGATACCGTATTGCACAGGAAGAAAAGCCTTTTCAAATTGTATAGAGCATCTTACGGGAAGATGTCAATAGGGTGGAAAAAATCACCACTGAAAAAAGCGCAAGGACTTATGTTAACACCTAATAGGATCAAAACTAGTTGCCATGATTATGATGATTCCCAGTGTTTAATGCAATGTAATGCAATAGCAGTGGACGAATCGCTGGAATGCTTGCTTCAAAAAAGGCTACGAGTCCTGTTTAGAAACGTGGAGGCACCCGTTGGGACTTATGTTTGGAATTCCATTCGAAATTTACTGCTTATCGACAGAACGAGAAAAACAGCTATGGTAATGAAGCATTCAATTATAATGACATTGTGGGCTAGCTCAAAATGTCAGAATACACTATGGAAGAATGACATGGATACGAACAATGGCGAGGACTCAGATACTTCTATTCAACAAGTGTTGCTGAAAAGGCGTGTGGAGACGATGAAAATATTGTGGTAGGCAATGTTTGGTAGACTGCTCGGGGATTTGTAGCTCCATGTTTTGAGTACTCAGCCCTTTATCGAATGTTTTGTCGAAGGTAAAAATTGAAACTGTACGACAACGTCTTTTATCACGGTTCCAGAAAAGATTTTCTGCCAACACCAGAGAATTACAGAATTTTATATCCATGATGTGATTCAGACAGCGACGAGGGCCTTTTTGTCACTTTGCAACTCTGGCGAGACATTGCTTTCATGCAAGCTGATGTTGGAGAAAATCCTCTGCACCTCTTTAGTAAAAGAGAAACGCTACCCAACAATAAAGGAGTCAATGCCAAGAACCTGTAAATGGTTTAAAAAAAGGCAATTGAAAGGAAGTCATAGTCGCTTGTGCTAGCACCCAATATTCATTTATTTATTTGTATGAACTCAGTGTGCTTCAATAAATTCAGCTGAACAATGAATGGTAAGTTCGACAACATCAACCTCAAATTATCATGCTTAAATAATGAACAATACCCAAGTGCATACAAAAGCCAGAGTGCAGAAAAGTGCTGAAAGGAAACATCTACCAAAAGATCCTCCTGTGATGCCTAAATCTAAATATCTTTCTTTGCGTGTATCTTTATGTTTATACTAATTAGTATCTTTCTGGAATGTTCGAAGTCCAACCATAAGGAGCAGATCAAGTAAATAAGCCAGTCGACAGCATCATTGAGGCCTTATGGGAAGAGCAAAAGATGAAGGATATAATCATCAGATAACAAACGTCACTGTGATATCCTCCACAGTTGTTCCTAAGGCTGTTTTTTGTTCCTTGTTCTACTTGTTCCTTATCATTTTTGTTGCAACCTTTATATTTGCGAGCTTTTTATTTTTTTAATTTTCTTCTGTTTCAATTATTAATCCTCGGATTTACTCAACAAATGGCACACCATGTTGTATGCAACGAAAAGTAATTTTAACGCACTGAGGTATTAACAAAAATCCTTTCTTAAAAGCACGATAAGTAGTGGTTCCTCAAGGATTTAATCCCTGTTAACACGGATTCAATTTCTGCTATACTTTCTGGACAATTCAGCACTCCAAGCAGTTGATAAAGTGTTGAGTGTTTCATGCACAAAGCATAAAATTTCAATTTGCAAATCCTCATCCAGTCGACCCAACATCGTGGATCACAATACTTTCATGTGAAGAATATTGTTGCAGAGCTCAACTGCATCTCAACGTCATTTCCTCTTTGCATTAATATCCTATAATGGTGTTATTGGTACCACCGAGTGATCGCGTCCCCAGTGAGTTTACTAGCAGGACATTTTTATCCTAGAATGGCAGTTAAAAAGGCGTGACATTCTCCCAACCACAGCTAATTATGTTTTTCGATTCCATTACAGGTGCAATTTGCAAACATGGCTTTCGAGTGGTTAGACATAAACAGACAGTATTTGGAATAACTGTAACACTCAAGACATGGTACCACAACAGGTGAATTTCGTTGGGAACAGTCACACAGTGCGACACAAACTTGATTGCAAAGCAATAAGATAAACGATAAGAATAGAATGAGGTCAAATGACTTGGCTTTTCGGATGAGTCTTCGTCTAGGAAATATGTATTGTAGTCACTGGGCTTTGTTTCCTCGAACTCCGCTTGCATAGCATCCAGTTGAGTTGTTCCTTGAACGCCTGCCTGTAGTCGCTTGATCTCCAAAAGCAAACGTAATAGTTCTGCGAGAAACACAGATTGGCGAAAAAGCCCTGGAATTATACGCATCATGCTTGCAATTCGGAATCTGGTTATTTTGAGTCGCATCAAGCAGCATCTAGCAAACAGCACAGCGTTTTCTTCATCAAATATATTTGACTTTTTCGACGTGGCATTGAAGGACTGCGCTCAGTTGTTTAGAACTAACTTGTTAGGCTTGGAACTCAATATATCAGACGTCTTTCATCTCATCTTGGTTATCTTGAAGATCATTCTGACGCCATGATCATTCCCATACACAAACTGCCCTCAAAGATTCATGTAATTGGCTTAACAATAGAACATTTCACGCGCAGGTGTCGTGCAAAATGGTTCTCAGATTCGCGTAAGCGTGCTTCCATCGAACAAAGCTCGCGGAAAATCAATAAAACCAATGAATCAATAACCACGCGGTGCAAAATGGCGGTCAGATTCATGGTCAGCGTGGTGAAAAGTCCTGCGGGTTCGATTCCGCCACGACTGCAGCAAAATTTGCGAAAAATCAATAAAATCAATAAGTCAATAACAACAGCGTGCAATGTGGCCGTCAGATTCGTGATCAGCGTGGTGAAAAACCCTAGTGTGCCCATTCCGATCCGGATTGGTGCCAAACTGAGGAAAACTGACAAATCGATAAATGGATATCCCCATCGTTACTATCCGATGAGTAGTGTCCTAGGCCCTCCGACCTATTCAGATGGTGTCCCATGTTTTCGAGCCCCCTTCTTAGCCACCTTGCTTACAGATTCATTCCTACCGTTTGAATTTGGCGCCCACGCGCGCCGTCCAGATTTTTAGAAAAAAAGTGTCGTAAGCGTTTCTATGTTTATTTTTATGTTTTTGTTTTGTTTGCTTAGAAAATTTCATGGCTGATTTTTCAGAGAAATTTCAAAGATCGACGATTGAAGTGAAGGACTTGTGGAAAAAATCACCATCACTTGAAATCGTCTCTGTTATAACAGGTGAAGCTAGTCTCTTTGAATGGATCTGCTTCTGAGTCGGTAAAGTTTACATGACAAAAGCACTTGCATCAAATTGCTGCTTTTGATCCAAGGACAGCAAAAAATTCGGCTACAAACGCAGTTATCCATGTGTACAAGATGATGTTGTCATCATGCTGAAATATGGAAGGACTGAAATGATGAGAGGAGCTGAACTAAACGACTACGGCATGTCTCTGGCTACAAAGGGTGAACAACGAACACCACACCTAGCACCATCATCTTATAAAAACAACGACTACAAGAAATTTTTAACGATCAGATCCAACCGCACATGCAGAAGAAAATCCAGCAAAATATTGGAAAAATCGAGATGGGATTTTGGTGGGATTGATGATCCTAATATGATCTTTGGTATCGAGACGCGTGGAGGTGTTCATCAATCCATGTTGGTCGATTTCACCCTATTATTCGAGTTATGGTTGAGTCCATGATGTGGGAATTACGTCACTCTTGTTCGATTTCGGAAATTCCACGGAGCCATTTCGGAACTTCCGTCGGGTCACCCGCGGAAGTTCCGAAAGTTTGTCTGGGTATACTCCGTTTTGTTTTGTTAGTTGAACATTTTTCATAATCTTTCGAAATGTACGCCAGACAGCAAACATCCTAACTGTTTTTTGTCACTTCATTACGCAACGCCTGCTTCAACATGTTATGTTCTGTCTCCAATCTCTTGTGGACTATCGTCCACCGCAGACGTACTACATGGGGAGACGGATAATTTTTAGTAGATCTGAAAACATACCATATTTGTGACTACAATTGGCAGCACCTCGCCAGAAAGTCGAAAACTTATGGATACACTTACTCCTGAAAATGACATGAATTATGGATCACGGGAAACAATAAAAGGGAACCCACCTGCAATTGTGAAAAACCAAGAAAATATGAAAACAACTACAACAACGGACAGACGTCGAACAACACCACGGTGTTCGCTGTATGCAGCTGGAAATTGTACTAGCATAAGCTTTCGAGAGTTTTCAGTACAGTTTTCAATATTCGAATCGAATTTTGATTCGAGACTGTAATTCCAAATTCTTGGTCAGCACTAAAGTCATTCTTCATTATGTGTTACATAGTCGTCTCGCTCGTGAAACGAGCAGAGGTCAAGTTTGAATCCGCGATCACTATGTTTGGATTGCACCAAGATCCAATGTGCGTTTTGGCGGCTCTCCAACATAAGTTGCTGTAAAGTTTATTACAAACACTTAAAGTAGCTTCTAACGATATGATAAAGGAGAGGAGTGACGAACGTAGATAGAATTGATTTCCTTATTTCCAGTTCCTTTCAACATTATTCCATCTCTTTTCCCTTTCAATTCTGTTCTCTTTTATAAGACCAATTGTCTGTGCCTGTCAAACTGAGCTTATCATCCCAGAAGGTGAAAAAAGGCGCCTTGAGGAGGCTCTTCTCATCTTTATGCCACCAGCAGGGGGCGGAGAAGTCAACATGATGACTAATAAATTGACAATGCTATGCATTGGCATCTGGTTGAATGGACTTTATCATGAATCGCAAGATTCATGACACACTATACGTTGAAATTTCGTGAAATTCTCTCCAGAATCTCCAAATTACTTCAACGGCCACTAGAGTGTGAAGAAAACAGAGGATGACTTCTTTTCCCTTTACGCGTGCCTGGATCATGAGACGTCAGCACGTTAGATTGCTGTTATACTCCTGGAGGAGCACAACTTCTGATGGCTGCATTGCGGTTTTCACTAATGATGTACACACCGTGTTGATCTGTCTTCATGGAAAAATTCCTGCAAGCGAATGCGTGAGTCTGATTGTTATAAATTGCCCTTTCCTTTGGTGAAAAGCTACAAAGTTGTGTGCATAGAACGCCCCATCTTCCGATATCTTAATATAATTGGTTATCGTTCTTCCTAGGAAGATTTTTCTGTGGGCCTCCGCAAGGGCGCAAATGCGCGCGTCCAAGCTGCGTATGCTGTGCGACTATCTTCCATCATTTATAGGGCGATTTAGTTGTATGTGTTTCCTACTTTACTTACTCGATACAGCAGTGTTTTTTTTTCCAGACTTTTCTTTTATTGTTCCTCTCTTCCACGAGTGACTGATTTTATAGTGTGATAAATAAACAAACAAATAAAAATAAACAAATTTAGAGGTAAGCACATCAAAGTGGCTCTGATGACAATATGTACATGTACGCACATGCTTCTCCGTCCAAACAGTCTTGGAGATCTCATTTGCTTCCATGTTTTGCTTTTTTTTTGTTTCAATAAAATCAAACCCACCTTTCGCCTTCAGGAGAACGAACATAATCAAATATGCGATTAGGATGCATACGTTTATTGCCATATTAGTCATTGCCCACCATGAAACTACGACGGGATGTGGACCTGGAGGGTAACGTGAAGGTGACTAAAGAGACTTTAGACGATGTTAAAAAGAAAGCAAGCTCAAACGAGCAGCCTCTTTATGTAGATGTAACTTAAGAACATTTACCCACCAACAACAGGGTTACAGAAATTGAGCACGTCGTCGTTCATCATCATCCAGCCGTAGACTGTGAAGAACAATGAAAAAATCCCTCCAGGAAGACAATGTCCAATGATATAGGGTAGTGTTCTCATTGCACGATACCTAAATATACCAGGTTTTCTTCACAACAGATCAGCGACATTAGGCTCCTTGCATGCACAACAACGTGGGATACGCGCGTTCGGATATTGTGCTGTGTCGCGGCGCCTATGGGGGTCGTGTGCTCAACTCATTGAGCACGAGCTCCACGTAGAAGGAATTTCTTAGAGGCAACTACAATTCCGGAGCAAGAACCGCTCCTTACACTGCAAATACTGGGTGAAACAAGAGTCTCATGCCCCTTCCGAGCGCTGCCAAAACTTTGAATGATAAGCAATGGTAATCGAATTCAGGCAGTGAATAACAAGAGGTACTTTTATTAGAAATATGGCCTGTAGCTTTAGGAAACCCTCTTCTTCATGATGGAACAGAGGAGGAAATATTCCAAGGCAGAGTTCCCTTAGATAACAGCGCTCCTTCCCAGCTTCCCTTTTAACTTGATCCAAATGAGGTCCTCAGAGGAACAGCATTGTCAGAGGTATCAAGTGTAGGCTGTGGTGGAGTTGGGGATGGAGGTGAAGAGGCCTGCAGACCTCTGCCCCGGTGGCAGTCGCCCATGGTTAAGCATAAGTGCTAATTTGGTACATCGGATGTCCCGCAAGACAAGCAGGTACGCATTCGCTGTCTCTACGACTCTCAAATACACTCATATGCGTGGTGGTATTGATTGACATCAACCAGTTCATCCTTTATCTTTTATGTACCCATACGGTGACTCCCGAGAACAGCGAATCTGAACTCCTACCTGGTAGGACTGAGGAGTATGAAAAGCAAGTCAAGAGCACTGTTCAGCACCAGTGCAGCTTGATAAGAACAGCTGAACATGAATGGTACAATCATTGGATAGCATACACTACGTTTCATCTTAATTTGAAACCAGATCACTACGAAGTTTATGGTCCCTGATAGTAGACATACGATATGGTGGGCTGAAGTTATGGCGAGTAGAAGTCCTAAAATGACATCAATGATGCTTCCTTATTCGCTCTCATTAATTGTAAAATCCTTCCCCGATTTTGATTGTAGCTCCTTCTTCCTTATGGTGCTCCAGATGATGTTGATGTTGCCAAAACTGCCGATGACGATAAAAAATATTGTGTTTGCTACCATCCAGGTATCGTTTATTTCTTTAAGGCTGGGCATAATCTGTAAGCAATGTGATGTGTTTCAGACACAAAAGATCTTGATGAACGATCTCGTAAAGAACTGAGAAGATTTCTGCAATGCACCGTCTGGACAGTCCACAAAACTGGAAATCTCTTAAACTTAGTTTTTTTCTAGTAAGAATCACTATGTAAAAGGCTTACAAAAATTTTTCCGATGATTTAGTCAGCAAGGAAGGTTTATAGCCTCTGAAGTTAGATCCAGTTTCTTGTTGGTAGTCGAGAACTGGTCTATGAGTAAGAATAATAATTCCGGTTCATCTGCCTGGTGAGGAGTATTATACATGCATGATATTTATAGGTTAGTTATGTTCAGTTAAAGTTTATAAGTTAGTTATGCATTATACATTATGTTCAGTTAGTTTAGTTTTTTTTTCACTTTGGTATATTTTAGCATCCAAAAATTTTTATCTTAGAACTGAAATGTATTGCATGAGAATAATTAGAATTTCATTAGAAGGCACTCGATTTCCACCCAGTTTTCGTTACCGGGGAGTGGAGCATGAACATCTTATGAGCAATTAAATTTTAGCTGCTGGTAATGAAATGGGATCTAAGTCAAAATTAGATATTAAAAGCGTGAAAAGTTTTAGCAGTCTCTTCCAATACGCCATTAAAGTAGTAATACAAGTAGGAAATACCATCAGAAAGCAAGCAACGCTGTGCGAGTGTTCATAAGAAGGCAGGTGAAACAATACTCCATCCATGGAAATATTGTGATAGATGATGTTTGGTAGACTGGATGGGGATTTGAGGGTCTATGTTTCGAGCACTCAGCGCTTTATCGAATGCTTAGAGTGCTAATCAAAACGGAATGTAGGAACTAAAGCCATGCAAATGCGTGTTTAATCATAATTCCGAGACAGATTTTTCTCCAACATTACAGAACTGTAGAACTCCTGATTTATATGTATATGATGCAAAATGAAGTGAGAACGCTTTTTGCCGTAAATGTTATTCTAGGAATCTGAAGATTGCTGGCTGGCCAACATGTATGTAGGTTCCACAGGGGTTTTAGTCGCCATACTTGCGTGCAGAAGTTTCGTCATGTTCGAAAAGCAAATTGCTGGATAGTGCGTGGCTGGCTTGTACGGGTCTCACCTGGAATTCCTCTTTTGATTCCTTACAGCATCTGCCATCTGAACATAGTGCTACTTTTGTCAAGTCAGTGGTTTGTGTACAATGGCGTGTCTTGTCATTCCATAAAATTTCCCTGTTCGTCAGTGTCATTAGGAGTGAGCATGCCCATCTTGTTATACACCTTGTGGAGATTCTGAGAAGTCCGAACAGCAAAAGTAAGAGCTGCTTATTGTGAGACGATACCAGGTCCCACACTGCACCACTGTCATCTCCTGGAAGCTGGATTCTGCAGTTCTTTCACGCTTAGATTTTGACAAAAACATTGGGAGCTCTTCCAGAAAAGAAGCAGGGGGAAGCCTTCAAGAGAAAAGAGTGATGAGAAAAAGATTCGATCTATGAATCTATGTAGATGGACTAGTTGCAGTGTGCCCAAAAGGAAAAATATGTCAACCACGAGGAAAACATTATAAATGATAACATCCTGGCGTTGGTGTGTAAATGTCGCCATATCAAAACCATTCGTCTTCTATCTACCTTGTCGACTATTTCGTATCATCGTTACGCACATGTATCGTCGCCACCCAGAAGTCTACTCAGAAGACTCACGCTCATTGTCACCTACAGTCCGGTCCGGCAGCCACTGCAAATGGGCGCCGGCGGGCGCCGGCCGCCGCCACCCTCCGGCGCCCCGGTATTAATGAGCTATAAATCACTCGAGCTTGGGGGAAAGCGAAGAAAAATACAATTTTAGTCCATAGTAGACAGTAGGTGAAAAGGGTAGATAAACCTAATTCTATGCTTAAGAATGGGTTTAAGGCTTAGGCTTCACAGGAGTGGCCTCACCCAACTCCCTTTTCACCTAAATTTCTAAGATAAACTACGATAAGTGTAAGTGTAAGTAATAGTGGACACCTTTTGTATGTTGCATCGCGTGCGCGCATAGCTCAGTGGGTTGAGCGAATGATCGACGTTGTGGTGGTCAGGGGATCGAATCCTGCCCTGTGCCCCCGTTTTGCAAATACATATAGTATGCTGCCTACGACTGCTGCAGTTATCTAACAAACTCCAACATAAAAAGTAGCCCGGATGGCTCAGTGGTTTGAGCGGCAGATTGCAATCTGTCCCTATCGCTGGTTCCACTCCGTTGGAGATCCAGAGTTAAGTATCGCAGTGTTTGGGGTTCACTGCTTGGAACGTCCCCCGTGATCTCCTTCGGGTAGTCCAGGAAGGCATCCGGCAACGTTTTGCATAAATTTCGAAGATAAACTACGATAAGTGTAAGTGTAAGTAATAGTAATAGTGTAAGTAATAGTGAAAAACCACTTTTTCAAAGTTGAGGGAAACCGGGAGAGAGTAACTCCGCCGTAAAGGACTGCTCCACGAAAGATAAAGATAAATGACAGCGGTAGAACTACTTCGCAATGGATATGGAACAATTTATACGGATTTCAATTATTTCTGAGGATCCCGAATTGGATGAGCTTTATTATTCAGATGGGATAACTGAAGTACTGTGTCCATCTATAGAAGAATAACGGCCATTTTTGTATTCATGAAGCAGTGTACTATGTATAGCAGGAAATGGAAGAGTTGGCTTCGTTTATGGTGTATTCAGAAATCTTTCCCCATGAAAATCACAAAGATGAAAAAACGTGAAAGTTGTGAAAATGGTCCCCTGCTTTATAGCCTTAATATATCCACTGCACTCTGTCTACTATGGACTAAAATTGTATTTTTCTTCGCTTTCTCCCAAGCTCGAGTGATTTATAGCTCATTAATACCGGGGCGCCGGAGGGTGGCGGCGGCCGGCGCCCGCCGGCGCCCATTTGCAGTGGCTGCTAGACCCGACTGTACCCCCCAGAGCTAGTGGTGCTGGCGACTAGTTACATAGAATAAATTTTGTGTGTTGTACAATACTCTCGCTAAATTCTTTAAGAAAGTAGACTCGGCGCGCGAAGTGTTCTTTTCGTTCCGTCTCTGTAAATTTGTTGAGACGCAATATACCGCAGAATAAAACCGATGGGAAGAACGTAATTGATCCAAAACTCAGCCCTGTATAAGGTGAGCTGACAGTTTTCAGCTTCATCATGAAATTTTAAGTGTCCTCTCTTCACCACAATTTTGTCGCGAATCGCTTGGCTCGCGTCGCGCGCTGTTCGCGACGGAATCCCTCAAAATGAAGAATTTATAACAAATTGCTTATAGGTGGATCGAACAGGCATGGACGGCTTCCGTGATCTATGCGGACTTTCGATATACTGCATTCCTTCAAATTATAGAGGATTAAACGGAAAGAACGCAACTTCGCGGGCCGAGTGTACTTTTTTAAAGAATTTAGCGAGGGTAGTGTACCTCACTTGTTAGGGACACTAACAACCAATGGAGGGACACCACCAGGCCTAACTTTTTCATCCTTCTTCATTTTAAGGGATGCGTATCGAAGTAGCTGGACGTCCCACGTTCGATCAGACCTTGATAATCGAACTTAATCTCATTCACATGTGGTCCTTCCAAGTCCTGAGAAAAAACAGCAGTCGTCAGGGTAAGAGAACGCTTGAATTATATGCTAGTTGGTGGCATAGAACTTATCAACCAAGACCCCAAATCTTCTGTCCGTTTCTGCTGTTTTGGCACATGGAGATTGCTACGTATGTAAAAAATGAGCATTCTTTTTTTTTTTGGCTCATGACTGCGTTTCAGCACTTTCAAACAATCCTCACTGGAGAAACCATTTGCCCTTATATACATAGATGAGATGCCAGACCGAACCCTCAACTCTGGCGACGATATTTCTCAGCATATCCTTTCTATGCAATATGAGAAAAGAGATTCGTCAGTGCACATCCGCTTTGCGCTGTCTAAGTCATACAGCTCGTAATGTTCCCACTCATTACTGATTTAAAAAAGATATGCTCTTTCATCACGTGCACTGAGAATATCCGAAAAATTTACTCGGTATTGATACAAAACCTCACCTATAAAGATGTTTGAGATGTTTGCATGTTTCAGAAACCCTGGTAAAGTGTTCCATAGATCTATTTACCCAATACATTTGCCATTTTCTTAGGCACCATTAGTGACTCTTGAGGAATTCGTCCTGCAACGAGAACTGTGCCAAAATGTTCTGATGCTTTTTTATGGTTTCTACGTTCAAATGTGGGATTTTTGTGATGGAGATAGAATATCCTTTGTGTTGAATTTCTGTACATTTGTAGATTAGGACAGTTGAGCACAATCACATTAGAAGGCCTATTTTTTTGTTAAAATAATCAGATGCACCAGACAAAACAGGCAATGCAGTCTAAAAAAACTAGAATGGAAACTCCATTCCATAATTTCTTGTCACCCGGTATTGCTGAGGACCTCGCTTCCGAAGAGCAACTCGATGAACGTCGTCCAGTGAGAGTCCTACAAATAAAAAAAGGACTGGTTTTAAAAGTGTTAAGCCGGAGCATCCTTAAAAGCGAAGCGATTGCACCAGAGCCTGTGTGTGGAATTTGTGGCGACATTCCCGCCAAATACAAAGAAGGTCATTGCACTGTTCATACTGATTGTCGAGTCACAGAAAATCATCGAAGTTTACAAAATTGGAAACGAGGTTTTTGAACATTTCCAACTATTAGGTTGTCGGAAAAGTTTATCGCCACTTTTGAGCTCTCATTTCGATTTCATTACTGTTTTTCAAAACAAGTAATGATCACACGATATGGGTGGCACCATTATTGGTAGGAACTCCGGCGGTAGCAATGGAGTTTGTTGGTGGCAGCTGCGAGTGAGTGGTTCTATTTAAATTCCTCCAAACATTGAGCATTGCTTCTTCTGTAGATAGAGTTCTCGTTTTGTCAGTAAAATCACAGCTTACCAGCGACCAAGCCACTCGCGGTTTGTCCTGTAATTTACTTAAGTAACGCAGTTCTTGATACCAGTAACCAAATTATGCAGCGAAGCGAAAGTCTCTGAGAAATTGGAAAAGTTTAGAGACATGTCTCTTAGCATTTCAAGCTATGGCAGCTTGGATCAAGATGAATCTTTGCATTGCATTCCCTTGTCTCCCCGAAGCGCTGTGGATGAACAGCTACTGTGTATTATTGTGACACCAATGTCCTGGTACAACCTCATTCGTATCACGCCTCGGACTCTCTTCAAGCAATACCTGGAGGCACTCTTCAACCATGTCAGCCGGTCGACCGAATTATCTTTAGCCGATATTGCAGTCTTCAAACTTGTGGGACCAAAAATTTATAGTACAATAAGATCCGGTGGAGGGGCCTACGACATATATAGTGTGTTTCAAGGGGAAACGTAGTTGCACAGAAATCAGAGAATGAGAGAACGCGAGAAATAGTGAGGTATTCAGAGAGGCAGACGAGAAATGCATGTCACTGGCACGAATACTCAACTATCGTCGTTTCTGGAACGGAGTATATTTTTGGCCACATCGCATTCGTTACCGTGCAATGACGATTTTTTCGGCCATAACCGAGAATGAATGCGAAGATAAATTAATATAATAATAATAAAAATAATATAAAAAGGTTGTTGTTCAGGATTTATATACCTTTTGGAAAAAAGGCTACCGAACAACTGTGAAATAATTGGCGAGAAGAGGGAAAGAGTGGCAGGAAACTTTTCCGACAACCTAATATGTACATATGTATGCATTTCACGACTGGTAATTGCAACATGCCTCTGTTATGTCTGCAGAACAGGAGAGCTTTCTTCGCTCTATGAGTTCGTTATCATATCTATATAGCAGTGGCGGACGCAGGGGGGGGGCGGGGGGGGGGGGCGCCCCCCCCGAGAATGGGTCGCCAAATTTTCGAAATTACTTTACAATACAAATAAAAATCTTGTGTTAGTTTATTTTTAATTGTTTATTTTTATTATTATTTTTAATATATTTTTTATTTATTGTTTATTATTATAATTAATATTATTATTAATTTTATTTTCCGTCTGGGTCCCCAAAACGGCGGAGACCCCACTTTTCTTCCCACGCCCCCCCTCCCGCCCACTTTCTGCGTCCGCCACTGCTATATAGATGTTATATGTTGTGCGAGCAATGTTATTCTTTTGAAAAAATAGCCGTTTTTTGCACTGACCTAATGAGATACTATCAAAAGTACTGAATTCTACGCTTTGAATGCAGTAATTCCAATTAGAAGCATTCTCAAGAGGACAGACCTGCAAAATTGAACTTATACGTTATACTTATTATTACGTATAAGTTATACTTTAACATACCCTAGAATATCCTTGCTGCTGCTTTCAAGACCGGCTTTCATAAGTTCATCTATTGATCCTTAGAATGACTGGGAAAATGGTTAAACATGTGGTCGCCACATGTTCATGTAGGAAAATCTGTTGATTTATCTCTACTTTACACAACGTAAAACACTAGAAATTTATTCAAACTAAATTTAAAAATATTAATCCGTCTTCTGAACCGTTATATGGAAGATATCAGTGTAATATCACAAAACATGAATACATAGAAATTGCTAGAATTGTGCATGTGAAACCCGTCAGAAATACGATAGTAAGATCGCTTATTTATAGCGTATTCTGGAGCAAGTATATGTGCGAGTAAACGGAAGATAATGTTGTGAAGGTAGACATCCACAATAGTAGAGCAGGTATATCCATGAGAATGAAGCGTTGTCGACTAACCACTATGGAAAAAAACTGGATAAAAATGGTTGGATACCCATTTCTGGAATGAACTGAGCTGTCTGAAAAAGTCAGAGAGCTGCAGCTAGCAAACAATCAGTGAATTCTCTGTACAAACATTTACAACAATGCATAATATAAAGGTTTTCTAGTGGAGCAGGAGGGGATCAGAGTGCTCCAGGAAAATGGACAGCGACGCAGATCAAATGATACATATTGATCGGTGGCAGTTTTGCCAAGCGTTGATAGACCCAGCTCATCACGCTTAATTTTCGTCTCCGAACGCCTGATCCAGGATACCCATCGGTCCAACCCGAGTAGCTGAGATCTTCTGCTCCTCATTCTCCTTCACGTTCTTCATGGCGCTTTTGATCAGCTGTTTCTGCAGGTGAAGCACGGAGCTCTGATTGTTCATGAGGAACTCCTTCAACGACAACAGTCCGTCCTGATAGTCGACTGACGACCTCTCTGACGCCTGATCATATCCTGAAACAGCGAATTGTGAGTTTTTTTTCCAAGCAGTTCTGTTCATTTTGTGGTAGTGCTCCTTTGACCAAACTATAATCCTAACATCTTAAGAAATCTACGCTCAAATGATACAATGAGGAGCTACATTCTGGTACCTCAGAGAAGGCCGGGGGCGTGACTTTGTCTGTAATTACGACCTCACCACGATGTCGACTAATTTTTTCACTTTTTTGATATGTATGTAGTGAAAATCTCCTTCCAGACGCATCCGGTGGCGTACTCCCATCATGGAACCAGTGCGGCCGTAAGTGCGGACAAAGTCCCTTCACCGGCCCTCTCGGAGCTAACAGACCATACATGAGGCAATCGTTATAGCGATCTTTTTTTAATGATTGCTTCCAATACAAAACCTTGTTTTTCACTTTATTCTTCACCAAACTGTCACAAATTGTCACAAATTTTCCCTGAACCCGATTTTCCTACTCGATTTCACCGGCGTCCCCTAGGTGATCCCCGTGAGTGAACGCTCTGTTTGTAGCGACAATCCGGGAATTCTCGCCTATTCGTAATGTCAGCGCGACAATACGTTCACACGAGCCACTAATGAAGTCGACGGAATCGACGAGAAACATCGGCATGGTCGGTTGTTACCACGGGTTACCTTCGGGTGTTAATCACACGCAATTCAACTCAAATCACACTGAGCTGAGTTGCTCGTCATTGAGCTGGCTGGCCACCATCCGCTCTGATGTCATCTAATGAGTTCCGAGATTGAGCTGAAGCCCAGTATGCGAGCACGTGAGCTGTTTGTGGGGTATTGTCTGGGTAAACAAAGTGACGAGTTTTTTGGTATGGTCTCGGTATTTCGCGGATTATCCATAGGTGGTATTAAACGCTGTGAGGATTACAGACCATAGTGTAATATGGGTAGTAATAGTAAGATCACCATATAAAACCATACTTAGAAGTGAACTTGGTTCTGACACGTTCTGACATGTTCTACCACGAACCATGTGCGAGTTAACGTTTTCTAGAGCTCCTAACTTGTCCTATTTTGTTAAAGTTCACGTAATTTGTGTCACGACGTGTCAGAACAGGATAGAGGTAACGAAACATCTTGCAAAATATGGGATTTGAACTAATACAGTCTCGTCGACTGTGTTTCGGTTTTTTAATTCCCTCGCTCACGGCGCGGTTGCGGTGCGGTTCTGGCACGTTCTGACAAACACACATATTACGCGTATACTAAAAAGTACTAACAAGTTAGAACGGGTGAAAGTCACTAAAACGCTCCTGGTCTTATATTGTGCATGTTAGAACATGTCAGGGCGTGTCTAAACCAGTACACCACCGCGTGGCAGCGATATTGCGTCGCAGTTGCAAAGCGGTGACAGTAAAAGGAAGTAAAACTGAATAGTGACGACCGCGGCTGAACGTGGACAACTGGCCCTTTGGTACTTTTGTGATGGGGATGTATTTCGTGGATTCTGTCAAGAATTCCACAACTACAGTCTCTGTCGAAAAGATGGACGGATTGCGCGTGCGATTTCATAGCGTTGCAGCCACAGAATCGCTACGGGACCTACTCGACCTTCTCACTTGAAGCGCCATATCTCCGGTCCGGTTCCACCGCTTTTCTGTAATCACGCGATCTTCCTTTTCGAGAAAGAGTGTAAGTATTATATTTACATACGCAGCACCAAGGGGAGAGTTTCCACGAATGTGAAAGATTTCCCCCGCGGAGAATGTAGCACATTTTTTGAGTGGGAGGGTGGGGGACAGAAAATAGCGAGCTGTTACGTTGTTGGATAAGTTACAGCTCGTCAGTTGGGTACAAGGGAAATTACGGAAGAAAGTACTGAGATGGTCAAGAGTTCTGTCAGTTTTTCCATAGTAACAAATCACTATAGTCAATATTTTATCGCAGTCAGAAATTAGGATTTCCAATTAATTATCAGTTCCCAATTAGCGCAAAATTTTTGGCCCACCAAATGACTTCCAGCACGGAAGCCACAATGTGGGCCGAAAATTTTGCGCTAGTCTCTCTAGTGGCTGTTTCGACCAGTGAGGGGCCGGCCACTTAACTCTACACCTGATGGATCGGAGCAGTTAGCACGCCTCCTCCACAATTTTTTTTTCGGTGCGAAGAGAGGAACTAGGTGATGTCCATGAATTTCGGAAATACTTGAATGATATTCCTTACCTTTTGGTGGTCGCAATCCCAATCCCATGTACCGTCGCTTTTTCTTCAGGCAACAGATTGTACCTTTCACGTCCATTTTCTTTATCATAAAGTTCAAGAATTGCCTAAAAAAAGATTTTTTCCTATTTCCAAGGTGATGACCACAGTTTGTTTGCTAGTATAAACACCTTACCTTACGACTATCGAAGACACATTGAAAAGACAGTAGAAGCAACAGGCACCTAATGTGAGCAATGCGAAGTTGAGAAATCTGCAACGATCGATAATGTATGTGTGGCTAAGAATATCGATTGATACTGATCGCGTAACACCCACCTATACAAATCACCATTCATTTTCGTGACGTCTTTCTGATTCGACACGTAATCACCGAAACCGATGGTGGCAAAGCTGGAAATTGCAACGACAGTGCAAAATATACCTATCGATTAGTGGTCATAGTCTTACCTGATGAAGCAAAAGTACATCGCTTCGACATATGCCCAATCTTCAACGTGTGAGTAGATCAGCGCCGCCGAGCTAATCAATAACGCCGAGATACTGTAAACAGGCGTACATATTTCCACGTGACTAAAGGGGTTTTTTTTGGCAGTGCTTACCTGAATAGGCAGAAGAATACTTTGTACACGGAAGGTCGCCAGCCATCCATTGGACCTTCGCATGAGCTGCAAAATATCGATTGATTAAGCGTGGCGTGGCGAGTAATCAATAATGACATACCTTGCCGATTCGCAGTAGTCCTCATTATTGATTAGTAACGTGACCGGTTTGCTGGCACTACTGTTTTTCATCAACCTTCGTTGTATTTTCTTCTCATGGAAATATCTGAAAATCCAGAAAATCAATTCTCTGCTTCTCTGGACTCTCGCCTTGGTACTTGTCAAACCTGGTAGAAATAGCCTCACCTTAACAAGTATGAAAGAGCAGTAACAAATCGTTCAAGGAACAAATTGAAGAACAGCACACAACTCGTACAACCGACTACACCGTAGATTATCGTGAGAACTCGTCCACCTGTTGTTCGAGGCGTTGATGAGCCAAATCCTAAACGAACACTTTTTTGAATTTTTGGAGATGCGCATGTAGAACTAGAAGTCTGATCAGAGCAATGAAACCATGTAGAAAATTTGGCGGTTTTTAGATGTGATACGCGTCATGCATGGCCCGCGCCAAAACCATGGGGACATCGTCTTCAAGGAGAGCAGTGCGTGCGGCTGCGATGCGGTCGCCCCGGCCGCTTGCCAGATTGGAGACCGACAGCGGATCGGTGCTGATCTACTCAGAATCGCTAACATCTTAGCAAATCCAGCCGCGTTATCGATTTTTAGACCTGGACAAGAGTCACGGCACCGCGCGTGCGTATGCGATGCGGCCACCACCACAAAAGCTGATCTATCCAAAAATCCCGTTTTTCCGACAGTTTCTTCAGATCGTATGACTTACATATCATAACATCTGCACACCCTCCGTATCCAGCTGCTTGGTGTGCTTCTCGCAATGGGATTCTGTTAGTGTTCTAGACCTCGTTGCTATGTCTTGCAACAAACAGGAGTCTTAATCGACAATGAATCCGGTATATCTATGCTAATCCGGTAATAACATCCCTGATAGGAGGAGAGTAGTTGCAAATATCCACAAATATCATGGAAAATCGGCTTTCCCAAAGAGGTAAACATGGCTTAGCTAGCTCGCAAAAATAGGCATTAGCAGCGGTACCACTGAAGTTTTCAGTGATGCCCACTTGCGCTGTGTGGGTAGGATTAGTGTGGCGTACGAGTACATTGTAACATAAAAAATCGCTGTGGTGCCGAAAACAGCCTGTTCTTCCGACCCAACGAAGCACCAACTTACACCCTTCTGAAATGCATGCAAAGCAATAAGTATTTAGAAGCACCGTTCGTATATCAACTATTGCTGAAATAGTGGATGCACATCCGGACCCGCCAGCACGTGCCATGTCGTCCAATCGATCAGAAGCGAGAACGGCGATACAGTGGAAAATGCGGACGCGCAAACAACCAATGAGGCATTACGACGCGTGCGAGCGGGTCCAAACCACTGAAGTCCCCCACTTCCTTGTTGTTGGGTGACGTTTGTTTCAGAAAATTGGATCTCTAGCAGTTCTTTCAACATCTAACGTCAATTTCAGGATTTTTGCGCATTTGATGCACCTGGCATCGTACATGACAAATAATTTGACATCGCATCGAGTAAAAAAAACTTTTCGTGCACCTACACTCGACACATGAAATAAACACAGAAGTGATTTTCCAAGCATAGATAGTAAGAATTAATTAGAGGCTATTTCCAGACCTATGTCGTCTCAGGGATTTAGTCCTTCCTCGAATACTCGCTGCCCTTTTGTACAATTAGAGCCTGCTCAATTCCTGCCTTATACAATATCCGGGAAATAGGGGATTTGATGCACTTCCGCTTGTACCGCTTCACTTCCTCAGCGCTATTTCGAAGATCACCGTCAGTAATCACTCACCTATAGTGGATATCACAGTGGCCGAGAAGAACAGCGAGCCGAGGTAATCGAAACGCTCGCGCGTCGACGCGATGCCGCTCGACGTGCCGTCGCGTATCAACGCGACGAGATCGTCGAAGTCGCACGCTGCAGACGAGTTCTCGCAGTAACGTCGTCGATATCGTGCCAGTGACATTTCGAACTGAAAATCAATGGATAAGTAGGTAAAAGTTAGCAGTCAAGGCTTTCTGCAAAAGTAAGTCGTAAATGTTGCTATTATCGTGCATGGACAAAGGCGCTACGATGCTAACTTGTGCTCAAATTAAACGATTATCGGACAGTTAGCACCCGTGCGCGTGGGGGGGGGGGGCTAAGTAGGATGTTGTGTGGAAAGCCGCTCATCCCGGTCTTTACCCAGGAAGGACAGTTCAGCTTCTAAGATCTAAGGTGATCGTAAAGGTGATAAAGTGGGCACCGTTTGAACCATATTTAGGTGATGTTCCCCAATTCAAAAAGATTGGCCTGCCTGACGCTACGCGCGTGAGTGGTACGTGTCCGTAGACGAAAAGACTGTTTCTGTGTCCCCGGCGCACTTTCTATCAGTAGAGCATGTCTTTGCCAAGTTCATTCGCCCTCTTTCGTTCATGCTTAGACTTGGTCAGGTCAGGTTCTTAAGCTGCTTACTTTTGCGATATTCAACGATTAGTGACCAGGGTATGTACATACTCAATTGGAGCTTCAGGACCAGAGCGCATTCTCCAGGAAATCGATTATCGATTGCTTTAGCTTGGATGTATATATGGGACTAGATTTCATGGCAGATATTTTAAAAACGTTCGGATTTTCCTGTCAGTTGCAGGCTGGTCAGAATTGATGTTCTGACACAGAGCGCGCGGGTGCCGTGAGCGGTGCGGCATCATCGATCGATAACCACGTTTCGCTCTTGCCGAGGGGGCAACGCGGTTGCGTCGCTTGCTCGCGGGTCAATAACCCTGATCATAGATCAGTCCCTTTTTGTTTGAAAGTTGTTATGATACAATATTCTTTTTGTAGCTTGGCAAATCTCCTGAGACTGGAGGTTAATGAACGTAAAACTCATCCAAGTCCTACTTTACTTGATTAATCAGGTGAAATTATCTGAGCTGACGTTACAATGACAATGATCAGAATATAGAGGCGAACAGATGAACTTTTGCACATCGATCAGCTTCTAACGCTCCATAGTAGTATGGTGCTGCATTATTGATCGGTGTGCCTTGATGGCATCCACCTCTACGTCTCTGTCAGCCCAGTACTCTTTTTCCCTGACTCTGCCGTTTCATTACGTGCAAGCTTTTGCGAAGTCATGCTAAACCTGCAATTAATTGCCACGTATGTGGGAGTAATTGCATTTTTTTTTTCAAAGATCACTCCGTACTTATGAGTGTTTCACCCCTTTGGGCCGTATTAACCTCGTCTAACACATTGCTTCCGGAGTAACTGGCAATTAGGTGAGCAGCTGCAAACTGGCAATTACCTCGTGAAGGGATTCGGTCAAGTATTCTTTCAGATAATCGAGGGGACTATGCGTGAACCTCTAGGACAACGACCATTAAAGAGACATTAGAAGTACTGCAATCACTGTAAATTACAGTATTCTATGGAGAAATGAGCAGGAAAGGGTGTAAATAGAGGAAGTGCAGGTATTTCGGTGACTTACAAGTATTGGGAGTACTTGTAAGTATTACAGAGGATCAGCAGAAGATGGTTGTATTGTGGAAGAACCAAAAATCTTTGGCTAAAAGAAGGTTTTGACTCTCAAGGTCCGCAAACCCCTACATATTTTCCCCCGTCCCCCGTACCCCTCTCATTTTCCCACTGATCTTGTTGATCGTAGCTGGGTACAGCTTATCTTTGGACTTACCCCCGTACGTATACGCGATGCCGACGATCCCTGGATTGTTTCGCCCGTCGACCGACGTTACCCCTGGCAACTCGGGGAGAATTTTATGGAAGCCCTATCATATCCACACTACATACCATAATCAACGCCTCATTCATCCGATTAGAGCGAATAAGGCGAGAGAAGTGGGCGTTGCACGCCTGCAGTTTCTGCAGAGTGTACTGAATCTAAAGCCGATCTATACCCTCTATAAATATATAGCTAGAGCAGCGTTTTGTCCAAAAAATTGAGGGTTTGTACAGAAAAAGATTGTACTATCCTGGAAAACAGCTCTTCATTCTCCTAGTTTGACCAGATTTCCTGGATTTATTCTTTTTTAAATGGAGAGGACTGATAAAGCAACTAAAATTACAGTCCTTATCGAAAAGATAGACGGATTCCGTGACTGCAGAAACGCGATGGGACCGAGCGATGGATGAGTAGAGAGCATGCTCCAAGTGAGAGGGTGCAGTAGGTCCCACCGCGACTCTGCGGCCGCGACGATATGAAACCGCACGCGCAATCCGTCTATCTTTTTGACAAGAACTGTAGCATGATTCGACTGGGTATTAGACACCCCGGATGCAAATGCAGAACCAGTTATTTATTCGACGCGTAATTGCATTGTTTGTAATTCCCTGATGAAAGCTCAACTTAAATTCAAGGTCTGGGCAAAATTCCATCTCCCGAATTTCTATTGGATTCGTAGCCCACGGCTACGCCTTGGACGAAAACTATAGAAAGATCCCTGAAAAGGTCCCACAACAAACGCTTTCCATCGACCAATTTCGGTACGGCGTTTGCGGGTTTGCGGAGTCCGTGCTTTCAAATGACGTTATTCGGCGCGCCCTACATGCTGCCTGTTGTGGCGTCGTAGGAAAAAATGCATGTTCAAACGACCAGTGGTCCGTTCGATGGGGTGGGGAAGTTCTCACGAAGTGTTAGTTAGGCTGTATGTATCAGAGCGTCCATCGTTGTTCAGTATGTACAACTTGCGCAGCCTTTGTCGGTTGGAGCGCGTTTTCCCACGGCTACTGTAATCCTCTGACGTTTTGTCCCATGTCCAAAGAGGTTATATCGAGGTCTCAAAATTGAGATACGTGCTTCACCTATGGTTTGGACTCCAGAGAGCAAACAATCTGGGTGGGCAGGATTTTGACCGGACCTTGCCTTCAACCTCAAGTAACCCAGCGACACTTATCACTACCCTCCACCTAACCGCTCCCTCTCCCCCTTCCCCCAACCTTTACGTTTCGATCGTTCATTCATTCATTCATTGCATCAAAAAGATTTTGAATCGAGAGCAGCGATCCCATCCGGAATTTCTCTTTTGGACAATTTTCGCCGTGTGTTGGTATCCATTGAGGAGAGCTGGAGATTATACTCGAAAACCAGAAAATATTTGAGAGTTAGATGGGGTGTTCCGGTTGCTTCATTCGACGAATTGTACATTGTCGTTCAGAAAAAAGGTAGGGGTAACATACATATGTTATTGTCCAGAGAAAAAGACAGGGTTATATCGTGTTACTGAAGAAAGGGTAAAGCTTATAATTGTAGAAAAAACTGCAGACCAAAAAAGTCCCTTAAGGACCCAAAATCTGCCCGACAAGCCTGAAGGAGAACATGAGGGAAACTCGTGAGACCCTTGCACTTCCTACTTAGCTCGAAATTCTTCGAAATTAATACCTGGAAGCGAAAGTGAGAAATGTTTGAAAATATTCTTCCCCATGTTGTGAAAATAACAGGAATCAGTAGGCGAATACTGGAACGTAAACACATGACAAATCATGTAAAAAACAGGATCTTAACTTGTGATACATGAATGTGCGTATAATTATCTAAGCAGTGTTTGTCGAATGTTTTGCAGTATAGCAGGGGGGTGTAACACTTTTTACATAGCAAGGATGCTACCATGGAGTTCCTGGTCCTACCCTATCTCAGTGAGTGCCCAACCGGGGGGGGGGGGGGTGGAAGTCAGGGGACACCTTGCTAAACGTGATAGCCATAAAGAAAGCATAACTTGAAGGCCATAGCGCACATGATTTGAAATAGAAAAAAAATATGGGGAAAAGAGGAGGAATTCCCAAAAGTCGAAATACGTAGGAGGAATCACTCCAGAAATTTATTCATGTTTATGGAAAAAATTTACTAGGAGGTGAATTTCATAGCGAGCCGGCATTGGTTTGAATGCGCGCCAAGACATCATTTTTCTGGGTTACATATACAAGACTCCAGAAGCGCAGATTTACATGTAGCTCGACACCACTGCGTCAATCGATAATCACAAATGTGATCGCAATGAAATGTGCGGATGCGCAGACAATCAGAGTTCCGGTCCGCAGATGGTGCGGCGCGGCACGCGGGCCTGGATCAATGCCTGTCTAAGGTTATCCCTTTCCTCAAAATTTGTTGTATTTTTAGCGACATCTTAGTAATCGACATAGAGTGGACATTGAGTTCCTGCTTTTATTTCGGTCCCTCTTTTATCTCCGACCCCGACGCCCCTCCTGGTCTGCTGTAGTCGCTATTGCGTGACATTTACATATTTTTGAGAGTACGTCTGTTTATTTATTTATTAACTCAATTGCTCAGAATCACTCAAGCTCTACTAGCCATAGACAAATACTGATACCTTGCTATAGATTTGCAAGACAAGGATTCAACAATTGCGCGTTCAGAACAACAACCAATCTGCAGTTACAGACAATACGCGGAATGGGTAGAAGTTTTTAAATCTAGTGTTTGCACAAATCTACTGTTTGTACTCGACATTTGCTTAACCTAAAAATATGGAAAATACTTGAATTTCGTGCAAAAACTTTGGAACAACGGGAATGGCAGTCAATACCTACGTTTTATTCTATAGTTGGAAGTGTAGTTGGAATATTGTACGCGTTCGTACAAATATTTATGTGTGGAGACTACGGTAAAGACAATCTATTTATTGTGCTGTTTCTCCTCTGCAAAAGAATTATTACACTAGCAACTAAACAAACAATAATGTCGGAATTTTGGCTGTTTCTGGAAGTTGTGCAGTTGCGGAAGCCGTACATACAGGAAACTTCAATCAGGGCTGCACCTCCCGCGGGAGCGCCGCATCACCTACGCGGTGCGGCCAGGCGCTGTTGATATCGGGTACTGCCTCGCACGTGCCGCATAGATGGTGCGACGCTCCAGGCTGTGGGAGGTGCAATCGTGATTGATGTCTCCTGTATTTCGCTATTATTTCTGCGAAATTTTTGTTTCATTTTTATAACTAGGTTATTATTACCGTACAGATTAGTAGAGCACTACTAAAAGGGCACATGAATGTGATCTACAGCAATCAATACCTGCTATCGATGTGAGGAAAGCGCTGTTATTCCATGCAGTTGGTGTAGGTGCAGAACCAGTGCGTCATTCGACGCTCGGTCATATTTTTAATCTGGTGGACATGAGCCAAACCAGTGGTAGCTATAGGGCGGGGAGGGGTTACCCTTCCGAGAATGGATCGGTGAATTTTCAAAATTGCTCCATAAAATAAAACTATCAATCAAAAATTCTGTATTATCATAGTTTCTTCTTATTGTATATTTCTACTATTACTTTCCAGATGGTTATTTCCATTATTTAATATTAAATTGATATTTTCAGTACTTTTTTTTACCATACCATCCGTTTCCTCGGAGTGGTGGAGTTGCCACTTTTTCCCATGCCCCCCCCCCCCCGGCTGGCCACTCCAGCCCAAACCTGCAGTAACATTGCAGCACCTACTCCTCCGTCCTTTAAATTTGGAGTCAATTCACAAGATTTCTGGAATCGACTGTATTTTCCACACTGATATTTTCGGATTATGGCTGCTCTTGCATTATTTGAAATGAATATAGGAGATTTTACATGTTAAGGATGTGAGCAAACACGTAAACAACACGTAAACAATGTTATTTTTTGCTGTTAATCGACCCATATGCCTGTCTATATTCGTATCATTGCATCACACCGGCTTACATACACTTCCATATTTACCAGTCTCGTATTTCACGCGCATTCACGGACCAAAGAGCTCAGCGACCGTGGCTCGGACCACCTACGGGTTTATTTGCCCATTTGTCTGCGAATGCACTCAGTACCCCAGCGGCTACGGCACCACAGAGTTTTGCGTGTTTTCACAGGTGAGAACCCTGTGTAAACGCGGCGGATGGATTTCAATTATTGTGAGTGAATATCTCGGATGGAGGATTAAATCCTGTCTGAGGATTAGCGACGGCTTCGAAACGTACATCCTCGCACTCATTCTGTTAGAGTGGAGGCGTCGCCAGCACAGCTGTGGTTCCCGGAAGGAAAATAGCGTCCAGAAATATCTTTTTTCTGGATTAAGAATGCTGCACTTGCTCAACTGCGGCATTTGCGAATCTATTTATGAATCTATGGATTGTGGGATACAAAATAATTTCACCAGAATGTACTAGGAAATTTACCTACTAGTAACTACAATACGTAATACAAATGAGGTAATATTTGAAAAAAAATTGCGAATTTCCACGTTACAGCGACGAAGACGAGTTTACGGGGAGTTATAGTGAGGCCACGCCCACCAGAAACATGACTCGTCGCGATTGGACGCGTTAGAACGAGTGCTGCTTGAGCACAGAGTCAGCGTTTTAGGCCAACAATGGACCACATTTTTGTCCATAAAATATTGATCGGTTACAGCTGTAGCTATCCCCCCCCCCCGCTAGTATGTACATATATGCCTTGCTTGTACAAGAACATGCAAGCCAGCATTGCGTTCCTATGCATTAACTATTAAACGTACACGTTCACGTGCAAGGAAAATATTATAGTATTCCATGAAATGTCTGACCATCAAAAGGACGAAATTTTAACACAAAAACATTTTTATTACAGGTAAAAATAGCCTTTTTTTTCAGAATGTGCCAATCGATAAGTATCATTTGCACATCCCACTTGTCTTTGCCCTCAATGAAGGCGGCAAATCGCTCGGTCACGGTACCTCCTAGTCGAATTCTGAGCTTCGGACATTGCTTGAGCTTGGATCCTTAGCTATGTTAGTGATATGGCTGCTCATTCGTACTTAATGAGTCCAATGGCTGCAGACTGATTGCAGATAGTTCGTGAACGATCAATATATATCAAATGAACAACGAATTCAAAGCTTATCGTTAGTATGTATTTGGGCCAGCCAGTTTCTCCTAATGGAAGTACGTATATTTATTGATTAGTGGAGGCGGAAATGGGCAACCTGGGGGGGGGGGCTAGAACACCTGCTACTTTGGGGACTCGAATGGGATACTAAAGCTACAAAAACATTGGTATTAAGTAACTAAACTATTTTCATAATTTCACAACATAATTAAAAATAGTAATTTAATTTAATTTAACTGAAATTTTCGGTATTAAGTAATTAAAAATAGATATAGGTATAAAGTAGTTAAAAATAGATTTCTCTGCCTCGAGAGCTGGTAAGAATCGATCCGAATCGCATACAATACCAACACCAGCATATTTTTAGCTTGTCTGACAGCACTGAATCGGCTCTAAGGAAAACCTGGTGAAGAACATAGGTATCGATTGGCGTTGAACTGTTGAAATGTTGAGCCGATTTTATTTTATTGATCTGCTTCAGAGCCCTAACGAGTTACTCAGGAAATTTCATTCGTGTGAGATCCTCTTCACTTACTTGTACAATACGTAACTATTGATCGAATCAGTCAACCTTCAACTCGAGCTGGATTCATTTCTTTTTCGACCTATTCGAAGTAGGAAATAATTATTCCAGGAGATGTAAGTACATTGAAAATATAGGCATTGACCGAACTCACAAAATATTGTCAGGGCATGTTAGACCATTTAAAAAACGATTAATCCGAGCGATTTGTCATTTCTAAGGTAGAGAAGCTGATGGCTCCTTCAAATAGAATTTCATTATTAAGCCGTTGTTCAAACTATAGGTATTGATCGGTGAGGTATTCTGCATTTCCAGAGGCCGCATGCACCACTGAAATTACCCAAGGTAAACGTCTTAGCACCACAAAAATTTACCCATCGTTGACGCGGGCGCTAACAGTTTACCCTGGGTAATTTGAATGATGCATAGGGTATCGATGATCCTAGTGGAGCTAAGCAGGAAGGATATCTGTCGTTTCCCCTTTCAAGGATGAATAGTGCATCGGAATTACTAACAGTTTCCGAAAGGCAATTTTTATAATGGCAATCATCATCAAACATGCGTAGGATCCTCAGCTATTATTCACGTTCCATGAATTGCAGATAGCGGACTTCCTGGGCATATTTTCAGCCTAATTTAGCAGCTCTTCCCCAGTACACGAGTACGTGCCGGCCACGCGAACACATGCCCTCATCAATGAGGCCAATTTTTCGCTTGTCGTCGGCTGCACTGAAGCAGATGAGCGGCGCGAAGGCCGTCGCTAGCCGTTTGACGCCATGTATGATGCTATTCATCCTTTAATCGCCTTTCGCAGCGAGTTGATCCGGCACTAGGGATACGGTAGCGTAGGAATTTGCTTTCTGACCAGGAAACAGTGCTAGGAATAGGTACGTTAAGAGGTATGTGAGCGGGTAGGGGTCAGCTGCGATACTGTTTGGTTACGAGAACAGTTCAGAGGAGATCTTCTTGTTTTTTTTTTCTTATGGTCAACTGAGGTCACTCATTATGTGATACCTAGATATTGCAAGACTGCAATTTTCCGTGCAGAGGAAATTGCGAAAAAAAAGGTAAAAAATTCAAAACCCAGATGCAAGGTAGATAAGAGATGAGGACATTCCTGGCTCAACATTGAGTTTTGTTGCCAGTTGCAGCACGACAGCAGTACCACTTCCGAGAATGTAAGCACATGTACGCTTTGAATAAACAAAGCACTTAATACTGCGGTTTTCTGAAGATTTCTAATCCATAAAACAAGTGGATCCCTTCTCCCATATGATATTCCTCTCCAGACACGCAATACCTGGGATCCTACTGGAATCCAGCAAAAAACTACCCTGTAATGCGTCAGAAAGCAGTCGAAGCACTTTGTCTACATACGTAGAAAAAAAAACGATGGAAGAAACAGTGAATCCAGATTTCACGCTTATGGCTTCAAATGCGTCAAAGCACTTGGTGGATTCGAGGATTCGCGGTAAAAACACCGCCAGCGAAAGTACACGTGGTCCCTAATGTTGCAGGTCACCTACACAGCCGCGAGAATCATATTTCAAGGACAAATAGGACGAGTTGCCTCGTTTTTCGTTTACCCAGCTTACATGGAAAATGAAAATAGAGCTGGAATTACTGATGGATCACCAGGAAGCACGCATGTACGTAATGCTAACGTCACTAGACGGTCCCTTTAAACTAATAATCGCCCCAGACACCTTGCACCAAGTAACACTATCGAAACGTTCTTATTATGGCTCAGGAAGTGTACTACCCAAATACCCTTAGCGCTAAGGTTAATTCTTAAGCTGGGGCTATTTTTGGGAGAATATAGCTCCCATGTAAAAGTACACATCCTCGCTTAATTTTCTGATTCGTAGTTAAGCCGCATGTGATAACGTTTATATAATCCCCAGAGGAATTGTCGTTTGACGTCAATTGCGTACAATACAATCAAATTTACGAGCAGGGATTTTTTTCCGGGTCAGCCCTTTTTTCTCGTATTTAGGCTATGATTTTATTGAGACTATCCAAACAACTAAAACTAGAGCGGAGACGCAATATTGCACAAAAACGTACATTTGTCACATTTTGTCCCTAACCCTGTCCCTATCTGGTGCGCTTTTTTTACTTCAGCGGTGTTCAGAGAGTGGGGAAGAACCCTGGTAGAGGGTTTTTACGGCGACTCCCTCGTGTTGCACATGAAACAACGTAAATTACGCGCTAATCGCACTCGCGCATAGAAGCCAAGCATTTAATTGTGAATAGTAGTTCCTGGTCGCGAGCGATTTCAACTCCTTTTGAGGAGACAGAATTGTGCGTTACGCAAAATTGCGTATTTTTATAAAGGAGAATCAGAAGATATTTTTACACACACTACTGCACATAATACATTTTAAATTACGCTAAATGACTAATTTTCGCTCAAGGTAGTCAATCTGACGATCACAACAGCTAATGCGAATTATTGCCTACATACTTTGGTCGGGTATTACCGCCACGAGGTATCATTAACGTAGAAGTTCGTGCATTACGTAGGATGTCACGTAATTGACGCCACTCTTTGCGTAGTCGGCTTCTTTCACTGTTAATGCGGACAAATTCGGGTTTAAGCAGCAGGTTTAGGATTAAGCAGTCGTTACCGAAGCCAGCTTTTCCAGAAATCAGATTTTCTTCCCAAATGCCCCACTTAGCGTCATTTCGCTGAGATGTTTTGCTTTTCTCCCAGTACGTCATGTGCCGTGTCGAGTACGCAAAATCGCGTAATCCTCCCATGCCGGCGGCACCGTGGAAGAACGGTCTACATCCAATACATCCAATATCAGTGTGTTTTCCCGAAGCCACCAGCTCGTCTAGGATTAAGCGTCAAACATCATCGGATAATAGAAAACGATCGTTTGGTAGTCAACAGTAGTGAGTATACGGTAAGTGTTGTGCTGATAAAAGTACGTAACCGTGTACGCGCGGTCCCAGGTGGATTTTGTTATTCATGGGAGTGTAAGGACGCTTCGAGAATGCCTAGGAAAAATGTACTTATTGATTTGTTACATGCAGCTGCGTTCAGTGTAACTCCCTAAGGCAGGCAGAATCCGATTGTAAATGTCTACGTTCGGAAGAATACTGTCGGGGTTATGTCGTAAAATGTGATGTTTTGCGTGCAGTGGAGGATTCGCTAGGGGAGACGTCCATGGTGATAATGGCTAAGATGGCTAAAATAAAAATTTTGTGGTTATTTCGGGACGTTAAATAAGCTACAACTACACATATTTTTAGGAGAATGAAGCAAATTCCACATGGCTTGCTTACCCTGGGTAAGTTGTGAAAGTATGATATATTATATCTGTACCGTATTATGGTGAACTTTGGTGATGTGGATAATTGAGATTATACAGAATAAACGTGCTAACGCACTCAAGTTTACTCCCTAGTCCAGATGCCTCATTAAGATTACCCAGGGTAAACGTGTTGGTGGCCTTGTCAGCGACGCGTAAATTTGTGCGGTGTTAGCACTTTTACCACAGGTTATTCCGATGATGCATACGGACCCTTATCTGGTACCCGGTCACACGTGTGGTCAGGTCATGCATCATTGAGATTACCCAGGTAAACGTTTTAACACTCCCAAATTCATCTGTCATCAACGCGGGCACCAATACATTTACCCTGGGTAATCCCAATGATGCATGCCGGCCCACGTTGTTTCCGCAGATGGTTTGAAGCATTTTCCTCCCCTTTCAGGATAACTGCTCCAGGAAATGAGAAAAACACGTAATGGATACAATTAACGTCGGATAGATCCGGCAAAAAGTCTTCAAAAGAAGTTCAACTGACATTTAAGTTAATCAATATCCATTAAAACTGCTTAATATGGTCTTGGCCTACTAGAAAAACTTTGAATGCGATAATATAAGCGCTAGGAGGAAGAGCAACACCCATAAATGAGCCAAACCACTCGCTTAATTACTTCGCTCCTTATAGGTGAACGTAGATCACGAAAAATCGATAATTTTGAACTCACCGATCGTCGCTCTTCGATTTCATTCTCTCGTTCGACATGATGAAATAAAAAAGCACCAATGATGAGGTAGAGCACGAGCAGTAGGGAGATCAGAATGAACCGAGCGTTTTCCTCGTAAATTCGTAATCGTGCGAAGCAGCCGACCTAAAAATGTACGCGGTACATATGATCCAGTTGATCGATAATTGATTGGCCAACTGACCTACCTCCTGGGTAGGTCAGTTTTAAGG
This sequence comes from Ancylostoma caninum, assembly GCA_037903475.1. Taxonomy (NCBI): domain Eukaryota; kingdom Metazoa; phylum Nematoda; class Chromadorea; order Rhabditida; family Ancylostomatidae; genus Ancylostoma; species Ancylostoma caninum. The sequence continues at coordinate 89,678 of JBAJFG010000253.1, read as the reverse complement.
AGTTTATGGCCAAAAAAATGTGTTCGTTCAAAAAAATAGCATACTCGGATAGCAGTGGCGGACGCGGAAGACGCAGGGGGGGGGAGGGTCCAAATTTTTGAAAATATAATACTTTACAAAAATAAGCAAAAACAGTGTGTCCATGTATACCTAATTGCTTATCGATATTATCATTTTTTAATGTGATTTTTATTCATTAATAATTATTGTAATTAATATTTTTATTATTTATGGTTTTCACCCGCTCATTTTCTGCGTCCGCCGCTGTCTGGTAGTAACTTTAATACATATAAAAACTCAAATATTGGACTTATTACACTACACATTGTAACCAATCAAAGTTCACAAAAATCTTCGGAATGTAGTAGTAGTATATAGGGCAATTTATAGCAGATGCGTGAGACTGACGCGCGTGCGTCTATATGATGAAGTATAGGGGCGAGTCGCATCGCAGTCGCAGCTCGGACGCACGTGTTTGCGGCGTCACGGCGGCCGCGCGTTTTTTTTCATTGAGAATGTACATGCCGTGTTGACCGGTCTTCACGGAAAATCCCTTGCAAATGGATGCGTGCGACTGATGCGCGACTGACGCACGCACCTAGTATAAATTACCCTCATAATGTAGCATAATAATAGTGATATGTTTTAATATAAAATATGTAGTAGTAATGTAATGTACAGTATATTATTATACAGGCACAATCTTAATATTTGTGCCGTCGCGGCGAAGCATCTTTGTATCATCAAGATTTGATTGGCCTGTGACCAAAATTAAGCGCCTTGTGATTGGCTGGTGGTGATAGGCGTTCCATCTGCTGGCAACAGAAGCCTCAAAAATTTCACATGAAAATGGAGAAATCAGAAAACACCATCTTTTACCATTGATATAGAGCTTTTATATTTTTTTACGTAAAACTAACATATAAGAAATAGCTTTCCGCCAAGCTCAGTATGGGTGTTGTGATTGGTCAACGTAACCATGGGCACGTTATGATTGGTCCGTCCCTTTACCCGACAGAACTGCCTCGGGTGTCAGAATTATGTTCGCAATTATAATTTTTGAGATTTACAATATGAAGCAGGCAAGAAAACAAGAGGACGGGAACCGACCAATCACAGGTGTTTATCGCTAAGCCGATCTCTTTGATTGGTCAGTTCCTAGATTTTCCCTTGAAATAAGGTAAAATGGTATGAGATTGATATCTAAGCAAAATGAAGAGCAGCAACAATGTTTGATTAGTGGCATTTTCCACTTTTATTTTATTTTATTATTATTTTACTTCTGCATAAAACAGGCAAATATCGATTTACTCTGTTACTCTGAGTTCCTTCTATGTATGGACAGAAATGTACGATAATCTCATCGATAATGTAGCAAGAATTCGTCATTCATAAATGATTCTGCACCATTATTGACTTACTTTACTCTAAGTGACCACAATTAACTGTTTCTCGTGAAATGACATGCGACATAGTCCGCAATTACACCATCTGACCAAATATCGACCCCGGAACTGTTTGGCAGTATTGTTTTTGTGTTCAGTACGTACAGTACGGGCTACATTCGCACAAAATAGGAAGCCTCGGGCAACAATCCGTGTCAATCGCCTTACAAACACGATAACAAAACTCGCCACATTCACGGGAATTCAGGATTTTCTCAGGATTCAGGTTTAAGTGCAATTGCGGACGCTATTTCCTTAATGCCGCAAAAGTGCAGTCCTGGGGAAAGGCAGTGGGACGAGGAAGTTTTTACCTAGTTATTTATTTATTTGTTTACTTGTTTATTTATTAGCCAATTATGGAAGGAAGAGCTACAGTAATACACCCAACGCTTCGATGTACTAGTCAGTTATTTGTCTGACAAGTCAAGAATTCTCACTAGTTATTAACTTGTTAAGTTCACATTCCCTGATTTTCCCACTCCTTAACAAGTAATAACTTGTTAGAGTTCGTCAACATGTTACACCTGGTAGGCTTTTCACCTGCGCCATCTGCTACACTACAGTAAGCAGACCAGAGAAGTTCAGCTTTAGGCACAACTATTGATTGCTACGGGAACAGATTACTGGCGTTGGAGCAGTTTTTGGTGTTCGAACAATTATTGATTTTTACTGTTTGTTCGAGTAGCAAGCTGTTCAATCAAGTGAATCAGATAATTAAACAAGTAAAATATAAAAAATTGATGACGGTACTTCATGCATGAAATGGGCGCTGCGACGCGACCGAGCTCTGCGATTGGCTGATTGATCCATTTGGCCAATCACAAAGCTCACTGGCGCCGCCTTTCCAAATGCAGCGCTCCGCGGCTATAGAATTTCTGTTACTCTTCCTGTTACTGGAGCACGCCTTTACAGTGGAGCAGGAAAACCTCCTCAGTACCTTTGAAACTTATTTATTTTAATAAATTCTTCGTTATCTGTATCTCAAAAAGCTTTAGGTGTATAGAGTGACGTCGAAAAGCATTGCTCGGTGTGTTGGCCGTAGCTGCACAAATTCACAACTACAGTATCATTTATTATGGAGTCATACTAAAATTTTAGCGATAGACTGGGCAAATTGAGAAGAGCTAGAATCACTTTAACTCAACATGTTGTTATCAGCGGATGGGAAATAATGAGGATTACAGTTTATTTATTTATTTATTTATTTATTTATTCGTAATCATCGGTTACAACGCATTCATGACAAGATGGGGCAGGACGACAGTTACGGCACATTCAGCTTCTTGGGGCAATATGGGCATGATAGAGGGCATTATTGCACTGGTGCAGTACCAACGTCAAAAATCGATATCTATAGAAATCACGAAGAAATTAGGTGCCCACGGTTTCAACCCCTACTAGAGTCATCACTATTACTGTGTGTTGTGCATTTGCGGACTTAACCTATTCGTAGCGTATTTTACTACAATTCTTTCTAGTTTCCAGGCAACGAGCCTGGATGGGTGGCAATAATCTTTGAATGGGGCACTATTGCCGCGATTTTATATCTGGAGAGGAAAAAAATGCATGGAATAGTGGCAATCCTCTGAGAGGCTCTGTTTTGCTCCTGAACCATCCCTTGGGAAGCTAGAAAAAGCTGGAGGAACCTGATTTCTTTTGGCTGTGTAGAATGTTTTTACGGATGTTAACTGCAAGCCCCGCCCACAGTAAGAACATGCTGGTGTTGATTATTTCAATTGATTTTTCCCTTCTCATGATAGTCAACAAGTAATTCTCGAACTGTTTCGCCGACGTTGTCGAGCAGTCAGCCAGCAGCCGCTTAGCGTGTCATTAGTGGCTAATTTGCGCGCGCAACGCCAAACAATTAAGAACGCGGTGGAAACGCGTCCAACCAGCACCACACCACAAAGAACTACATAAACAATGCGCGGCTACACGTCTACACCACTTCTCGGCCACCGTAACCCAAAAATCTGCCCTATGGCGCTTTAGGCGCGTGGTACAATAAGGCGCTTTAGGATTTAGCTGGCGAGACAGGCCTGGTGTTCGGAAGAAAGTGCTAGAGGCGTTAGATGATTATTTCTAAGAAACAGATTATGTACGATAATCTGATCGAATTCTGCCTACATTCACTAGGTGTTTGTGGGTGGGGATTGAATTTGCCTCGAACAGGGACTAATCTGCTTATAATATAATTTTGATAAATAACTCAGCTATTAGTCATAAGGAAATTAATATCAACCTCTGCCACCCACGAGCGGGTCACTGTTAGATTAGGAATGGAGAAAGGTCCAAGAAATTCGCCCAAGAAATATGGTTTTAAGGGATCTCAATAAGTGATTGCAGTTCACAAAAGCGCGCTCCACTGCCAGTGTTGCGCTCCAGTGACAATTATCGTAATATTTTGGCCGTATTTCATTGTAAAGGAAAATATGCGATGCTGCTACTTTACCGCGAGTAAACTCAAACGGTCCTGCCTCCCTCCAGTGGCGGAAGCGCAGCCCCCCCCCCCCGAGATTGATCGCCAAATTTTTGAAATTGCTTTACAAAACAAATAACAATCCTGTGTTACTTTATATTAGTGTATTTTTAACTGTTTATGTTTGTTGCTATCTTTTAAATAATTTTTATCAATTATTTATAATTCTGATCAATATTCTTATTTTTTTATTTTCTATCTGGGTCAAAAGCGACGGAGACCTTACCTTTTCCCACGCCACCCTCCTCCCTCCAACCCGCTTTCTGCGTCCGCCACTGCCTCTCTTTGATATCAACTGGCCCACTTGTTTTGTCCATATGTGGTATTGTCATACGTGGATGCCAGAAAAGTTTACGAGAAAGATTGAAGGCTTTCTGAGTGGACCAATCGCAGAGCAGTTGTACCGCCCCGTTCTCCCTAACGACTCAACAAAAGCGTATGCTTTCGTAATTCACGCGTAGAAGATGAAAAAAAGGCTCAAAATACTTCTATTATTAATATTTTTGTGTTCTGATGATGACAAGCTACAAAGCATAAATCCATACGGTCTCTATACAGCACCCAGCTCTCAGACATGATTCATTGATCCCCGCCCCCCCCCCCCCCTAAAAAAGTGCATTGCTCGATACTCTCACTTCTAGGAAAAATAACGCGCTCCAATCACGTTCGTTATTTGAACCTTTCATCTAGGAATAGCCAGGTGTTCTTAGCCACCTCATGAACGATATGACTCATGAACGTGGCGTGAAATCCGCCTCACGTGAATGACTGCATTGCCCAATACGATTTAAAGGGCGCGTCAACTTACGCAGAATACGGTAGCAGTACATATGATAGGTTCCCGGGGGATACTACCTTTGATAGTATTGACGTACAGTTGTACTTATGATGGAATCATGCACAATACATAAAAACGTGCAGAGCAATCGATTGAAAGAACAACGCTGAAACGCGTGCCCAATTGCCGTTAATGTGCTCTAATGCGAAGATTGCGCCCTAATGAGGGTTGTTGCTTTTTTTAGGAGTTCACTTAGTTCACGAGGACATTCTGGGTGTTGATGTTCAGAGTGGGGCCCCAATAAAAACTATCGGAATCATATTAAGTCCTGTGAAAAGAAATATATTCAAAGAATTTGTCACGCTTATGGACTTTCAATTGATCGGTAATCAATACCTATGCTTTCCATTACACTCCGGTAGAGGTTGTTTCAGCCTCAACAGCAAAGAACTTCTCTATTGCTTGCCATTCTGCAAAACGTGCAAGTTTCTCCAAAAGTAAATGGGTGTCAAAAAACTAGCTCTAGGGTAAATGAGCTGCTCCAATATTAATAGACGGCGGCGTGGCATTCGAAACCAAAAAGAATGACAGAAAGTCGGTGAAATCTAAACATTTATTGTTTCTTTCAGTGGAAAATGGCGAGACGAGTACATGGTGAATTTAAGATGCCGCTCCGTACATCACACTGGTTGGGCCATGGCGTTCGGAAATACCGAATTAGGTCAATTTAAAGGGAAATTTTGCTACTTCAAGGATTATCTATTCCTAGTTTCAGGCTTACAAGCTCTTTTTTTTACCACTGAGACCGTGTCCACAATTTTTTTCCTTCTCCCCAAAGGTAATTTTCCCGTTGAAGTAATATTGCTGCAGAGCACTGGGTCATGTTTTTATCCAATACATATAATAAGGAAGTAACTAAGAAGTATAAAAACGTAATTAAGTAGATGCATAGGTAATTAATTGGAGAATATAACTGCGACAACAATAATAATGGTGCTCCAATTGCGAAAACATGTCCTAATCAAAATATCGTTGAACTGTGGATGTTTACCTGGTATGTAGCATAATTCTAGGTATATTAGAAAACAAGAAATCCGGAGAATTATTAGGAATTTAAGGAGAAATAATTTATTTTTAATAATTCTCCATAGTACGATAGCATATCTGCAGCGGTTTTTCGCCCGTTTATAGTCCATTTCAGTTAATATGATGCTTCAAACCATCTTAACAAGTTTTGCTTGTTCCTACGAGAAAATACACGTGAAAGCACATTTTCAAGTTAGAACACATTTTTACGGACCTATGCCACGTCCTGACAGGTTATGACTAGTTTGACAAGTTAAGGTTGTTAAGGACGTGCTCCAAGTGCCTTTCTAGCTGGACGAGTTACCCTTCTGCATGGATGTGTCACCTTTTTCTTTCAATATCCAGCTGGAGAGCGGATTCTGTTGGCGTTTTCGTGTACATATTGCCGGCAATACGCGCTCGCGTACAACGCAATCGCTGGTCTTAGAATGGGATTATTGCAACAATGACGAAGCATCGTGGGAGTACCATCGCTGCCAGCCCAATGACAAATGATGACGGACGATTTGACGGGGCTTTTAGAGTTGTATTGGGAGTTACGTGAACTATAGGACCACTAGGTGAGTCACAGTCGATGAAGATTGGAAAAGTCCTTGTTCGAGTTGTCACGATGCTTAAGAGTTGTTAATTTCCCGCCATGATTCTTATGTAGATGAAGAACGTATGAGGGCTTGTTGGACACCAAGTAGCAAAAATCAGCTATCGCTTATTTCAAAAATCTCTCTGCTCTCGATCATCCTAGACATGAGCATAGCCTATTGTACACGTGTGCTTGGACTCATCAATGAGGTTTCCCATGGTCAACGTGTTTATGGGCGTAATTTATCCTTACCTGGCATCCACTAGCAGGATGACCCACGAATGACGTACTCTATACTCAGCTGCCACCCATTGCTATGAGATCATCCACATTTCCAATGATTCATCAAGGTCCGGTAGTGTTAGCACCATTAGATCTGGATCGCTTTCAATACCCAGAATATCTGAAAGCCCTAGGCTGGAAGCGGAGACTTGAAACCTTTCTTAGGAGTAAGTAAATGGTGACTAGAGGAGTGTAGATTATCTTTCCTAGAGAACCCTTGAACTTGGCTCTGGTCCGACGCGCGATTTTTTCCTGGGAGCGACTATAAATTTGTTTACTGGCCTAGAATTGTTTGTATCCAATTTTCCAATGAAAAAGTGGCAGTTTCTTGCATAGCTGGGAAGTATCATAAATTTTCCTGATAATAATTCAATATTAACGAATAGTAGTAGAACTAAATTTAAAAAAAATGTTCTCAGCCACAGTGAAATCTCGAATTCGGACGAGTTTTCTTCCCCGCAAGAAAACTCGTCAAAATTTGCTGGAACGGATTAGTGGCTTGGCTACGAACAAGTTAGCTGTGGTGATTCCTGTGAGAAACAATTTTTTTCACCTCAAGAGGAGTAGTGTACGAGTTTTCCGCTTCCTTTAGAGTGACGATCAAATTACCTTGAGAAATGGGAGAGTGTCAAATTGTTGTCTCATTATTATGCACCACCTACTGAGATGGTGCGAAATAATTAATACGTGGTTTTGGACGAGTTTTCATGGTAATCACCGGTAGAGCTACAGGGAACTCCAAACGGCTGGGTGCAAGGCAGAAGCAGACAGCCAGAGCCACATGCGGAACCTCTGCGTCTCTGCCCAAGAGAGACGTGCTGCGGTAGCGCCCCTTGCACATAGCCGTTTGGAATTCGTTGTGTGTACGTACCTTTTATCACCCGTTTTATGGCTTAGAGTTCTACTCGGTAACGGGCTTCGATCCGAGCGAGTTCCCCCTTTTAAAGAAGTAGAAATTGAAGCACTGCAAGATGTTTGCTTTCCACCATATAGCGCTGATATTGAAAGGCTTCTGGACGAGTTTTTCTCTCACTTCTAAGGAATCCTCGCCCAGTAGTTTTTTTTTTGTTTTCCTAATGTCTGATTTTTCCACATGGCTTCAGAAATTGGCAAAACAAGCAAAACCCATTTTTACACCATACAAATCATTCTTCTTTGTATTGAAGCATAAAAGGCAAAAAAATTCTACCCACTGGAAAAGTGGGCGTATCTGGTGCCAGAATTCGCGCTATTGTTCCTGAATTGATGCTATACGATTGCTTTCTGCTGGAATCTCGCACATCACCCTGGAATTCAATTCCAGGGCAATTTTTGGCGGACAACTGGATCCCACTAAGCTGAGCAGTAGCCAAATCTGATATGATGCTTGAATCCGACAACAATATGGATGAGTTTTTTGCTTTGGATATTAAGAAATTCGCATTTGTGTATTTGCACTACTCTCCAACTGAAATACCGTAGTACGCACGACTTTTTTTTTTTGAAAATTGTATCGTAAAGAAGGGAAATGTAAAATTCTCCAACATTTCATAGAAATCGTAGGCAGTGACGCATGAAGTCTGCTGTGGATGAGTAAGTTTTGTATTCGATTTTTTACTGGTATTTAATTTTTTTGATTTTCGAAATTACTCGGGTATTCAATGGTATTTGAATACTTTAACTTAGCGGTAATAAATAACTTTTTAAACAGATACGTAGCCTTCATGGATTCAAAAAAAATGGTGTCGAAACGGAGATAAGGTACATAGGAAATGACTCGAAAATCAGCTCCAAGAGAAATTTCTCAAAATTCCCAGCTACGGAAACTTACTGGTGTCTTTATTCGCTTGTTTGCCAGACTAACAATTACATCACCAAACAAATAAGACGGACGTGGTCGAAATGTGAAAACTGCGGTGTCCAATTTCTGTTTTTTTTTTCTCTTGAGAAATTCTTCTAAGGTTATTTATAGAAGAAAATTCAGTCGAATATGAAAGTTGAGCTGTTTTTTTTTCCTTGAAAATGATACTTTTCTCGACGCATTCTTCAATAGGAACAGTAAAAATTAAGGAAAATTCGATTACGGGGCAAGGAGGTTAAGAAAGAGTATGGTTGAGATGTTCCAGTAGATCTAGAGCATTGAATTGACAATGCAAAATGTGGTATTAGTTGACAATTATTTATTTGTTTACACAACTGTTTACTTATGTTGTATTTATTCGCCACTAAGGATAGGTACAAACAATCCATGGAAGCAAAATAATACGGCTGAGGAAACCAGGTCGTTCAAATACTGGAAATGCGCTAAAGAGACGAACTGTTACGAATAACAATTAATGACGGTTCACAGCTGTTTGGAGGAACTTTTTGACCTACGAGTTTTTTGGATGGGTCCTTTTTAACGAAGTGAAAGCTGGAATCTTCCAGAAAGTTTGCATCAGCTCCCAAATTCCAGCCCGTTCATGGAAGAACATCCACGTTTTTTCCTTACGAGGTCTTTCACGGGTTTACGGTTGGCCATTCATGAGAATCTGACTCAAACTGTTGAAATTTTACCTATACCACAATTCGGTATCATACCTAGGACCTGGATATATCAGTGAGATTACCCAGGGTTAAAGGTTTGACGCTCTCGTTAACTATGAATAAATTAAAGGACTGGGGTGCCAGGGCTTGGATTCATCATTGAGAATACAAAGGGTAAGCGCTTCGACACTAGTGGGGGAAGAAGTCGTGTGGCGTCAACACCTTTACCCTGGGTATCGTGTGGCGTCAACACCTTTACCCTGGGTAATCTCGCTGATGCATGCGAGCCCGAGTTGCTCTTTTTTTGGCAAAAATGTTGAGCATTTGTCGAGTGAAATTTACACAAAATTTTTTATAAAGTTTACAAACCTAGGCGAACAAAAGCTGGGACCGGTGCCGGTGTGCAAAATTGAGATTACCCAGGGTAAACGCGTCAAAGGCCACGAATTTACCAATTGTTAACATGGCTGTCAACAGATTCACCTCGGATAATCTCGGTGATGCATGCCAGCCTGGGGTTAGCAAATTCTTCCAGTGAATACGTTAGATACTACTAGATCTACTGCATTTTTTGCGTAACACAATATTCATACAGATCATTATAAATATTATCAATTATTATATAGTCAAAATACATGACAGATCATTGTAAATTACATGATATAGATTACCACATTCTCGACTGAAAGCTAAAAACCTTTCCCAAGAAGCCCACGGCCTGTTCTGTTCGCTCATTGTTGTTGGGATTTCGGGAATGACAGGATTGCGTGAGAGGATGTAATAGCCACCATATTTTTTTGTTATGCTATAAATTTTAATATTACCGCCATGGCCATGTTTCCAGGCATGAGATCGCATTGATTGCAGAACAAACGGTCTTATCCTTACCTGATATTTTACTACATCGAAAATGCTAGTCTACTGCTAGTTTACTAGCAAGTATTGATGCTGTTCAAGGCGTCATTAATATTTTTCCAGGCATTTTCTGTAGATTTCAAAATTTTCAAGGCAAGATAGATCCGATCGAGTGAACAAATTCGAATGAGTCGAGTACATTGGACGAGATTAAAGCTTGTTGTTGCTAGCTCACAGTTATGTGACTTTAGGGTAACTTGCATGTGAGTTAGAGGTCATGGCAACTAGCATGCGGTCTCCCAAAAATGAATACACTAGATAGGCAATGATATTGTTTTTTTCTGCTAGAACTACAGAAATGAAAAGAAAAAAGAAAAGCAAGAGGACTAGATAAATTACATAGATGTTGTCAGCAAGTTACAGTCAACTTAAATGTTACTAGCAAGTTACTAGCAATTTTCTAAGAAATTAAAACTTCCTGAAGAGTGGCGATTGTCCTCTAATGACTTTTCTTATCAATTTGAACGTGTTACTATTTACGGAAAATAACGGGCATAAAATTCGTTTTCTGCAAATGCAGAAATACCAAACTACAGTAAGGATTTCAAGAAATTATAGCAATTTAATGTAATATATTGCGAGAAAAAGCGTGGAAAATCAAAAGAAACTCAACGGACCGCTAAAAAACGACATTGAAGGTTAAAATAGCGATAATTATGGGAACAAAACGAGTTGACTTGGTACGTGAATGCACAGAAAACACGAAGCTACCGTAATCACCTTGGCCCTAGTGATGCTGGGCAGCGTGTTGGCGCGAATCATTTCGCGTTGTCCGATACCACGAGCGAACTGTAGTTTGTGCATGACGGTCCGTGATAACGACATGCCCTGCCGCGAAGACCTACCAGCAGCCGGGCGTGCGACCGCGCCCGGTGGGCGGAGCCAGAGGCGGGGCCGGCGCCGGAGGGCGGGACGTCGAGATGCGCGCGCGCGCCAGGTGTTAGGCTCAGCGGTTAGATTAGTGGATCGCTAGTGACGCTGGGGGATATTTGTGCTTCTGGGCAGGGATCGGCTGAAAATGAGGGGTGGAGGCAGTTGTGAATACGTACCGCCCACGGATGGATACTTTGGAAGTGGTTTATAACAATTGTGCTGCGCTAGTAGCCTTAAAAAAAAGTTGCTAACATGCAAAATATGCTTTATTTTTTGAAACCAATTTAGAGTTAGATTCTTGAGAAGAAGAGTGAGTTCCGTGAGAAGCCAGGGGTTCTTTGGATGAGTTGAGCTACCATCATGTCTTGGACGAGTTGCCTCGACTGGATTGCTTTGGACGAGTTGCTTTGTACCCTGATCGTCGATATTTCAAAGTACTATTTCGACATACTTTTGGTCTCGTACGGAGAAGATCTCTTTCTCCCAGAAGTATAGTTCCGCGCAATAGTTTATGCATTACAGAATACCGCTCATCTGGTCTGCCGTGTCGCACCGCTCACGCGGCGCGGCAGATCACCTGGGCGCTGTGGTTGTCCAGCGCTACTGGTATTGCTGTTTTGCTCGTGTTTTTTTTTTCGAATGGAAATAAAGTTACAAAGAAGAACGGTGGAAAACGTAAACAAAACACCAGTACCGGTGACGCTCGACAACCACAGCGCGCAGCTGGTCTGGCGCGCCGCGTGGGTGGTGCAGCGCGACAGTCAAGATAGGCGGTCTTCAGTGACGCTATGCAGAATTGATTGACCGGCAACGTTTCTATCAATTCATTCGTCTTTTTTCTGCAGGGATGTGGGCCGACTGCGCGAAGTAGGTGTGGCGATGCTACAATATTTAATCCATCCTCCTGGCAACAATTCTTCCTCCAAGAGAACCAAAATGACCCATTTTTTGTAATAATTACGGGGAGATCGTTTCAAAATATGGCTTTAAGAAGCAATTCTACAGCTAGTGATCACTTGTAGCATGGCCACGCCCACTCAGCTGATAAATAACCTACGTAGCTGCATCCAAAGATTCTCGCAATAAAATTACCGTCCGCACTATGTTTTGCCAAAAATCAACGGGCTTTGTAGCGTATGTATAGCGTGATTATCGATCGAGCATTCTGAAATCGAAGCTACAATGAGGAACTGCCTCTCACTGGATGTCCAAATTTTTGCTGCCGTCGTAGCTGCTTATCGATTTTCTTCTCCCCTATTTGTTTAATGAGCTAAACTAGGTGAGGGTGAATGCAAACAGGGGGCGTTGTCCTCATAATTTAACAATTAGACCGCAATTAACGTCGCTCAATGCAGCTCACAGTTCTCAAGTTTTTCGCACTCATACGAGTTATTGAGGGGATTCCGGAAAACTCGTCCAGATCATTTTTTTCCAAGATGTTCTGAGATTTGTATTAAGTCCAATTTAAGCCATTTGAAAAGAACGCGTGTTTTTCAAAGAGTGGTCGTGTCCAAGCAAGCAGAGCGAAAGCGGCAGCAGAGACGCAGAGTATTGATCGACTGGGAGAGAAATGGCGCCAATTTGAATGCGAGTTTAGTGATTTGATTCCCGTGTAAGAGTTAATGTTCAAATTCTGATGTGATCACATCGCTGATGCCAGGCAACATCCAGATTTCCTGTTTTCGTGAATATTAAGGATCGACAAGGAGTTGTTTGCGTTGTTGGATGAGCTAAATCCTGTTGGATTAAGCATTTCCAGATTTTTATGGTTAAAATATTGTAAAGCGGATTTGGCTGACAGAGAATGTGAAAAATAGGGGGTGGGTCTGTGAGTCTTCATCGACGCAACGTGGGAAATAATCGTAGATCACGCGAGGTGAAAAAAATCAATGTGACTGTGATCCTGCACATAAACCTCGGGAACGTAGTAGTGATCTACCCATGGATCCAAAGTGGCCGAGTTGTTCTGGTCAAAATGGATATACCTTTTCCGAAGCGATTCTTCTAAGTCTGTTACAGTAATGAACTAGATAGCGACATCTGTCACCTTTCGCCGCGACAACTCGTTCAATCTGGAGAAGCAGAACGCCTAGAGCTTTCCGAGAGCATTCATGAATCCGGTTGTGGAAAGATCGCATCTATTTCAACTGAAAATAAAAAAACATCCTTGTCACCTGGAATATCTTCCTGGAAAAAATCAGGATGAAGTGATGCAGGATAAATTTTACCCCTTGATGCTGGATAAATTTTACTCCTAACTACTCTTAAGAGTAATTTTTTTCACTGATATGTCCTTCATTTTGAGGTATTACCATAAATTTATAGCTTCTCTAATCCAGCCCTAGCTCACTTTTCTGAAATCTTAACGGGTATGAAGAATTTTGGACGTACACATGGGGCTTTAATCAATAAATAAATCACAACTTATTAAGGAAACAAACGTAAAAATGGCCCAATTTCTGTTTCGTACTCTACCCTTATACACTAGCGGCCGCGGGATCTCAAAAATTCCCGAGAATTCGCGGGAAATCGCAGACTTTTCGGGATTTTCTCATAACTTGATTAAAAATTGTTTTTCTTGAAAATAAAACACACCAAACAATTCCACTGGCTATGCTGTACCTCCCTGCATTAATTGCCGCACAAAAGGTCTCCTCCTTTCTTTGCAGTCTGAGTGACCTCATTTTTTCCGCGTACTTCCCCTATGGCAGTCCATCATATGACCAATTAGCAATTAATTTCCCACTCAAAAATTAACTTTTCGTGGAGGAACTTTTAACGGCCGATATTTCCAGAATCTCACAGATGAGTTCACGAGCATCACTTTAATATCTCATTCGGTGGTGAAATTCGAAAAACAATTTCACTTTGCGTTGAACTACAAATTGCCAGTTTTCCGTGATTTCTAGGTAGTGAAACCAGAAATCAAGAGACTTGTCATTAGTATCGTGTTCTGCAGTCTCTCAAATTATGCGCTGTAATTTACGAAGAAATGAGGTTAAATATGAGCGAGTTTTTTATAGTAAAGATAGTTCCAATTTCCGCGTAAGATTTCTTACATTCGCGCTCAAAAAGAAAAGAGCAGTGAGCGATGGGAGTTACTGAGGAGTGGAATATTGCTCAAATGTCACGCTCTCCAATAAAAAGGCGAACATAAAAGTTTGTTTTAAAAAAATTCAAAATTCAAAAAGTCGTACTTAAAATTTCAAAGAAAGGACTAGAAATCTTGAGGCTGATACTTTCTATGCCATTCGACGACCATCTTGATATAATTCTCTCAGCAAATGTTGGTTCAGCTAAGTGTGGCTGAGTTACCCATTCCACACGTTATGATTTAGGTTATTCCCTTGTCTCTTTCTCCAGGCAATTCTCCAGGCGCTCACAATGCTGCCAGCAAATCCCTCAGGATCTATTATCTTGCACAGGGCACATAAAGGAACGAACGCCTCTTTGCTGTTAAGCAACGTATCAACTTTCACTTGGACTGTATCTCAGCACTATAATTTTCGATACTTTGAGTTTTTCAAATAATTTTTCAAGTCCACCTCGTCCTTATTGCAACCAGTGCTTGAGAGTTGAATGCCCACCGTTCCATTCTTCAACAGCTCCCATCCCCGGACCCTTCTTCCTTTTTGAATACAAGTCGTAGAACTCCTCTCATATAGATGTTGAAACTGTTTTTTTTTAAGTGAAAAAAATTAGCTCATGTTCAACGTCATTTTTTCTCTGCATGAGTAAAAAACTACAGAACACGATACTAATGACAAGTCTCTTGATTTCTGGTTTCACTACCTAGAAATCACGGAAAACTGGCAGTTTGTAGTTCAACGCAAAGTGAAATTGTTTTTCGAATTTCACCACCGAATGAGATATTGAAATGATGCTCGTGAACTCATCTGTGAGATTCTGGAAATATCGGCCGTTAAAAGTTCCTCAACGAAAAGTTAATTTTTGAGTGGGAAATCAATTGCTAATTGGTCATATGATGGACTGCCATAGGGGAAGTACGCGGAAAAAATGAGGTCACTCAGACTGCAAAGTAACGAGGAGACCCTTTGTGCAGCAATTAGTGCAGGGAGGTACAGCATAGCCAGTGGAATTGTTTGGTATGTTTTATTTTCAAGAAAAACAATTTTTAATCAAGTTATGAGGAAATCCCGAAAAGTCTGCGATTTCCCGCGAATTCTCGGGAATTTTTGAGATCCCGCGGCCGGTAGTGTATAGAAGCTGAGCTAAAAGCGTAGTCCTTCCCCCAGTACTCATCAGTAAGGTTTAATGTATAGGTAGGTACGAAGGTGTTCAATGGGCGCTAATGCAATCTCATTGCCCCTAGCCCAATTTATCGGCTCTATTCCTTCAAATAGCCATATACAAGTAAATCATGCACCATTCAGACTAATTCGCACTTTGAGGTCATGAATTCTTCAGAGAAATGTTTTAACTAGGAGAAAACGACCATTTTAGTACCTTTGCTCTGTGCGTGCGGTTTAAGGGGTGGCTCATAAGTACAACAACAAAAATACGTATTTACGTACACAAAAAACTTATTCTTGAGGAACCTGAAACATCCAAGCCTACAGGACCTCCCCCCAGTTCTAGGATCGGCAGAAAACAAAATACTCTGTGGTTACATGACCATTTCCTGCTTTTCCCCTA
Source organism: Ancylostoma caninum (assembly GCA_037903475.1). Taxonomy (NCBI): domain Eukaryota; kingdom Metazoa; phylum Nematoda; class Chromadorea; order Rhabditida; family Ancylostomatidae; genus Ancylostoma; species Ancylostoma caninum. The sequence goes on along the minus strand of JBAJFG010000253.1, from coordinate 74,079 downwards.
TTATCCTGGGCCAAATTTAATTTATGAACGAATTAACAAGCGAAACTAGGTCAGCTAGATAACTTTTACGTCTTGCATCTCTTAAAATCATGCGCCGTATAAGGTAACTAATCACCCTGATCATCGCTAATTTGTGTGGCTAACATTTCTTGGATACCAACCCACGCTGAAGAGGATTCTAAATCATCTGCGGAGCTGCCAGTGTTCTTACTGGCTGTTAAAATACAGGGTTTGTCACGCAACTCCCACAATCAGCTAAATCTCTCCCCTTTGCCCAGTACCATACCCATTAGAGTGAATGATAAATTCGATCGAATATCCACGGAAAATCGACTTTTTTTGGAAAATCTTTTTTGTTTTCTTACTGGCTTAACTCAAGTAGTTCAGACCGAAAATGGACTTTTCTACCAAACTCATTTTCTGCAGAAAAGCTGGAACATGCTGAAAAGCCAGAATAAGTCTCTCCCTAACAAAAGCAGTAAAAGTGATTCATGTAAATGACATAAATACATCATCTGCTCAACGGCTTCCATGCCTTCCATTCTCAGTTTTTATCGCTTTTCGTTTTATTGTTCCTTTGTTTGTTTGTTTCGTTTCCAAGGCTCCCTGCACCAAAAAAAAAGAGAATTCTTGAAGGTACCACTTTTATAGTAAAACAGACATTTGCATGGGTGCTACGTGTTAGGAAAGCACCGCATCTCATATGGTATGCCTTGCGGTCTATTTCTCCTCGTTTCCAAGGGGGTTTTGGGCGTAGACAAGAGGGGATGGGGGGGGGGGCGGGTGAGTAGCAGTAAAGGATCATATGACCTGTGTTCCTGTTTACCTAGTGCTGATCGGTCGTGCTGCATCTCATGGAATAGTAACGAAAATAATAAATAAAATAAGATAACAAATTCCCATAGAGTAACAAATTCAGCATCCTCAGTTTGTGGCATAATACAATTGATACATACAACATATCCACTGAGAAATCAAACCTTTGAAAAAAATAAGATAACAAATTCCCATAGAGTAACAAATTCAGCATCCTCAGTTTGTGGCATAATACAATTGATACATACAACATATCCACTGAGAAATCAAACCTTTGAAAAAAATAAGATAACAAATTCCCATAGAGTAACAAATTCAGCATCCTCAGTTTGTGGCATAATACAATTGATACATACAACATATCCACTGAGAAATCAAACCTTTGAAAAATCAATAATACCTGTAGCCGCATGCATCATGATGATTACCCAAGGTAAACATGTCAACATCACACAAATTTAACTAACGCTATCACGGGCACTAACTACTCTGGTTAATCTCAATGATGCGTCTGGGCCCCCAAGTCACATGATGGTGAGTGAAGAAACCGTGCAAGCTCGGATTCCATCGCTTTTTTTTAATTTCCCGAAAATGTTGTAGAAAAAAGATTTTGTTAATACGAATAGAGTTTTTTCTGCCTGAAAATTTCCACAGTGCAGCTTTTTCTCGAAGGGTAAGTAAGGTATATGCGAAATTTCCGGAGAAATCCACACGTGAGCTCCGGAAAGATTCATGCAAAGATATCTCTCATCTGATCCAGATCAGTGGACAGTTTTCCCGCGCAAAATGTGATGTATCATGCATAGGCTAACAGAGAGGGGGCGGGATGTGGCAGATTGCCCAAAATCACCATATAAAACCCTGCATAGGGTTCTCAGATCGCCATTCAACTGCAAACCTGGATCAAAAAAGGCATATTGTTCAGAGGAGATTTCCCCTTTCAGCTTAAGTCCTGCGCTAGAACCGGAAAACATGCACGGAATTTCCCTGCTGAGGTATAACAGATTGCCGTCAATGAAACCTATACTTCCTGTTTCGATAAACGAAACCCCGTCGAGGAAGTCGTTGAGGAAATCCCCAATGAAGATTTGTCGACTTATTAACAACACATCTACGCAGTCAGGAAGCTTATCGTAAGCATAAGTAGCTTAAAAATTACATATTGTTTCATCCTGGAAACAACAAAATGTTCCGAACCAGTCGGGTAAAAAATTATTGTTTCATCCTAGAAGCAACAAAATGTTCCTAACCAGCCGGGTACTGATGGAAGACACTGAAGTATAATAATTTAAAGCCAGAGAAAGAACCAAGATGGAAGCAAATGCTTTTTCAGAGGGCGAAAATTTGCAGCAGCACCAATCTCGTGTGACATTTGTCGATCGCCTCTCATCTTTTTCCCACCATGGAATTATAGCGGTGAGACAAGCAATGGAGCAGAGTGTTTTTCGACGATCCAATTTCCTTCGCATATGATCCAGCCGACATGTGCGGGGAGCTGTATTGTTCCTTGAAAAAACGCTTCATTCTGGCTGGTTATCGGGTATGCGTCCTAACAAGACTTTGGGCTGGTCGTGAGGGTTACGCAACCCATTCGGGCGCATAGGTATTTTTAAAGACAGGAGTAGCGTTGAAAGCACTGATATATTGTTAATAAAAACAAAACAAGCTTGCCAGTAGTCGTTAAAAGTAGGGCAGATCTGTGATTCTTGCCCTTTCGTACAGCTTTGTAAATGCGTGCGTGCGTCCGACGCGCGTCAGATGCACGCTGAAGGATTGCCGCGGGAGAGGTTTTCTCATCGACTGTTATTCAAAATCAATTACTCCCTGCTTCACGACTGCTAACATCCTGACGCTTCAGAGCAGCTTATACAACTAGACGCGTGCGTCAGTCGCGCGTCAAACGCACACATTTACTGGTGACGGATTTTCTATGATGACCATCAAATGCGGTTTGTACATTTTCAGTGGAAACATCGAGAAGCCACAGCTTCTTACCTGCGTCTGAGCTGCGTAAGGGCTGCGACAGGGCCCATCGTTAGGGCAATTTATACTAGATGTGCGCGTTAGTCGCGCGTCAGACGCACTCGTCCACTTGCATAGGAATTTCTATGAAGACGATATGCACATCCTCAGTAGCAATAGCGCCCACAGCGTCTCATCTGCGTCTGAAACGCGTGGAGACGGCTGCGACAAGATCCATCGTTCATAATCTAGGCGCACGCACACCGGACGCGCGCACCTTATATAAATTCTCCTTATTGGCGGTCCCGTAATTTATAGCAAATGCATGCGTGCGTCCAGCGCGCGTCAGATGCACACTGAAGAAGTGTGGCGAAAGAAATCCACGGACGGGTTTCCACTCTTGGATATCGTTGCATAAATGACGCATCACCTCACCACTGCTGGTACCTCGACGGTTTGGGATACAAAATGCGTCCGTCACTCGCGCGTCAGACGTACGCAATCGCTTGCCGAGTATTCTCAGTGAACAGCGGTAAACCCGGAACGTGCACCATGAATGAGAATGCCATACCGCCCATTAGCGCAGACGAGATGGTACGAACGTGTGCGTCTTATCCACGTCTGCGCTGCGTTAAACGTGCGTTGACTCCGACGGTTCGGAGAATTGACATGGGCGCACAAATGCACTATAAATTGCGGTTTTAATTCATGTAGTTTCTTACCTCCTACCCTGGGTAAGTGAGGATTGTACCAGAGTAGCCGATAATTACCCATGACATCACCAGAACATTATTCGTTACTGATCAAGTCGCATTTCCGCTTGAAACTTGGAAATTTCTGCCAAGTCCCGCTCAAATGGCACTATCACCTCGAAAATTAGCTTGATCTCCGAACGCAATGCCGATTTTTCCGTTGAATAAAACATTTGCAACGACGAAATGCTAAGCGACACGAGTGCCATATTAAGGATGTTCTGCTGAAGACGAAACTACTGAATTATGCAAATGAGCGGCGAGATGCAAATAATTTTCTGCAAGACGTTCCTTTTTGTGTCTGCGAAACAAGCATCTGGCTGCACAAGCAGCGGAGCTATGAAAAATTACTTACTCCCCTGAAATTAGTAGGTATTTGAGTGATGGGATGTAGGGGGGGGTGTGGAGAATGGCAATTATAGCTGTATGTACAAATTTGGAGATTGACAATAAATACATCAGTAAATTTTTGAAGATTTCGAGTTTTTCTAACTGATTCTTTTCAAATATAATAACTGAAATTTGGGGAGAATCCAATAAAACATACAATATTATAATATAACAATATCCTTCAGTTGCATATGTATTGATTTTACGCACTATTATATATATATATATATATATATATATATATATATATATATATATATATATATATATATATATATATATAGTACTACGTATAAACAGTACTAGGACTAGTAGTATAGTATAGTGGCATAATATAGTGGTATGGTATAGTAGTACAATATTGTACATACTTAGTACGAGTACACTATAGTAACACATACAGCATTATTTATTGCTTTATTATTTTATAGATTGCACTACTACACATAATATATTCTCGTATACTTACTCATTCTAATACGTATAATTTTTATAGTAGCATAGTATAGATATTGTGTAGTAGTATAGTATTTTACCTTGTAGAAATGCACCATGTAACATATGCAGCAAAGTTTATTGCTTCATTACATTATAATATCACACTACTACATATATAGTATGTTCTCGTATATTTACTCATTCTAATACATATAATTATTTATAGTAGCATGATGTAGTAGTGTAGTATTGTATTTGTATAGCAGTATAGTACAAGTGCAGTAACACAAACAGCAAACTTTATTGTTATACTATATATTATGTGTATTATACTATATTATTGCACTAATATATAGTATATTCTTATTCATTTGTTCACTCTAATATATATAATTTTTGTTATGTTTACCTTTCACATGTAATACAGACCATATTGCATGGTAATTTTCACATCACAGTAGTATGATACATAGTAATTTTGTAATATTATTTATGGTGCTATTTTTTCATTTTTGTAGTAGTAGTAATAGTATTTTTATGGTGTTTTTTTCAGTTTCAGAAGGAATAGTCTTCAAAATCGTTTGTGTTTTTTCACCTTTCCTCTTCTTAACTCCTCGTCGTCCTGTAAATCGTACACGTTGGAGAGAATACGGTGCATTCTCTGAAAATAAAATTTTTTAAAACTATTTTCCAAGCAAACAAACCGTGGTTTTCCAGGAATTTCGACCATATGATCGCGAAACACGTGTTACGAAATAATGCATGCACGTTCATTGGGATATGGGGAGTCGACAAACAAACGCCAGCCACGTCATCAGAGGTACGAGGTACGTGGCAATGTTTAGGTGCGTGTCAGATTACTGAAATAACTATGGAGGATTTGGGTAAGGCAACGAATGTGCTGAGGGATGTGAGGGTGACGAGGTGGATGGGTGCTTTTACTTCCCAGGTATGGTAAAAAAAGAATTACTCATTTATTTATTTATTTATCTCAAACACCGAAAAAGGTGCGCCAAAAAAACCAAAAACAAAAAAAATCATGAGATCTTCCCTCTGGTAAATTTTACCGAGTGAAATTATTTTTCGTTTAGTTCATGGAGGTTAAATTCTTTATAAGAACACACCTAAGTGTGAACACCACCTAACCTTAGCTATGGTCAACACGGCTGACAACAGGTTTACCCTGGACAATCTCAGTGATGCAAGCCGGTCCAGATCTATGACTAGTGGTGACTTTAAAATAGCCCCGCTAAAGAAAAGGGTGTCTTCACTTACCTAATGGGATTAGACAAGGTCATAACCTTATAAGAAGAATGATCGGGCTTTTTTAAGGATCAGAGAGATTGGTCGGCAATTTTTTAATTCTAATTTCCCTCAAATTCGGAAACTTTCTGGAGCGCTCATGTGGAAAAACTCGCGCAGAACTCGGCTAGAAGCTAGCTATCGTCTGTATACTTCCCAGAAAAGCATGCCAAGAACATTCTTGAACACAAGCGCTCAAAGACCCTTAAGCTATAAGTAGTTAAGGAACGCTAGAAAATCTTTTTATATTTGGATGCAGACCTGAAGCACGTGACCGGTGGGAATCTACTTATTCTGCAATATTGCGTGTGATATCTTGATACTTGGTAATGCTCTAAGCTGCTATCTACGTAATTAACAAGTGATATCTGAAATATTATTGCTTCAGGAGAATCCATACATCATTAACACATACGTGCTTGTCTGCAGTGTGCACAACTTATAAAGGGAGGGGAGGGGGGGGGGGTATAGCCGATTTCCCGTGCAGAGGCAGAAAAGGGGAACGTGCCGCGGACATGTGATAGTATGATACAATCAAGGAAGCTAATTGAAAATTAATACATATACGTAGTGGTATGTAAATACTGCCCTACAAAAAAACACGCAAAACGTCATGGAGGCATTTCCTCTGACGACGTCTTCATAAACAATTCATTAGGTTGCTGCAGAAACTTCGTCGTACGATATCTATGGAGAATTATAGTTTTTTTTCCAAAACTATATAATTCTCCACAGATATCGTACAACAGTTAGGCATTGTATGCAATGATTCTTCTGTGCCACGGAGGTTATTATAAGGACACTTTTTTTATTCTGGCCTACGTTTCGACTGAACGTCGTCTTCAGGGCCTGAAAGTGGTTCAAGTTTTCCATCTGCGCTCTATACCACTAAAGACCTCCTCACACCTGTTTGTTAGGCATAGTGATGGATTGTAGAACGGATCCAGATCATTTTGCCTGTGACCATAAGCCGTGCCCATTGCAGCTAGAAGGCAAGAAATAGCCAAAAATCCCCGGACATTGCATTTCCAATTTCACTTTTTTTGCTTGATTTTCCAATGAATTTGCAAACAGTTCGAACCGAAACACCTCTGCATTCAACTTAGGGAGCGCTAGCAATTCCACTATCGTCCGCCGGCTTGACTCCTTCCGTTCTAGCTCAACGCAGATAACTACTTTTTAAAGCATTTTCTCTTTTTTTTTTTCTCCTGGAACTCTTCCTAGACGACCCAATCCGTGCTGCTCATTCGAAGCGAGACGCTAATCATTTTCTATAGCTATTATTAAGTCCAGAAAGCTAAATACGTTTCACTAGAAAAGCGCTCAAGATGGCTGAAGACTCAATTTCTGCGCTGCCAAATATGTCAAAACTAGCTTTCAAGACTCTCCTCGAATTTCTTTGCCTTGGCTAGAATATTCTCCACCAATTTTGTCGCCTGGGTTCCATCCTATCCAGCTCCATAAGCTGTGGCTATGTAAGGCAGTCTCCAATTTCTTTGCTTCGCAGTTTCCTGAATTCTGAGCGCAGAACACCACAGACGTGCTCATTAATAAGCAGTGGTCTACACTCATCGTAGAAATTATATTTAGCAAAGTTGTTGTTTGGTGCAGTTGTGGAAAAAATAAAGTCGACGAAAAAACAAAATCGACAGGGCTTTTGTAACAACCTAATATAGAAATGTAAAACATTGGCTCAGCTCCATGTTCCTTCCATTGGCGCATATCTCGATGAACTGGCGGTTAATCGTATGAGGATCACGATGGTTGGTGAATCCCCTCCCATGAGGTCCTCCCAGGCCGTTCGCCCAGGGTCCCTGGCGAATTCGTTCGTCCTGGGTTAAGTGGTTCAGCCTAGCTCTGGTTGCTCTAGGCTTAGCAAGACGCGTTCTGGTTTCTGGGAACAGGATCTCGGTTGGGTACTCTTTCACATTCCGTAGGAGAGCGACCTGATATCCCGTCAGTTGTTCTTCTGATCACATGAGGAAGGTGGTACTGTTTGGTTTAATACTTCATAATTAGTACAGAATTCGGAATTTGTGTTATTGATGTCCCAGTTTGTTTGTTATTCCATTTTCGTGCACCATCGAGTGTATTTAAATAAATAAATAAATATGCAGCTCTCAGACGCTCAAGAAAAGATATTCATGACTTCATTGTGGGCCACAAGTGACGAATAGTTTCATCGACGAGAAGCGATTGAGCACGCTTGCAATACTCAGAGTTGTAGGAAACAAGGAGAGAGTTGTGAGGAGTCTGATGCACTCGGTCGGGTCGTCTTCTGGATTTTTGTGTAATTTTTTTTTGAAGTGGGACAGTATTTAGTCTTGCTCATCCCTATAAGATGGAATTGCTGTTAAAATGTCGTTAGGTATCGAAATGAAATTGTGAAATAAAAAAAGAGCATTGTTCTACTAGGATATTACTGAGGGAGTGCAAATCCCTAGAGCAAACGGCAACATATTCAATAGCCGAATTGGGTAGCGAGAACATCGTTAATAAGATTTAAATATACTTCGATCCAGACCTTTGACGTGATCTGGTCCGGGGGGGGGGGAGACAAAAATCTCTATGACTGAAAAAAATCCAGCTCTAGCAATAGAGACGATTTCATCTTGAACAATCATTATGCAAGAGTTAGGAAATAGTGCAGAATTTTTTGTTTAGATCAGTGCTACCGCAGCATCTACCGAACAAATGAGGCTAACTTTGCCTCCAAATGAGGATTATACAGGTATTTTTATTTAAGCTTCGACTGACGCAGAACAGTACCGACTAAAAAAGGAATTTGGTGCTCAGATGCGGAGCTGTTGAGTGAGTGTGTTACTGAGCTAACTCCACCCATTTTAGCTTATCCGGACAGATGATCTGGAAACCCAAATTATCAGCCGGACGAGGTGGATGTTTGAGAGACAGTTTCTAATAGTAACATCGCCAGCGTAAACATATGTATTTGCAGCCATGGTTTGGAGAGAGCGCTGTGACGTTGTTACTGTAGGGTGACGGGAAAGCTACTGTAAGAAACATGAATAAGATGACATAACATTCGTAAGGAAGTGATAGTGGACTGTAAAAGTAGTGTTGACAATCGTGATGAACCTGTTAAATACCTTGGTGCATAGCTTCCGAAAATTTTAAGAGGATGTCTATCTCGGTACATTGGCAGGCAGAAATATTTTTGAAATCTTCAGCAGGTGGAATTCCTCTCCATTTTCTGAAATTTTCTCCATAAAAAAACAGCATACTTTTTTAATTGTGGAAGGAGTTAGAAAATTTTCGGTATTTTCTTTCACGTTTTTCACACCATAAACCAGGGAATAGGGCCTAAAGTATCAAAAATTTAGTGTGTTCAAAATGTCTCTTTTAAAGTGACACGCACATATTATGATGGTTACTCACTCATTTGTCTATTTATTTGTTTCCTTGTGTATTTGTTCATTCGTTTATTTTTGTGTTCATGACTATTACACATAATTATCTGCTTGCGGCAAAACTAATTGCCGAAACGAACACTTCAGTTCAAAATGTTATAACTTGTCTTGAACACAAAGTTCTTCGTTTAATTTAATGACTTTTTTCTAATAATTTAGTGAAAATTGCATACCCTTGCAATGAAAATTGAGGTCGCAAAAACATACAAACTTTTGGGAAGCGATTTCGACATGCTCTAGATCAGCAATCTGCTGCTGTCACAGATTTGCATCTGCGACTCGGAAAAACTGATATTCACTGGGTGGAAGATCTGAGGAATGAGGAGAATGGGTGAGGACCTCAACGTCTCACTTCGTCAGTTTTGCCGGGTAGTGGGTTTTTAAGTGAGAAGCTTATTGCTACCCTAGAGCAGGGCAAAACTTGATTCTGTTCCCCTCTGCCAATCACATCTACAACAGACTTTCGGACATCGGCTCGGAATTGCAATACTAGGGCTCCGTTGTCCACGGTTGACGAGGTTGGATTAAGCTGCAGTCAATCACAGCTTTATAGCACCACCAAACTCCTGACGCAACATTCCTAGGACGATGATCTGGTTTAGAAAGACTCAGAAGGCGAAAATGTCTCTACCTATACCCATTCGCAATTCTTGTTACCGCACAGAAACCGCCCTCCATCTACAGTAACTACTTGGTCTAGCAATGTCACAAAGGGTCACACAGGTTTGCTTGAAATTGCTAGAATTTTACCATAGAGAAAAGTTTATTTGTGCATACCCCAAAACGACAATTAATTTCGCGCCAATCTGATACATACACTAAAACTTTCATTATAAAGACTGAACTGTTATGCTGGGCATGGCATGCAAGCAACCTCTAAGCGATTTCTTGGCAACGGACGGACGCACGCAGATGCCTAAACTAGTGCAAAGAGGTTAAAGGAGTAAGGCGATGCTCAAAACGAGATGTAGCGCCAGTAAACTAGCGCACAACTGAGGAAACTGCTGCACAGACACGCCCCAACGAATAAATACGATAACAATGCACTAAGGGGTTTTTCTAAGCATTGCGCACCTAAGAAAATTGCTAGGGCAACACGCTGTTGAAAGAATTATCGTGTTAGCTGCTCGTAATTGAACAGGAACGAGCGCTGTGCACAACGAGCGAGCGACTAGTGCATTTGGGCGTTGGTGGAGAATGTTAGGTGACGTTTGCGACGGCAACATCCTTGTGGTGGAGTGCAGAACTCGGACGAGTTTCCTGGTATTACAGTAATGCATAATACCGTCGGGATGGTCAGAACGGCGAAAGGCTTCGAATTACAGCTTTTCTGAGACCTGTAACAAACATAACCAGCCCACATTTGGACCTACTAAGATTCTTGAGGTTTCCCGCCAAGAAATGCATAGAAACCACGCAGAACATCACTAATTTCCTGTCACAGTTGGTTTTCAATAGTGGGCGTGGCCAAGTTGCAAACTCGCCACAATCAACATGTTCATCTTTATTCCTGGATTTGAAAGCATGCCTGAATCCATTAGCAAAATCCACAAAGTCTCTGCCAAAGTCGATTATACCTAGTGCGCAGTTTCTTGAATTGGGCGTGGCTACACTACAAAACACAGCACTTGTGGAATCATATCTAAGAGTTGGATGAAAATATCATGAGGACAGATCTGTGAAAGAAAAATTTGGAGAGCTAACGAAGTTTTAGTTCTCGGGAAATACAGTACCTTCCAGATTTCCAGGAGCGAAACTACTGCAAACGCCAGTGGGACCTATTTCCCAAAGTGGGCGTGGCCCAGTTACAAAGACATTGAGTCTATTACCAAACTTGACCACAGAATTTCTGATTGGTCCTGAATGTTTATATTTGTGAATGAGAGTGATTTTACGAATTAGGCTATGTACACGGCGGTGGTGTTCTCTGAAGTGGGCGTGGCCAGGCTACAAAATTGGGTGCCGCTTCTTAAGTGGGCCTGCGAGTCACGTAAACAAATATAACTACGTAGTATTCAACGAGTTTTCACTCTGTATCTGCAAAAGCAGTGGAACACTGAGAAAACTACCAGTTTTTGGTCGATGTGGGCGTGGCCTACCTGCAATATTACCATTTCCGTTGTGCATCCCTGGAAAAAGTGAATCTGGATTTTTATATATTTTTGTGACTGATATCGGGCATATGCCAGCAAATTTGCCGCTACATTCGACCGGAATGGGCTTGGGCAAAGTAACAAAATCAGCTGCTAGTAATGACATGCCATATGGGACCCATGCCGTCACACGCGGATATATTAAAAACGCCCTTTTTGATATTTTTATTCGAGAAACTTCTACGTACACGTTCAAAAAATCACATGTTCCTCGTGATTTCCATCGGTGCGCCTAAGCAGGTGCTTCCCGTTGTTGTTACTTTTGGACAGGTGATTCTTATATGGCGTCATTGTGAGACTCGTAGGAATGATAGGGTAATACGACAAGATAAAAGTAGATATTACAGGGACCACATTGAGAGTTTGTACTGGTTGTTCCCGTTCCAAGTAAACCCTTGCCAAAAAAGAGGTAAAGAGTGCAAGCATGCATCTTGTGAGAAATTTTCTATGTGATTTCGATTTTGGACGGACGGATGCAAGCGTGAAAAATACCCCGTTATTCATTTCCAAGAGCTCTGCTAAAACTTTCTCCTTTATCCACTCCAAAATTTTTGGTACATCTGACCGTTAATCGTTAAAATGCCACTTTTTAGTGAACGCGTAGATCAATATGGTTTCTACAGGAATTTCCTCGGAGCTGACAAAAAGGACACCGGGAAAAGAGCGTTCCTAGCGAAAGTAGGCGTGGCCAAACAGATTTCAATGGAATGAATCATTTTCGAAATCAAGGGAAAGTGTTCAGAATGTTCAGAACTATAAAATGTTTGGGGTGTGGAGCACTGTACACAGATGATGGTAGCCTAACTCTGCGATTGGCCAGTTGCATGAACTGACCAATCGCGGAGCTCTCGTGAGCAACTCATCCAGGTGCGACGCTCTACACCTAAAAGTTTATAGACGCTAAATACAACATAGTGCACGTAATATATCAAAAACTAAGACCGAATTTGGATTTGAATTTAAAAAAATGGATTCAATTTGAAAGTTTCATGTCAAATGAAATACAAACCTTGGGTACCCGTAGTTTTTTAATTTTATGCCACACATGTGCTAGTTAAATAGGTGATATTCATTTTTTTGCTTATCATGTCGTATGAACAATATCACCATACTATCGAGAAGATCTCTTTGTGGGCGTGGTCCTACTACAAGGCGTCCTTTCGCTGATAAAGCCACACAAGTGCTAGTTCAATAGGTGATATTCATTTTTTTGCTTATCATATCGTACGAACAATATCACCATGCTATCGAAAAGATCCCTTTGTGGGCGTGGTCTTACTACAAGGCGTTCTTTTGCCGATTAATTTCTGACCTACCGCGTTGCATGTCATAGGTGGACCCTATCACAAGGTTTTTTTATTGTGGGCGCTGCCGATCACAAGGCCCGAATTTCCGCTTTTTGGGAACCGGGAAATATTTATGTAAAAGTTTTTATGCGGTTCCGAGGTGACATTGAGATCAAAGATCACTGCTCCTGCAGATTTGGTGGCTTATACTCATGAATTATTTGAGAAGCGGAGGAATAAATAGAGCCTACGTTATGTTTACGAGCAGTGAGCCGGAAGATTAAAGGCTCTGTTTTAAGTCCACTGGTTTTAGCTTCCTTACTGTAGATTGTGGGCGTAATCCAAAGCTCAACGACGCTTTCTCGGATTTCAGGCGGATTTAAGCCCACTTGATTGCTTGTGGGATAAGCTAAGACGGGAACATTACCTTGGCAAAGACTCAACATTTCGATGGTCAGGGGCTATTTCTTGATCTATTCGGTGCGGGGAAGTTATTTCAGCAGTAAAGTTATCACGCTAGTCTATTCTTTTCTACTGCACCTAGTAGGACTTACCTGGAGCGATAGGGAGAAGGCGTTTGGCGGTTCAGAGCAAGAACGTCTTTTCGCCCCACACACAGGCCTTGAAGACGTCATCGCCGAAACGTCAGCCCTCAGAGCAAACTATTACACCTACCAACCTGCCAGGCGCTGGAGGAAAGAATAGAATACACCGTATGCCAAGGTTTGAAGAGCAAAGAACACGCAGATTGTTAGGCTGGTAGTTTCGAATTTGAGAGTACTTTCAAATAATTGAAATGTAGTGATTACTTTGCAATAGAAAGGAAGATTCCAAGTCATCATAATACGGTGTCGCCATCCATTTCATGAAGCATTTTCATGACAAATTCGGCTGTCTCCCATACCCCCTACCCCCCCCCCCCCCTCCCCGCCGCGGTCACTAGAATACAGACGAGTTTACAGGTTAGAAGAGCTGACGCCGTGGAGCAAGCGCAGATGACTTGGCAAGCGAATCCAGCATCTGTTACTTTCCCAAATCCTGATTGCTGTTCATGGATTTCATCGGAATTCTCCTAGAAATTTCAGAACGCCAGGAAGACGTATATTTTTCGTTTAAAAGGTGCTGGAAACGAAAGCTAAAATATATTCAAAACAATTTTTAAATAAAGTATGTCCAAAGTACTTTAAAAATTATAATAAAAAAGAGCCACAGGGAATCCGCAGTGAAGGACGAATGACCACAACAGTAAGGAATAACCATAATAAGTAACGAATGACCTAATGAGAAGTTGGAGGAAAAAATTACAAAGAAGAGAAAAACTGAATGAAATCGAGGGCAAACGAGAAAATTGTGAACTAAAGAGACTCGTTTCTGGATGCAGCTGTTTGGGCAACGTGTGGAATGCACGACTGGCATTCTCACATCACAACCAGTAATTAAAATGCCGCCGTTTTTACTATGTGGTATCGAGTCAAAGTACATATATAGTCGGCATTCCAGCTAGTGCATAGCTCGCAGCAGATTATCATCCATAAGAATGACGGATGGAGTTCTTTTTTCTCCTGAAGTTTCATAAATTCTGCGACGAATACAATGAGAAGAATGGAGAGAAGGTTGGGAATAATTCACGTTCATTCAGCCGCGAATAGGGTATACCTTTCAGTGACCACAAATTAACACCACTTTCTTATGCAGAAAATGCTGTTTTAAGAGCTGGTTCGTTTTCAGAAATGATTGGAGCTGATTTCTTGGAATTGTAAAGAATTTTTAGTTGATTTGTAAGGCATAGAGGAAAAAACAAAGGCGCGAGTTTTACTGGAGTCGTGAGCTCACTTTAGGCTCCAAAATGCTCTCCGTGGCGCTTGGGTAACTAAACTTCGAGACGTTTTAGGTTTTAACGACCTCTAAAAGGTTATGTGTATCTACAGACTGCAGAAAAACCCGAAAAGGTAAGAGAAAAAAATCGAACTTCGATGAAAACAGCGAAAATTGAGTAACGTACACACCGCCAAGGTGGACTTCTTTGGGCTACTGCTCCCGAATGCATGATTGGAAAGATGGGTAATCTCTAATGCCCAGTGGTATTATCAGCCATATGTAGCAGCTGTGTATAAACTACGGGTTAACTGTTGATATGTGCTAGGTAAAGATTTATTCTGTGTACGTTAACGCGCTTAACATCGACAGTCTCAATGTTGCGTCCAGGCCAAGAGGGATTTCCTAAGAGTGCTCAGAGGAAAGTGGAACGGGGAACAGTTCTCGTGCAGAAAAAATCCAAAATAATCGACACGTATGACGGAGATTCCTGTACATTTATGAAAGTCCATTTACGCCTATATGTTTTCAAATTGAAAACCACACCGGGTGCTGCACTTTATTGAAGTGGGCGTGGCCATTGCCCCACCCTAACCCTCAATGCTTAAAGGCAGTGTGTCACGTTATTTCGTGGGCTAAAAATATCAGCAGACTCTAGACGTCCTCGTCACGCTAATTCCAAAGATGTGCGTCAAAGTTCATAAAAATGTCGAAAACCCCGTATTCGGAGGGTCCGAAAGTGCAGTTCACGGGCCATTTGGGCGGAGCGGTCCGTGAATGTGCTTGCTGCGCGCCACGTCTGCAGTGTTGGCCAACACGTCTAGACGTGTCCGATCGTAGAGATCAATGGCTTCAGGCGTCCATTCTGCTCGACAAACTGTTACAAACCCCGTCCCGAAAAACGCTTGAAAATGGGACCTTTTTGTAACATTCTAGGTATACCTTTGGATTCAGCGTGTCGAGGAGATTCAGGATCTTTTAAGAGCTCAAACACGAAAATGTGGTGACACACTGTCTTTAAGACAGCAGCTGCGGCGGCTATTAGATTTGTCAGTTAGGTTGGGCTATTTCAGAAAACGAAGATGAGTATTGTATCTATTCCGCGAGTTGAGTTACGATAGGATTACTGTAAGAAATTGTATGACACTGACGAAGAATGTGATGTAAGTTGATGTTTATCATCCTAATCAGCCTATCAAATAAACACTGTTCTGTGCAGGATTCCAGAAACCTTCCTCGTATGCTGCACGCGTGCCGTACACCAGTGGCCAGCGCAAAAGGTGACGGCCGGGAAATTGAGGAAATGTGGGGGAAAACTTGGTTTTTCACCTTTTTTTCGGGATCCAAGCTAGTGAAATTGCAAAGACGAAGATATTAAGAATAGTTTTAAGTTTTATTTCCTTTGTAGCTGGTACTCAGTACACAATAAGAAGAGGAATAAAAAATACGCTAAATCGAAGCTGTTATATTAATGAAAGTTTTTTTTACTGAAAATTTCTCGGAACAGATGGGAGGAAAGAGGGTAATGTCGTATATTCACCGTAACTCCAACAGAAGTGGGATAACAGTACAAAATCAATAAAATTTTCGTCGTCTTTGAATCGAATAGTTCCCCAACTCAAACTTTTGACATTTTTCTGACATTCCTCTATGAATCTAACATAGATTTTTCCGCGCATTATAAATTTCTAATGGTAGAAAGACATCAAAGAACGTTCAACCTCTTCAAATTTCTTCTTTCAAGGGAAATTCATATACTGGTAAAAGTTAGGAGAGTTAGTTCAGGGCAGAGGTAACCAAATATGGTTATTGAGTTACCTTGGCGGGGCCTTAGTCCCACATCCATTGTGCAATTCATCCGATCTCACTGGCCGTCGCAGAAATTGCCATCACACAAGTTCCTTTTCAGAAGTGTGCAGAAAAATGGAGATAGGGCGACCTCTTCAAACTACTGATGAAAAAGTTCTTCACTAGTCTGACATGAATGGGCTACCCATATCCTTTCATAAAATATGCAATCACATCCCAGAAATCATAATATGCAACTGAAAGGAAGATTCTAGATCTAAGTAGTTTCCGTATTGCGTGACTTTAGCTTCCTCTATGAATCTAACATAGATTTTTTCGCGCATTATAAATTTCTAATGATATAGAGACATCAAAGAACGTTCAACCTCTTCAAATTTCTTCGTTCAAGGGAAACTCATATATTGGTAAAAGTTAGAAGTTGAAACAATTCAAAACGCTTTTAGTTTGAAAAAATACGTCTAGAGCGCATGGTCTATCTTTTTCAAATTCCACGTTGGACTGCAATACAATCCTTGACCTTAAATCACTTGAGTGTGGAAGAAGGCAGAATGGCTTATTAAATTCATATAAATTGTTGGAAATATTGGTCAGGCTTGCTCCACATTAGTGTTTTTTGCTATCATTCGAAAATAAGGTTACCCTGGGTAATCTCAGGACCTCTGCTGAGGCTCTCTACCTTTGCGGCTGAAACTTAGGTGAGATCGCAGTTTTTCAGCAATAGCAATTTTGTTCAGCTCGCAAAAAACTATTGCGTTTTGTTGCACATATTTTCTGAGAAATGCACTCTCGCTTATCTAACCACAGGAATTTTGTCTGAATAAGATTGGCTATCGCATGTATCCGTGCATGTCTAATAAACAAATAAAAAATTCCAATGATATACAAAGCACTGCTGCTCTATCAGTGGAATTATAGAACCTCAGTGATAAATTTTAAGATGAAACCATTGAAATTCTTCAAGGATGGTATGCGTAATCAAGACTACCCAGAATAAACGCGCTGACAACCCCAAATTTACCCATCGTCAGCACTGTCATTAACAGTGTTACCCTGGGTAATCTCGACGATACATTCCGACTATGTTTCACTTATGAAAAATCCTATAATATCTGAGGCACAGATACTGGATCGAAGGTGACATCTTAGCTAGTGCTGTTGCATATAAAATTCATGAGATACCAGCCAGTTCTCGAGTGTCGAGCTCGGAATGGCTGAAGGGCACTCCTATTGTTGTGTGTGTACTAACAACAATAAAGGTGTGAATGAATAAGAAATGAGGTGTGTACTCATTGTTGGTGAAGTGAGCAGTTATCCAGTAGCAATTAAAACGGGGGGGGAGGGTGGAGAGGAAGGGCGCGAAGTCTGAGATGTCTCCCGAATGGGTCATGAATGAGTTGCATGCACTTTTGAGTCAATGGTGGGGGCTGAGTGCATCTAAGCCTTTTGCATGGGTACAATTACTGTATTACTGTTACTTTGAGGATGTTCTTAGGGAATCCTGCGAAGTGGCGTGCATTTCTGCAAACAAGTCGCTGCACAAACTCGCACAAAAGTGTAGAGAAAGCCATAGAAGTGGGCGGGGATTGTGAACTCAGACAAACATATAAAAGAAGAGCAGGATAGTGGGATGTTCCGGAGGGGTTTTTTTTTTCAAATAAGGACTGCTACATGAGGACACCGGTAGGACAGCAGCAGAAGTGCAGCAGAAAATCACAAGGATCGGAACAGCTACCTACTATGCACAACGACCGCAAGGCAGCCGTTGGTACTGCTGCTTTCGTGCTGCTGTCTTTCGGCTGAATTTTCCCAGAAAGGTTCTCGAAAACAAGGTTTTCCAGCGCAGCTGCCCGTCATAATTGCGAGAATGACGTACGAGGTTGGTTTAATGGAAAATTTAGAAATTTTTCGGCAGAATTCCCAATAAATCGTACATTCACACGTCCGACTAAAATTCCATGCATAAATATTCGAGAAGAAGCTCTTCAGCTTCCTCTAAAAAATACTGTTGAAGAATATAAGTATACAAAATAGACTAGGAATAGGATATAACTGTACAAAATGTACAAATTTAGACTTTCGGGGAGCGTACACCTGCAATTTCTCCTCAAATTCCGTGATAAAGTAGAAAGTTGGCAAGGAAGTGAGCAGAATTTGCTTGGAATTCAGACGGGAACACTGGATTCAACAAGGAATCTATGCGAAATTCGAGCAAAATCCGTAGATCGTCTGGAAAGTGCGCAATACTCGCGAAGTCTGACCGAATTCATAATAGCATCAGCGAAATTAACGATATACCCGTTGCTATGGCACTATACTAACGATATTTCGGATCTATAAATAAATAAACAAATAAACATTTAAATAAATAAACGCAAGCGATCTTCGAAAATTAGATGCACGGGAACCATAGTTGTTATTCCACTAGATAATAGATAATAGAGGTATACACGTGATAACTCAAAAAATTCAATGTTGCAAGGTGAGTCCAGGAAGAATATGTGTTTGTATTTCATCCAGGAATTCCAGCAAGATATGGGAGACGATAAATCTCTACAAAATTACATGACGAGCTCCCACGCAGACAGAATCTCATGGAGCCCCTATGAGCGAAAAAGCGATTTTCAACGAAATCACATGACAAATTGTTGTTTTAATCGCCACACCACACATCGTGCGTATATGCTTTAATCCGGCTCCAGCGAAGATCCTCCAAGTCATCTGGGTATCCCACACAGGATGCTAGCACCTACGCATTAGATCTATGAAACATCTTATCACTTTAACACGCATTAAGTAGAATTTATTCGAAAAAGTAGGCGAGGAAGAGCTAGTGCATTTCTACAGAGAAACTGGGGGAGGGCAAAGCGCTAAGGCCATATTTAAGCAGAGAAATAATGTTTTATTTATTTATTTACTACACCAGTAGGGGTGCTCATTTATGAAAACAGTCACGACAAAGTTGTGTTCGGTGGTGGTATAGCCGTGTGTTTGGTGGTGGCTTTAGAAAATTTTCAGTGAGCACTGCCCAATAACGAAGTTGAAGGGGGCGTGGCCTTACTGCAACTTCTTTTCCACGCATATTCTATCTCTAATCTTGGTAACTAGATTCTCTCTACAGGGCATTTTCGTGGTGAGCAACTAGGCACGACAAAAGAACTGAACTAAATTTGCTTATGCACATGGATAGCATAGGTATTGATTCCTGAGTATTGCATGAAAGTAAGGCATATAGGTATTGCTCGTTATTGCTCTGTTTGAGCCTTTCATGGTCTATTTGGTGTGTTATTTCATTTGTTGAGAATGGGCCTCTTCTACTCGAGTGCCGCTCCTATTGGTCGATATCCATTGTCGAATAATAGCAAGAGGGGGTTCTGGAACTAGCTGCTAGCATAGTCTTTGACGCTGATCACTTTTCCACACCAAATTAATTATACATCTATGGTTCATGTTTTTGAGAAAAATATTTGCTGTAGTATAAAACAATCACACACCATTAAACGTACCCGCTGCATAGGCGTGGAGCCACCCTGCGGGAAGAACATGAGTGAGCGGCGCGGCAAGATCAATCAAAAAATCAGATCAATTAAATCAAAAATCAAAAATCAGATCAATTAAATCAATAAAGTACACAACTGTGGTTCTGACAGAAAAAATCCGATAGCTGAGAGAGTGGCATGAAATTAATTGAACATAGTCGCTGCACGGGCCTTGAGTCGCTTTGCAGCGCGCACATGCGTGAGCAGCGCGGCAAGATCAATCAATAAATCAATACAGTGCACAGCTACAGGAGTGCAGCCATGTCGCCTCTTGAATAAATGTGAGAGGAAGCCTTCCAGACCGACCAAGCAACTGTGTCCCTTGCCCCAAACGGAGCCGCGACGCAAACGCAACACAACCGCAACGCAGCCGCGCATGCACAAGTGACAGAATTTCACCAATCAGCAGTTTTTCGCCTCATATACAGTGTTGGCAGGATTAGCAGCATGAAAAGCAGCAGCCAAACATTGGAAGGAAATCATTCTATTATTACGTGTTGTGGATAGGCTTGTGCCTGCACAGTATCAGCTGGCTTCCCCCCCCCCCCCTCATATTGAATAACTAATGTAGTTGTGGGAGTGGGAGATTCCCTGGGGTGTGTGAGTGAACAAATATGCATGTTTGAGGAGGTCATTATGAGTGTGTCTATGTACAAGTGTTCCCAGGGCAGGCGTCAATTTTCTCAGTAGTACACCTGAAATAAGATGATTTTCGTGTGATTATAGAAATTCATATGCGCTAGGTGAGAAAATCTCATGAAGGACACATCCGTATTTTAATGGAATGGTTCAAATGGTGGAGAGCTTGCGTTTAGTTCATTTTTAGTTTTTCGCTTAGGTTGTGGAAAGTTGACTTCATTTTTTTATACAAGTGCATCCTAAGAAAATTCATATGAGAATGGAAAAGCGCCTCAAAACATGAGGGGAATGTAAGAAAAGGAGTTGGCATCATTCAACTGAGATCCTTCCTCGTTTGCAAGGGAAAAATAGATGTGGAAAACCATTGAAAAAAAACGAAAAAATAAACGAGAACAAGATCAAATCAGAAGAAAAGCCACGGCTACCAGAGAAAGGGAGAGCACAAGGAAGGAAAAGTGCCCTTGAGTTTTATCTTTCTCAGGAGAGAGAGAGCGGGGGGAGGGGGGATTAGGGAGGAGAGGATGGGGGTGAAAAATTCCAATGAGAGTCTTTGGACAAATTTTCAGCTCCCGAGGTCACAGATTTGGTGCAAATAGTGGTATATGTATATTCATTTGTTTACTTATTTATTTACTTGTTTGCTCCTCTGATTAGCTATTCATTCAGGAGATGAGCGGTGCCAAGGTGTAAGGCCCATATCACAATTATCGCAGCCGGACATCAACTACAAATTAATAGCTATAACTGGTCCTTCCGCATATAATAAAGCGATGAATAAATAAATAAATAAATAAATAAATATCTTCCTTAAGCCAGTTGAAAAAGACAAACAAGTTGGTACATCCTTACTCCCGTGAAATCGACAAGAAATTTCTGGAATCTTTGAGAAGAAAGGAGACGTTTTCGCTGATTTGTGCCGGTTTCCCATCGGTTTGAGGTTCGATACAAACGCAAAAAGAATCGTTAAGGTATACATATCAGTGCAACTCAGCCGCGAACAATAGGCTTCGAAAAACGCTGAGTAACAAAGGACACATAGACGAATAGAAGGTGAAAAAGAATACCCATTCTTCTTAGTACAAGAATGGTGCAAGAGGAAATGTGCTAATTTTTGAAGAGGAAGAGGGCATAATGAGGATGATGAGAGAGTAAAAAGTAGGATGCACTGAAAACAAGTTATGAGACTAACAAAGTCAATTTAAAAAAAACCCATAAGGAATATTTTTTTTAAAAAATTGCTTCAATGCCAAATATGCAGCGAGGAAATTGATTTATACTTCCTATCGCTTGCGCGGCACAACTCGTCCGAATACGATACATAGCTGTGAATAAATTGTTTCAGCAAACTGCCAGCAGCAGCAGCAGCTGGAGCCAGTCCGAGCCTATGTGGCTTAAAGCTATCTATCACATAGATCTAAGATTTACGTCGGTAACTATAAATTCTCGTTGAACGATGTAGGCGGAGCTGTTACTCACATACACTGGCGGCCACATATTTAGAACACTCACGATTTTTGACACAGACTTTTCTACATATCTCAGCACTAAGATGAGCAGTCAAAACCAAATTCGAGTATGTGTTGGAGTTCTACGGGAGCTTTCTTCCTACTGCTCATCACGGGCACAGAATCAGTTGAAACTGGGTTAAAAAAATAAAATCTCAATTTCGTCGGTTTTCTCTACAGTTGGGTCCGGCAGCCACTGCAAATGGGCGCCGGCCGCCGCCACCCTTCGGCGCCCCGGCATTAATGAGCTATAAATCACTCGAGCTTGGAAGAAAGCGAAGAAAAATACAATTTTAGTACATAGTAGACTGAGTGCAGTGGATATGTTAAGGCTATAAAGCAGGGGACCATTTTCACAACTTTCACTTTTTTTAATTTTTGTGATTTTCATGGGGAAAGATTTCTGAATACGCAATAAGCAAAGCCAACTCTTCCATTTTCTGCTATAGTACACCGCTTCGCGAATACAAAAATGGCCGTTATTCTTCTGTAGATGGACACAGTACTTCAGTTATCCCATCTGAATAATAAAGCACATGCACAATTTGGGATCCTCAGAAATAATTGAAATCCGTATAAAATGTTCCATATCCATTGCGAAGTAGTTCACCGCTGTCATTTATCTTTCGTGGAGCAGTCCTTTACGGCGGAGTTACTCTCGCCCGGTTTCCCTCAACTTTGAAAAAGTGCTTTTTCACTATTACTTACACTATCACTATTACTTACACTGACACTTATCGTAGTTTATCTTCGAAATTTATGCAAAAAGTTGCCGGATGCCTTCCTGGACTACCCGAAGGAGATCACGGGGGACGTTCCAAGCAGTGAACCCCAAACACTGCGATACTTAACTCTTGATCTCCAACGGAGTGGAACCAGCGATAGGGACAGATTGCAATCTGCCACTCAAACCACTGAGCCATCCGGGCTACTTTTTATGTTGGAGTTTGTTAGATAACTGCAGCAGTCGTAGGCAGCATACTATATGTATTTGCAAAACGGGGGCACAGGGCAGGATTCGATCCCCTGACTACCACGACGTCGATCATTCGCTCAACCCACTGAGCTATGCGCGCACGCGATGCAAGGTACAAATGGTGTCCAATCTTACTTACACTTACACTTATCGTAGTTTATCTTAGAAATTTAGGCGAAAAGGGAGTTGGGTGGGGCCACTCCTGTGAAGCCTAAGCCTAAGCCTTAAACCCATTCTTAAGCATAGGATTGGGCTTATCTACTCTGTCCACT
This sequence comes from Ancylostoma caninum, assembly GCA_037903475.1. Lineage (NCBI taxonomy): Eukaryota > Metazoa > Nematoda > Chromadorea > Rhabditida > Ancylostomatidae > Ancylostoma > Ancylostoma caninum. The sequence goes on along the minus strand of JBAJFG010000253.1, from coordinate 51,000 downwards.
ATGGACTAAAATTGTATTTTTCTTCGCTTTCTCCCAAGCTCGAGTGATTTATTGCAGTTGCAGTGGCTGCCGGACCGGACTGTAACTAGATATGAAAGTTTCTTATCTGCGTGTTTAGGGAAGTGAAGCAGTGATCTGAATTGAGCACTCTCCTCCTCAACAGTTCGCTATGAAAGCTATTCGCGCATTCTCCTCACCAGCTGGAACCAGAGACAGAAAGGAACCATCAAATTTGTCAATAATTTCATTTCATTTAATCTAAAGGATTATGCAAGCGTCGGAATTTTCCTTTGATTACCTGAATGTCTGTTAGTACCACAAATCGGAGAAAAAACCACAGCGAAAGTGCATGTTTTCTGCTTGTAATCACTATGAATTCTTTTTTTCGCAATTTTTCAGCCATGTTTACGATCCTAGTCCTTCCCTAAGGTGAACAACTGCACATCAAAACTACTATTGCAAAATGTGCATTAATGTCAAGAATTAAACCACATTTTCTTTGATTTGATGAACTGATGTATGAGTGCGACGAAAGTATTTGCAAAAGTATTGCATTTTGAGCTCTAAACGAGAAAAATGAATGCAGCTACATAGGGAAACATTTTCTCAACGAGTAGAATAGAAGTAAGAAAGAGAACACTATCCCCTATTACATTCTCAAGTATTGTCCTGATAGCTCTTTCCATGCTTGAAATACGACTTTTATATTTTCATCAGCTAAAATTGGCAGCGTGCTAAATATGTGGCTGCCACTGTATATTGTAGCCCTATTTACGTACGAGCAGTTTGAACTGGAAATAAGTACTACAGCTACGTAATCGGCTTGAAAGACAATATATTACTGTAGACTTGCCCGGTTTCTAAGAGAAGCGGGAAAGTCTACAGTAATATATCGTGTTGTAGCCTGACCACGCCCATATTCTCCTTAAGGGCAGTGTTTCACCTCGTTTTCGTATCTGAGCTTTCACCAGATTCTGAATCTCCTCGTCACGCTAAGTCCAACGGTATACCTGAAATGTTACAAAAAGGTCTTTAAACCCTACTTTTAGATGTTTTTTCAGGACGGGGTTTGTAACAGTTTGTCGAGGCGAGTGGATGCGTGAAGCCGCTGATCTCATCGATCGAACACGTCTGAACGTGTTGGCTAACGCTGCAGCGTGGCGGGCAGCCAGCACATGCATGGACTGCTCCGCCCAAGTGGTCCGTGAACTGCACTTTCGGACCCTCCGAAAACGGGGTTTTCGTCATTCCTGCGAGCTTTGACGTACATCTTTCGAATTAGCGTGACGAGGAGCTCACCAAACGAGATGACACACTGCCTTTAACATTCGATTGCTTGCGGACTAGCCATAAATAGTAGTAATCACGAGAACTGTGGGTAATTAGAAAATTGAGAATTCAGATTTTTTGCTCTTGATTCTGAGAAGTAGATGAGAATTTTGCCTGTACGTACTCAGCGTCTTCTCTCTCTCTCTCCTTTTCACTAAACAATTGATTTATTCGGAAAGTCTCCAACCCAATTAAGTATGTACAGTTAACATTCCTAACGCGTAACATATATTACAGTGTATAATGTCGTGGTGATCTAGTTCTCTCACATTTTGACATACCTTTCTGGTTTATGAAATGAATATTTACGTGGATAAAATAAAAACAAAATATATAGGTGAACACGCGATCACCGGAGAAGATTGATTGCTCAAAAATGCAATCATTACTTGTTTAAAGGTACAGAGGAGCCGATCTTTGAAGATGACAAGCTGCAAAACCGCCGAATCATAGCAAATCCTACGTGCAGATCCAGACTGAAGAGCCGAGGACCCCGCTGATACTCCAGCTTAGACATTTCACCTTCTGGAGAAGATCCCGATTTCTCTGAATGGGCGCAGTAGATCGTGTATATACGGCTTGGGTTCCAGAATAACAGTCCGAACGATTTCTAGGCGGGCAATGATAGGTATGAAGGAGAGTGACAATGTCTTCCAGATAAACGATGGGTTTTCCTAGGCGGTTTTAGTGAATTTCGAAAAATTTCTCTCTTCCTTGGCAATCTCAAAAGTTGTTCACAACATATCGCTGCATGAAACCCTCAGCGCCAAAAAGAAATCTTAGCGGTTAACTATAATACCTTTGGCGGGGTTAGAGCTCTGTAAAAAATAACAAGGGAGAGCTGCAAGTTCGAGAAACTTCTCAGTACGAACGCGGAAGCAATAGTATGTAGCATTTAGCCCTTGAATAAGCATGTGATGCTGCGAAGGCTTGGATTAGTTTTCAATCCGTGTTATCGCGTGCTCGGCCAAAAATGGATGTGAAGCCCTTGGAACGGTTTCGAAGTCTAGGGGAGATATGACGTCATTCCTAGATATTTTCTTAACTAGCAGAACAATTTGTTGTTTCTTTATTCGTGCATGAGTTAATGAATATATTTACAGTTTTTAATTTCCAAATGTGAACACGTTGCAAAAACCCATACATAGTAGAGATGACAAATTACAACAGAGATTTTGAAAGAAAAATCATCAGCGACTCGGAATCAGCATTATTTTCTGTTGAAAACAATGTAATATCCGAGATTTTGAGCAGCTTCTATTCCGCTTTTCTAGCAGCCGGGGAGATTTTTGAAGTCTTTTGATTTTAAGACAATTTTTTAAACCTATTCTTGTGCTAGATGTACGCACATTGGGAGCATAAGGAAAGGAGGACAACCTGTAAATACAAGAATAAACAATAATAAATGCTGGTGAATAGGAGCTGTCAAAGGATTCCGGAGAAATTCCACACAGGAATTGACTAGGAAACACGAGAACTGTTCCCCATAAAGGCCAGAGTTTTAAAAATATGTACAATGACCTCAATAATATATGTAGTGGTAAGAACAATGAGTTCTTTCAGCGATGTCAAATCTATCGAAGAGGTGGTCCTGTCACGAAAAACTTGTTGCTGAACTAAAATTAATTGGCATGCGAATGTACCTCCCTCCTCCCCCACCATAATATCGCTTTAAAAGAAGTTCACGAGGTTGAGAACCCGAGAAAAAAGTTTTGAGTGTTTAATTGCAGTGAGTGTCGAAGGGGTGGCCCTTGCACGGCCTCGAGAAAGACGCCGCGCAACCGCGCCGCGCGCGCCGGAATCGGTGTCGTCTGTCGCCGGAATGCTATTTCTAGGCGCATTTCTACCCGATTTGATGATCTTCGACCGTATTGGGTAAAAAAGCTGCTAGAAATAGGATAACGGCAGCGGCCGACATCGATTCCGCCATGTCAGCATTGTTCTTCCGTAGTTTTTGCACGAATTTTGTGGTAAGAAATACATTCTGCGACTGTTGTGATATTTTTACCATACAGTTTTGCAGAATGCCCGCTTATATTCTGCTACAAATTTACAAGACTCATGCAGCTCGAATTCGCAGAATGTGCATTTGCCGAAATGCTACAATTTCTTGCGATCGCTGCGTCTTCCGCAATGCAAAAGGGCTCACAGTCAAATACATAGAACACCTGCAAAGTTCATGAGCTCCTCGTGCACTTTTCTCACGAAAGCCCGTGAAGAATACGTGAATAGTGCACGAGATTTTCGTGTGACCCATGAGCTAAACCTACAATTTGCATGATCAAAGGTAATGGTTGTGAGGGAGTAGATTTGACGGACACCGGGGGAATGTACGGTCTTTTATCGGGTTAATTTCCACTGAGGCAACTGCACTGCGAGTGATGTGCCGGAAATTGTAGAAAAACTTGGTTACAGTGGAGAAATAATCGACTTGGCGTTGGAATATGGCATGAATGAAATTTTTCCAGGTATGGACAAATACGGCTGCTCTATTAGGCTTCCTTGTTATACCCAAACTGGTAAACATGAACAGTTTCAAAATAGTAGCAGATGAATGTGGACATTAGCGATGTGCTTCAGCTTATCCTAACACCCCACGTATCATCTATCGCCCTTTAAATTCACAGCCCGACAGGGCGACATTAATTTTGGGGATAAATAATTCTTCTTTTATCATTTGAAATCTCTTTCGAGTATTCACAAAAACATTAAAATATTGAAACTAAATTCAATAAACACAAAAACGACAAAAGAACAAGTTATAAAATCGAATATTTTTGCATTTGAATACTGAGTATTTCGAATAAATATTCACTGTAGACACTGCAAATGCAGGTAACCGAAAATTCTCTCCAGGAGTCAGCGAGAGATTTCTAGCGGGCGGACGGACGAATATCTGGGTCCTATGCTTCAGGAAGAAACGCGTTTACGAAATTCAATGCTTGTGCAATCTATAATTTTCGCTCGTTTAATGGATGCAGAATACCATACTAATAAATACTATACTATGTAATAAGGTAGAATTTGTGATGGGGAGCCAAACTGTAAGCGCTATACTTGGGATCGGATAAGAACCGAACAATTTTATTGCTTTAATTACAACTTAGGAAACAATCCGAACATCCAGGTACAGTCGGATCCGGCAGCCACTGCAAATGGGCGCCGGCGGGCGCCGGCCGCCGCCACCCTCCGGCGCCCCGGTATTAATGAGCTATAAATCACTCGCGCTTGGGAGAAAGCGAAGAAAAATACAATTTTAGTCCATAGTAGACAGAGTGCAGTGGATATGTTAAGGCTATAAAGAGGGGACCATTTTCACAACTTTCACTTTTTTCATTTTTGTGATTTTCATGGAGAAAGATTTCTGAATACACAATAACCGAAGCCAAATCTTCCATTTTCTGCTATAGTACACTGCTTCACGAATAGAAGAATGGCCGTTATTCTTCCATAGATAGACACAGTACTTCAGTTATCCCATCTGAATAATAAAGCTCATCCAACTCGGGATCCTCAGAAATAATTGAAATCCGTATAAATTGTTCCATATCCATTGCGAAATAGTTCTACCGCTGTAAATGAGCTATAAATCACTCGAGCTTGGGAGAAAGCGAAGAAAAATACAATTTTAGTCCGTAGTAGACAGGGTAGATAAGCCTAACCCTATGCTTAAGAATGGGTTTAAGGCTTAGGCTTAGGCTTCACAGGAGTGGCCCCACCCAACTCCCTTTTCACCTAAATTTCTAAGATAAACTACGATAAGTGTAAGTGTAAGTAGATTGGACACTATTTGTATGTTGCATCGCGTGCGCGCATAGCTCAGTGGGTTGAGCGAATGATCGACGTTGTGGTGGTCAGGGGATCGAATCCTCCCCTATGCCACCTTTTGCAAATACATATAGTATGCTGCCTACGACTGCTGCAGTTATCTAACAAACTCCAACATAAAAAGTAGCCCGGATGGCTCAGTGGTTTGAGCGGCAGATTGCAATCTGTCCCTGTCGCTGGTTCCACTCCGTTGGAGATCCAGAGTTAAGTATCGCAGTGTTTGGGGTTCACTGCTTGGAACGTCCCCCGTGATCTCCTTCGGGTAGTCCAGGAAGGCATCCGGCAACGTTTTGCATAAATTTTGAAGATAAACTACGATAAGTGTAAGTGTAAGCAATAGTAATAGTGTAAGTAATAGTGAAAAAGCAGTGTACTATAGCAGAAAATTTTTCAAAGTTAAGGGAAACCGGGAGAGAGTAACTCCGCCGTAAAGGACTGCTCCACGAAAGATAAATGACAGCGGTAGAGCTACTTCGCAATGGATATGGAACAATTTATACGGATTTCAATTATTTCTGAGGATCCCGAATTGGATGAGCCTTATTATTCAGATGGGATAACTGAAGTACTGTGTCCATCTATAGAAGAATAACGGCCATTTTTGTATTCGCGAAGCAGTGTACTATAGCAGAAAATGGAAGAGTTGGCTTCACTTATTGTGTATTCAGAAATCTTCCCCCATGAAAATCACAAAAATGAAAAAAACGTGAAAGTTGTGAAAATGGTCCCCTGCTTTATAGCCTTAACATATCCACTGCACTCTGTCTACTATGGACTAAAATTGTATTTTTCTTCGCTTTCTCCCAAGCTCAAGTGATTCATAGCTCATTAATACCGGGGCGTCGGAGGGCGCCCATTTGCAGTGGTTGCCGGACCCGACTGTATTTGAGAAGGAAGAAGCCCTAAAGCCCTCCTTCTCTTTCATACAGCACAAGGAGCCAAACTATAGGGACAACACTTGGGAACGAATAAAAACGGAGTCTGTATTGGTCTCTTATGTTGAAACATTCCAATTTTTCATTGAAATCGAATATTTTTGCATTGGAATATTCAATATTCCGAAAAAATGAAAAATTCGAATGTTCCAACATTAGAGACCAATGTAGTGTTGTATGAGAGAGAAGGAAAGCTTTTGGGCTTTCTTATTTTAGAATATCTGGATTTTTAAATCGTTGCCTATTTTGTTAATTAAGAGTAACAAAATTATTCGGTTTTTATTTGGTCCCAACTATTGGCACTAGTCAATGTAAACTGGAATTTTCCGATGCAACGTTCAAGAATTTCTCCAACAAGTGCTTATTTTTTAGAGTAAACTTTGTTGTGAAAGGTAGCGTTCCGCCTTGTCACAATCTACAAAAAAGTGAAAGAAAAATTAAATAGGGTCATAACAAAATGCCAACTTGTAAAAGTGCGGATGAGTATCAGCTTTATTTCAAAAGTCAGAGTGCTTTCAGCCCAATAAGCTACGAAGCGGAATCAATTTCCATATTGATTATCGATTAGTGTCGCTAGCGACGACAAGCAGAGTGTTATACTCCACGCAATGTATAGCTGCACGAAGCGTTGTTACTCTTTTCTCACAGTGTTTCTGTTCCAATTCAAACACACAACTTATTCGTTGAAATTTTCAAAGTGTAAATGTGAGAATTCGAATAATGTCTCATACGGAATGGAGAGTTAACGACGCTTGTGACCCATCACCCCCCCCCCCCCCGTACAGCAACTAAAAACAGTGAGCTATGGTGTTGGAGTGGTGAAAAAAAATCGACATTGAGCAGAAACCATAGGGGAGAGACCTTCCACAGTGTGTTTCAGCGGAGACTATAGTTGGAGAGACGCCAGAGTAAAAAATAAAGCGGAAAAGTGTGTGGCAAGTGGAGAGGGAGATGGGAGAGGCATGGCCAGCCACGTAAGAATGCTTAACTATCGTGGGGTTTGAAACAGACCATGTATCAGAAAATGCTCGCACATGCTATATGATGAAATTTGCTTTATTTTCCAAGCACTCTGGTTTTATATGACAAAAAGAGATCCCCATAGCGACGCAGAAAAACCATAGAAGGCCAACATTGCATGGTAGTTAAGCGAAGTTCGCATGCTACCTAGAGGAAGAATGGAAAATGAGCTGCATGCTGCGTTTTTTTTTTCGGAACGGTTCCCAAGGACACCGAACTAATTCATTCACTTTGTCAAACACAGGAAATATCAGATTACCTTGCATAAAAACCGTATGAATATATGCATATTTCATGTCGTATGAACAAGGAAAATGTTCATCAACTTCCTGCTTCAAAAGCCATCCACAAGGATTATCACAAGCGATTCAGAAAAGCTCAAGCTATCATACTAAAAGCATGACTTCCTGGTAAACGAACACGAATATTGCGTGGTGTATAAACAGCTATGCAGACTGATATCACGGAAACATGAGCCGGCTGAAACAAAAATCACCTGCGCCAGAGCTCTATTTCTGGTTTTGATTGTGGTTAACGAAATCTAAAGATTACATTTGAAGCGCCAGGATGGTCTTGACGGGTTGCTCACCAAGCCAGGAACTCCGAATTTCGACGCATACGTCTCGGATTGAGTCTCTTCAGAGACTCCGTGCGTCTCCAGATGCGTCGAGTAGCACGCGGCGAGAAGGTGGTTTGATGCCCCAGATTTTGAAGCTTTTCGCCATGGTGGTAAGCGGTGAAAACCGCTGGAAAGCGGTTGAGGCCATGCAAAATGACAATCAATGAGCATCTTTTCCATTGTTGTTGCCGCTCACACCGTCTATTCCCTTTGATTCGCGTTAAAGGCAGTGTCTCAGCTCATGGGCCGCATTCGAGATCCCCATCTCAGTCGAACATACGCGAGCTGTTGAGCACAAAGATGTACTTTAAATTTCGTGGAAACTTCGAAAACCCCATAAGTTGCGGGTTTCTTTGGCCGAAAATTTCGAAATTCTCGGCCAGCAGGCGAGAGGGTTCATTCCGCAGCAACAGCTTGCTGAGGGTGCGGCCATAGGTACGATAGTGGTGAGACAGGGGTCAGAAAAGGGAAGGTTGTCCGGGTCAAAAAAAGTGAAGGTTGTTCACCAACCACTTCAATGAAGTTGAGGAAGGTAAAAAGAGTGGAGTTTAAAGAGTGCGAGATAGTGAAGAGAGGGCGCCCGACGGGAGGGTGAGACGGACGGGGCATCTGTCTCACCCTGGATTCTCCGTCGGGCGTAAACGAAACTACCAAGAATTATATATCATTCTGCTCAGAATTTCATTCTGAGTTCAGCTGACAACTGCGCAACTTTCGGTTCTCCCAAAAAAAGAAGATATCGTGGTTTTTACGTTTTAGGAGATTTCTCAGTTACAGTCGGGTCCGGCAGCCACTGCAAATGGGCGCCGGCGGGCGCCGGCCGCCGCCACCCTCCAGCGCCCCGGTATTAATGAGCTATAAATCACTCGAGCTTGGGAGAAAGCGAAGAAAAATAGAATTTTAGTCCATAGTATACAGAGTGCAGTGGATATGTTAAGGCTATAAAGCAGGGGACCATTTTCACAACTTTCACGTTTTTTTCATTTTTGTGATTTTCATGGGGAAAGATTTCTGAATACACAATAAGCGAAGCCAACTCTTCCATTTTCTGCTATAGTACACTGCTTCGCGAATACAAAAATGGCCGTTATTCTTCTATAGATGGACACAGTACTTCAGTTATCCCATCTGGATAATAAAGCTCATCCAATTCGGGATCCTCAGAAATAATTGAAATCCGTACAAATTGTTCCATATCCATTGCAAGTAGTTCTACCGCTGTCATTTATCTTTCGTGGAGCAGTCCTTTATGGCGGAGTTACTCTCTCCCGGTTTCCCTCAACTTTGAAAAAGTGGTTTTTCACTATTACTTACACTATTACAATTACTTGCACTTACACTCATCGTAGTTTATCTTCGAAAGAGTTTTCCACTATTACTTACACTTACACTTATCGTAGTTTATCTTCGAAATTTATGCAAAACGTTGCCGGATGCCTTCCTGGACTACCCGAAGGAGATCACGGGGGACGTTCCAAGCAGTGAACCCCAAACACTGCGATACTTAACTCTGGATCTCCAACGGAGTGGAACCAGCGATAGGGACAGATTGCAATCTGCCACTCAAACCACTGAGCCATCCGGGCTACTTTTTATGTTGGAGTTTGTTAGATAACTGCAGCAGTCGTAGGCAGCATACTATATGTATTTGCAAAACGGGGGCACAGGGCAGGATTCGATCCCCTGACCACCACAACGTCGATCATTCGCTCAACCCACTGAGCTATGCGCGCACGCGATGCAACATACAAATGGTGTCCACTATTACTTACACTTACACTTATCGTAGTTTATCTTAGAAATTTAGGTGAAAAGGGAGTTGGGTGAGGCCACTCCTGTGAAGCCTAAGCCTAAGCCTTAAACCCATTCTTAAGCATAGGGTTAGGCTTATATTTTTGGCTATATTTCTGTCATTTCAATACTATCTAGTGTAACGTAGTATTATTATCCCGTCCGACAACTGCGCACCACTTCCTTTTTTGAATTGAAGGTGATATTAAAGGCGAAAGCCCAGATTCTAGCTAATCTCATGCCTATGTTCTCAACAGTTTTTCTCAACCAGTGTTCGGCGACTCTTGAGCTTCATGTTTTTTAACGCAGTTCTGTACGTAGAATTTAATCTACAACTGCGCATTCTATGTATTTCTTTCTTTCCCCAACAAAATACGCGTCTTTAGCACCCTTTCGCAATCGGGGGCTGCGCCCCGGATCTAACTTATCCTCTTCTTCCCGGGTGGAGGTTCCCCCGGGGGCGTAGCCGTAAATGAAGGTGGGTTGAGACGCGTCTCAGGTTATCGTACCTATGGGTGCGGCATGGTTTTTCAACACGGAAATTTTTGTTTGTTCGATAATAGCTGCTGCTGAGAAATTCATTCTAATGTGCAATTCCAGCTTTTTAGCTCCGTTTTTGCTAGCTTCCCAGCAAGGAAACTCGTCCGCTCCTCTATCTAATTTTGCTCTAAAAGTAGGGGTTTTTGAGGAGGCTTTCTGGCATCACGCCCATCATTGAAATCAGCGCCTCGAGCTGCACCTGAATCTGTGGATATCTCGATACGCAACACTGCCTTTAAGTTGGCTAGGGCTGGACATAGTGCGACCGCAGCTTTCTCGTGCGTACGTGTAATATCTCTGCGATAACCTTATGGCTTAGAAAACAACAGCACATATGGTTCATTCCTACAAGATGACTACTAACATCAGGTGGGTGTTTGATCACCACCGTGGAAGCCAATCGCAGCAGTCGCAGTGCAGCAGGACGCGACCAGGCACATCCTCAAGGACTTGGCTCTGCAGGTTTTGTTTAACATTCGCAGAAGCAAAGGAATGTAGGATTTACCATAGGTGGACCTCGAATTCTCATGACATTTTCTTCGCACACAGACTACACATTGGGGCTCTTTAGATGTATCTCTCAGGAAATATGTGAAAAATATCCAAAACATGCGGAAATTGAGGCTTTTTAGTAGTGTTGACGATGCTGCGTGATTTCGTTGCATATCTCCTGATCATGACGAGTCTATTAGCCAGCATTTATGGACAAGATGAAAAGTTCAATCCGGTAAGCAGACAGTATTACCGTAATCTCTAAGCACGATAAATCCAAATCACCCTCTCTAAAGTCAAAATCGGCTCTGTTAATTCAGCGCTCGACATACCATGACCACTTAGTTCGTTGCATCCAGCATATTTATGAACTTAAATTCATTTTACGCCTGGAAAATACGGTAGGACCATCTGCTAAGCGGACTGAACTTTTCATTTTGTGATTTATGGCGGCGATCACAAGGAGTAGATTGGACATTTCGCGACCTGACGCGACGCGACCGCTCCGCGATCCTTGTCGGCCAGACTCAAGGAGTATGAATAGGAGTAGGAACATACACACTTCGGCTATATCCAACGGCCTAGCCAATTGACCAAGTGCACTAAATTCTTCTGGAATACTACTGACATTTCAGCGACATGACCACAGCTGAGGTTATGGATATGTTGCGCGACGAGCACGATATCTACGACAGCGTCGAGCAGAGTCTTCGACAACTCATGGTTGAGGAGAAGTAAGCCAGAATATAATGCTACGCTCTTTAGTGGCTATTGTACTGCTGTAGGCGTGGCCAAGCTACAAATCCATATTACCCGCCTATTTAGACCGGACGCCTCTCTCCCACTTCTTCCCAACTCTTTGGATGAATCTCGTACATCCACAGTTTCGGCAACGGTAACTGGCTCGTGGGTTTCTTGTACATTTACTTATTTCCTCTAAGCTGCCAAGATATTTCACATATAAGCGTGCTCGTGAAAAAAAAACTTAAAATGATCAGTAAAATATTAAAATAGCTTATTTTAGTTCCCTATACATGCCTTCATTCTCTGAGGAATTTTTGCGAGACGGGTGAGTGTAAAACGACAACCGCGCCGCAGCAGTGGAGTGGGCGGAGACTCCACCGTTTCTTCGCGCGTTCTGAACTTGTCTTTACAGGACACGTTTGGATGATAGGAAAGAATCCGAAGTTGAAGTTGATGAAGTCGCTGGCTAAATGGTATCTCCAAAGAAAAGACATCTGTGCATGCATGTGATCAGCTTCCGTATAAAACATTCCAGTGACAGAATTTTTCTTTGTGCTGCGGTAGTACCGAAAAAGAGCGTGATTCGGCACCTATTGGAGGTCGCTGAAATATTGATTACGGCATGGCTAGCCAAAATATCGGTGATTAAAATTTTGCACAAAATTACCTAGTAAATGTCATGAACACCTAGGAATTTTTAGCAAAAATCGAGAGTTTGAAAGACTGGAAAGAAATTTATACTTTATGCGTGCGTTTGACGTGCGTGCGTCCATATGAAGAAGGACAGGAACAGTCGCATCACTGACGCAGCTCCAACGCACGCATTTGCGGCTTCACGGCGGCCAAGCGCTCTTTTCATTGAGGATGCACATGTGCGTTAAAAGGTATTTATGAAAAATCCTCCGCAAATGGATGCGTGCGTCTGACGCGCCACTGACGCGCGCATATAGTATAAATTACCCTTAAGTGAAATTTGTTCATTTTGTGAAATGTTTTTAGGTGTTTTTCTCCGTCCTCGGGTATATTTCAGCACCGTGTTCTCGCCATGCAGGGTATCAACAACTCGTCCGTGTGCATGGAGCCCCCCCCCCCGCCCCGTCTAAATACCCTGCCCACTCGCCACTGTGTGCCTAATTTTATTGATCCATCTATTAATACTCGATAAATTTAGAATTTTATTTGATGTACTACACAATCGATGAAATTCAATAATAGACTGCTTCTGGTACGAAATCCACATCGAAATTCTCGAAGAAATAATTGAAGAAGTTGAGCAGTTGCTCTTCTGCAAACATTAAGTGTTAAGGTATTGAAAACTCGTCCATATTCTTATGTGGACGAGTTATGCATCATATGAATAGCAGCACACTCACCGCTTCTCCCTATTCTTCTGTGGTTTTCTCCCTTTCTATCTAAAATTGCAAAAATAAATTTCAAAAAATGCAAAAATAAAAATACAAGTCAATCGATATCGATAGAGCTACGCCACGCTTCAACGTAGCTAGGCCACGCCCATCTAAGGTGGAGATGAATATATGGGTGTGGCCTAGCTACAAGACTCTTCCAAGCAGTTTTGCGTCCCAAATGTATTGACGGCTTTCCTCGCACAAGCAGAAAACATTTCATCGATTCCACCGATCGATACGCATCAAAAGCATGTGTCTACCTTTTTGTCTGCCTAAGCCTTTTCTTCTGTCTTTCGTATCACGTTTTGTCAACTTCCCAAAGGACTTAGCAAGCGCCTTTTGTGTCATGGACCTCAACCGCTCCTAGAACAACTAATCATCAGTACAGTAGGATACAGTAATCATTTTTTACAGTATTCAGTGAGCGCGAGGACGCTGTATTCGGTGAAGGCTGAAGTCCACTGACATTAACTATGCTCCTCGTCTCGTTTTTCATATGTTGCTGGTCATATCCGCTTTTGAAAAGGAGTACTCTTGGATATTCTATCTGCAATGGAAAGTGTACGTATCGATCGATTCCCAACGAAATCGGCAACCGACGTCGATTTCGACGCTTTGGAAGATGTCTCCAATGTAGTACTTCTTGGCTAACTGCTCCATTTGTGGAATACGCCGGTCGAATTTTGAAATCGCATTAATCGTAGTGATAATCGCCAAAATTTTAGTTAGAATTTGCATTCTGAAAGGTTTTTTAGAGTGACGGACATCTGTCACAAATAGGGCGGGGCCACACCTCTTCTTAATGTTAACATAGACGTGATAAAGAAATAACCTCACTCTCTTTTTCTCTATATATAGGCGGAGCTTGTGGTTATCAAGATGGTATAAATATGTTTACACAGGACTGTACGTGATATGTTGTCATTCTGTTAACACATTCTGTTCCCAGTGGTGCTACAGTGGGCGGAGCATATCCTTGCCAGCAGATTTGGCTCTGCTTCCATAATATTTATTAAAATTGATAAATTAAAATCATAAAACATTCTCAGATCATGGCTAGATCAGGCAGAGAAGTGATCACTGAACGTCCTAGGGACATACATCAATTATTCATACAACAAATCTCTCCTAAAGGAATAAATAAGTATTTCAACAAGATCAATAAAATCAATAGTTTAGATGAAAACATCAATATTGGTAGCAGATCTTGTATCCACAAGTAGTCATACAACATGAGGGTTGTACCTAAAATGGAGTCGATTAAACAGAGTTGGGAGCAACCAACGATGTGGACGCAGTGGGCACGCCCCTTTTTACAAATGCTTTGTTCTTGGGACCCACCGTGTTTTCGCGTCCAAGGCAATCAGTGCTGGTATTACATGCATCTGCATGTGCAAATAGACAATTCAATCCGGCGTTGGCGTCGGCGGGGCATTGAGGAGTGCCAGTTATACCTAAAGAGAGGTTTGTGATAGATGGACTTTCGACCATTGCCAAGAAATATTTGCAGGTCCTGACACGATGTTGAGTGCTGCTGGAGTAAAAAACTTGTAATTGTTCAATTTTTTTTCGGATTTTTCCGTAACCTTCGACGAATACACAATATGCATAGATTCAAACCCGACAAGTAAGACATACCGGAAGAACCGCAGGTGGCTTGGCAACTTGCTAACGACTGAAAGTTGTTGGCATTCCCCCCACAGCCAGAGTACGTGAATCGTTGGCACGTTCCGGACGAAGCATCGTAGTAGAACCGAGTCACAGGTGCAGTGCATGAGCCGACCATCAACGGCAATGAACATATCGAGGTGCCTGCAGACGGTGCAATGCAGAACATAAATGGTGATTGTGCGTCGATCAATATATCGATTTTTGTGCAGAGATTTAAAGGAGCGAAAATTGCCGGTTGGTGGTACAAAAATTGATTCCGTAGGAGAATGTAACCAAATTAAGTGAAATGCGTCAGCATTCTGATAAGAAGGTGGTATAGCTGCTTACATATTGTGATAGCAAGAAATGGCAGCTGTGTGACGATCAATACATCGATTTCTGGCAGGAATTCAATCCAGTTGAGATCTACTGTGGCCACAACTGTTATTATTGACATTTATGCCTTAAAGTTCATATGAAGAAATTAATTAGCGCAAATGCTCATCAATTGAGTAAAAACAGGTTTCATAGCATTTGGCAGAATTGTAAGGCACGTTATCGGCCACATTATTCAATAATGGAGATGAAAAATATTTGGATCGATTGCCTGTGAGTTTCACCGTTCGAACTGCGAAAGAAGAACTGCGCTATATATTCGGACTATGCATATCATTCGTGAAATTCTCCATCTGTTCTCTACTCGACTCATCTGTTCCATAGGGTGCCGCTGTGGTTGCGTAACGGTAGGTAAGCTGCTGCGCTGTGGTTGTTCGATTGCGTCAAATCGGAAGAATAATCTGGATCTATGTATGTAAATAGCATATGCATGCGATCGCATCGCTGCGTACGTCTTGACCCCCCAACTGCGGGCTGTAATAAAGAAAATCACGATCGTACCGCTCATCTTGTGGAAAAATCTCCTCTAATTTGAGTACTTTTTCCATAACTGCAGATAGTAACATTTCACCTCGGGTAATCTGCTCTTCTCTCCCCCAAAAGCTTAGCTTTTTTCGGTAAATTAATTTTCTATAGACCCATTTTATGTATTCTCTAATTTAGGTGCAGTATCACTGTCGTATGTCTGCAATGCAGCCAACATGCAGAACAAAGGAAACTGCAATCGTGCCCAATAAAATAGTCATTTGTGGATGGAAACTGAGTAAAGCAGGATATTCGTAGCTGAGACGACGTAGGAAAATGTGTGGAACAAAAAAGGGAACACAGCAAAAGGGATTTCAAACAACTAAATGTTGCAACGAATTGGCATGGAATAAGTGACAATAAAACTCAGTCTGATGGTCCAGAACAGAAGAATACGCTGGTAAAGTTCTGTTCAAGAAACCCAGTATCTTAATGGGCATAACGGCAAGAGGAACTCACTTCTAATACCGACTGGATCACGACAAATTCGTGTCGCTGAATTTGTCACCGGATTCGGTTCAACGCAACATTTCTGAATTCCAGGACAATTGGTGTCCATCCAACAGCCAATATTGGCATCCTGAAACGAATTCAGATTGAATGCAAAGAGTATTCACTGATTATCTTCCAATAAATGTAATAAGACCAAGAGTTGTTGAAAGAAACAAGGTAGAACGTTGTTGTGTGAAATTTCCCGTCGACAGTTTCGTTTTGATGATCAGCCAATAAACAGCGAACTGCTGGCCCGCCCACTGGTGACTCACCTGAAGCACGGATATACCCAACGGTCGCGGACAGGAACCTGCTTTAGCATTGATTTCGGATGCAGGAATACCTGAAATATCGTGTTTACGGTGAAAATCGGTACGGAATTGCTGCATGAAATTACTCTTGAATGACCGCAATAGTGCGTAGGAGGAAGGTATTGCAAGTCTCGTTATTGATTAATAAACTATTTTTCCCCTGGACGTCAAAGTCCGCGAGAAGATTTCGCAAGAAGACACGATTTCTTAGAGCACTTATGGCTGACTACGCTCATCTGTCATTGGCTGGTGAGCAGGAGCCACTCCCATTCTTCAACAGGACCAAACCGGTGCTGTCTTGTGCACAACTATAGTTCAGTCAACTTTGGATACGTCCTCTCTACCCCTATTAATGAGCACAACTCGTCTAGAACTAGTATAAAGACTAGTATGGGAAACCTCGGGAAACGCGTGATTTTCTCAAGGCCCCGCCCCCTATTCTTTTTTTAAAACAAATTCGTCGTATTTGCGACTTTGCTTTTGGTTCCTTATTCCCGCAAACAAATTCGTGGCAGTTCAGGCGCACCGAAATAGCACTTGACGACTTTCTGCTTCCCCGTTGAGCTTTTTCGCCTCCGGATAGAAGTCAAATATCAGAACAAGCTCAAGCACTATTTGCTGGAAATCGCCACGACACAATGCGATTGTCGCGGCGCAGCCGGGTGTGGGCGGTGCTTTTGAAGGCAAGAAAAAAGTCAACAAGAAAAAGAAGCGACGAAAAACGCTAATCCCTGGAAGTCGCTAATCTCAGCCACTCCTATGACATTGCAGAGACGCAGAGGAACTGTCTCTACTTCTCTGGTTAGCAGTTTTCCTCTGAGTGTCCAAACTCACCCGCTGTTTCGATTTGACAGCATTTGTTCCCGTCAGACTGGATGCAGACCTGACCGGATAGCGGGCAGGTGACAGCGTCAGAGGTGCACTGGATCAGGGCCGCTGAGCTGCAATGAGCTATATTTAGGACAGAGTCAGAGCCAGACATGCAGGGTGGGTTTTATTCTGCGTCTCTGCTCACCAATGCCTACTTGGGGCATGGTCAACACGATGAACAAAGAATTGTGGTACAGCTGAAGACTCTTACATTCCCTCATCTTCACTTGTAAATAGAGCCCTGTCAGCTGCTCCCACTCTTCCGCCTTTTCTTCTCTGCGCTCTATGTGTAAGTAGTACTGGGGAACAGTTCTCGCACTGCTAGAATAGGTCAAGAAAGGTGAGTTGTTTTATCTATGGATGGAAGTCAAAGTGGGACTCATCTGAACAACTTTTCTTACGTAATTGTGGAAAAAATGTCGCAGAATCGCAGAGCAGTGATAACTGCACCGGGATTATAAAGATAATCAATCAATAAGCATCCTTTTCACATCAAGTGATAACAGGAAGGAAGGTGAAACAAAGGCGCGGAGCTGCTTAAATCCAACCTGCACCGGAAGCAATAACGTTCTTAGCTCCACTATCACAAAACGCATTACCAGGGCGCAGGCAGCAAAAATTTGTGCCAGTTGTCCGTCAAAACTCACCTTGAACAAAATCCAATGCGAACTGGCTCCTCTGTGGTCGTAGTCTCAGGCTCCGGCATACCTCGTCGACATTCTGGATGACTGTCCAGTTGTCCGGTCATTCTGTAGTAGTCGCAAATGTCAAGGGTGTACGACGGGGTTGCCTGAAAAGAACCAGTTGCAGGAAAGCCACGCCCACTCTGGCGGGAATTTTTGACATAGTGAAAGTTCCCATGTTTGATGCTTCTTTACAAATTTCTACAAGTTCTCGAGGATGACAATGAATATGATAGCTTGATATTGCAGAAAAAAGACATTGAATATAAATAGCACAGTTTCGTGGAAGTCCAAATACGATCAGTCGAGGTGGGCGTGGTTAAACTACAAATATGACTCTACGTAAGATTTTCCACCTAAATTCGAGTATACGCAGTGAGAAACCTGTCCACATCCCTAAATAAACTATTTTTCTATTTAATGAGCTTATCTGAAGCTTATGATACGATTTTTACACCATTTACACATCTCAAAGTCGCAAGAAAACTGTATACCCTCCGGTACTACATCGGGTGAAGTTTTGAGTACGGTATTTGTACAGATACGCAAGTACGACCTTTTGCAAAATGTATTCATGTTCTTGAAAAATGGATAAGGTCAGCAACAGACAAATCTGGGGACCAGCCAAGAAAAAATTGCAAGTTCCAGGGAAAAATGAAGAAATAGCAAAATATAACAGAACAGGTAGTAATATTGATTTAGGAGATCAAACTCACCAAAGCCAACAATAGTGACAGTATCCTGATGGTCATGTTGTTGTTGTTGGACCCAGCTAACAACAGACCAGCTCTGCCACCGTACCTTTATATGAGGTCCACTCGGCGGGGGCGGGCCGTGGCCGCTAGCCGCTGCGAAATAGCGTGTGGGGCGCGGAGAGCGCAGTGCGGCGACGGTCAGCTGGGTGCAGCGGCGTCGCGGCGGAGCACAAGGATAAACAGAAAGCATGGAAAGAAGCTGGTCTGAAACAATCATTCTTCACCTCCTGGCTCTCTCGCATCCGATCGCTCAAATAGTGCAAATCTCAATGGGTGGATGAGATGACCCGTGGTCGAGAGGCGGCTATTGAAGTGAGTGCTCAAATTAAGGGGTGGGTGGGTATCCGTGAGCGGGGAGCGCATTCCAGAGAGGGTTTTTCTATTGTGGCGGTATCCAAAAATATAGAGGGGACATAACAAGGACCTGCCGCAACTTACGGATACCCCTATGGCCTGTTCAACTGGTCATTTTGCAAGGAATACAGCAGAAAATCTCTAAAATTTTCGGAGAAATGCAGAAAGTTTCCTAGGAATAGTTGCGCTCTTCGGCTGTAGCGCTTTTGTAGAATACATTCGGGCCATAGGGAAAGGTAGGCCCTCGGAAAGATCTTGATGAGGGAAATTCATTAATATTTGTATTCTATTTGCCTTAGACTTTCCCCAGTGTCGTAGTCCATCCAGAAAAGTTATGTCACGTTATAAATAGTACCATTGACATTCTGAAATCAGCAGAAATACGAGAACATATTTCTGTCGGAATTATTGTAATACAAACAGTAGTTTGTTTTATGTTTTAGAAAGCAGATGGCGACGACAAGCAAGTAACGTCTACCACATATCAGCCATTTCAACAGACTTCAAGGTCTGCAATGCCGATGAGAACCCAAGATGATAACAGTGCAGACCGGCGCATTGGTTTCTGCATGAGCAACATTCGGATCAATTCAGGAAATTCTGGAACACCTTAGACTACAAAGGAAAAATCCATTAACCTGATATCCCTGCCACGAAGGCTATTTCGTTGATATCGTTTGAAAAGAATCGAGTTGTAGTTCCGGATTAAATTTTCTGGATTGACTGAAAGTCGCTGGCATTTTACAATTCATCCTAAGCAGGTAATCTGTTCGATTGAAATCATGGTCCGTATAGAACCTCACTATTCCCATATATCCGCCACAAAGTTGGCCAGCTGCCCATTTTTTGAAATCAGGATATTCCTGTCCTCATAAAATGGACAGGTTCTTGTTTTTGGATTATAATGGAAACTGGCCCAAGTACTCAATGTCGCTGAAGGATCATATTGGTAGCACAAAGAGCGATCTCTGACTAGTTTTCACACCTCTGTGCGCTGCTAAAGTTGTGAAAAGAACCGTGCAAAAGATACTAATCGATCGGCGAGGAGATTTACAAGTGTAGCTTGTCCTGCTGGGATTTCTGGATCTCTCTTCTATTCTATAAGCTATTGTGGCTAGGTGTGAGAACCCGCTCTGTTTTTGACCTGAGGGCTTCTCGTATAAATCTACGCCCCTCAGACCAGATGTCCCTTCAAATCCTCGGGTCGCTCCTCCCTTTTTTAAACATCTTGGAATCATAGGGCCAAATCCGCCCTTGTTTACGACGAGTTTCCTGGTTTTGCAGTGAACGTTGGGGTACGGCCTCGACTCGACAAACTTTGCGCATCAGCCGGGGCGCGGATCAGGTGTCCGGTCCGTACCGCAGCCCTGGGTGGTTCCTAAAACAGCCGTCACCGTGCATGGCTTGTTGCTGAATTTAAGACCAGCAACGGTCGGGCGGCCTGCACGCAAACATCTCGTTGACTCAGTCGACGAACAGGAACAGGACGCAGCGCCACATACTGAACAAACACGCGCTCATTATCTGGAATCGGAACGCGCTCAGCGAACTGAATTCAACGATTCAACGGCTTCCGCGAGCTGAAGTACAGCTCAGGCTTGGGGTGCTGAGCCTGACGGGGTGGGGGGAGGTATCCTACAGCTGCTTGCATAGTGGAGGCGGATTTCAAGGCTGTTAAATTAAAAAAAGAATAAATTCTGCATTATCTTGTTATTATTGCTTTTTGAAGAGTTCATTTATGAGCGATTGGCTTCTGATTAATTTTTTTTGGAACCTCTATGTCTCAAAATGCACCCGTCCTTATTCTCTTTCCATGTTCCAGTTTTCTTCCGAAGAATCGCTGTTTTTCATCTATTGTCTCACGAAATTAAGACCACTGGGGTCATTGGATCGTTGGCCTTTTTCAAAAAAATCTCACTCATCGTCATAGGTTTCTTCAATTTTATGCTCAGGGTCATGTCTGTTCTACTTGTTATGTTAGTTTTTTTACACGATTGCCTTATACGTCGTATTCAAATGAATGAATGAATGGATGGATGAATGCATGTATGAATGAATGACTGTATGAAAGAATGAAATGAATGAAAGAATGAAATGAATGGAGTGAATGAATGAATGAATGAATGAATGAATGAATGAATGAGTGAATGAATGAATGAATGACTGTATGAAAGAATGAAATGAATGAAAGAATGAAATGAATGGAGTGAATGAATGAATGAATGAATGAATGAATGAATGAATGAGTGAATGAATGAATGAATGACTGTATGAAAGAATGAAATGAATGAAAGAATGAAATGAATGGAGTGAATGAATGAATGAATGAATGAATGAATGAATGAATGAGTGAATGAATGAATGAATGAATGAAAGAATGAAATGAATGGAGTGAATGAATGAATGAATGAATGAATGAATGAATGAATGAGTGAATGAATGAATGAATGACTGTATGAAAGAATGAAATGAATGAAAGAATGAAATGAATGGAGTGAATGAATGAATGAATGAATGAATGAATGAATGAATGAATGAATGAATGAATGAATGGATGAATGAATGAAATTAGTGACACGAAAGGATCGAATGTAGTGTGTTACAGGCGATATTCCAATATTCATTTTTGAATAAGTTAAGGAAATCGGAATATTCACGGAAAATTGAGCGCCACAACTTTGGCGGGAAGAATAAAATAAAAATAAAATGTATGAAAATATAGAAATAGAAAATGTAGAATTGAAAATAAGAAATATGGAAATAAAAAATTAAAGAAAATAAAAATGTACAAATTTCTGTCCTCAACTCAATTTTTTGGCTGCCCTCCCTTTTGAGTTATTTAATGAATAATTTGAATTTAGTTAATTTTTTATCTGGTCACAACTACAACGAGAGGCTTGATTGCCACGAATTTGAACCATCGACTATGTATACGACAGCTGCGGCTTTTGTCATTGCGCAGCACGCAACTTCCTTGGTTCCATACATGTGAATTAGTAAAGGACTCTGATGCTGTCTTAATTGTAGTAAGACCACGCCCACTCGAGGTAAGTGGGAGAAAAGTGAGGTGGAGTTAAAAACGCAACGTCAAACATACATCTAAGCTTGAGAATACCGCTGGTGCGCGATGGTCCACATTTTATCTTGAGAGCGCGGTTTGTGCATCTTCCAGTGGCGGACGGAGGGGGGGCGCCCCTCCCGAGAATGGGTCGGCAAATTTTCGAAATTACTTTACAATACTAATAAGAATCTTGAATTAGTTCATTTTTAATTGCTTATTTTTAATATTATTTTTAATATAATTTTTATTAATTATTTATTATTATAATTAATGTTTTTATTAATTTTATTTTCCGTCTGAGTCCCCAAAACGGCAGAGACCCCACTTTTTTCCCACGCACCCCCCCCCCTCACGCCCACTTTCTGCGTTCGCCACTGGCATCTTCATGTGCCTCCTGCGCTGCCATCAGTATGTCAACAATAGCTGCCTTCTGAGAAAAAGAGGGCGTGGCCAAGGACGAGTTCCCGGCAGACAAAGGGACAACAATTTATAGGCTTTACCCTACAAATTGAATTATTTTTTGAACCAAGTAAAAACCTGAGTCGTGAACTTCAATTCATTGTAAATTGTTTTTCGTAACGAAGACGATAATGATATTAGTAACGCATAAAGAAAACTGCAGAATGCAGCATGAGCATGACATATTCGTATTTCATCTCATACATTACATGAAACAGTTGAATTTTCAGAAATATCCATAAAACATCAGCTGAACAGGAGTGTGGAGCGTTATACTCGAAGTGGGCGGCGCGTCTGAGCTCTGTCATTGACCAGCTGGATGAATTGACCAATCGCAGAGCTGCACCGCACCGCCCTTTCCAGATATAACGCTCCACACTCCTGAGCACTGGTTGAATCCAAAAATGTTGGTTCATACAGATTTTTTTTTTAAATTTTCATTCATTACTGCAGCTTCGTAAATGGTATAACAAGCAACACGACGACTCATAGGCGTCGATAACAAAACCAAACGTGTCCGGCAGTAAATAACATGTCAACTACATTTCATTTATTACCAACCCAATGAAATCAAATTCAAGCGTGTGTTTTCACTGGTTTCTGCTTCTTTCTATCGTGAACCTCGTACAGACCAACGAGAAACGAGCAAGACAGCAGAATACAAAGCGTCGTTGCTGAAACATATAAGAGAACAGACGGAAGAGCCCGGGCAGGGACACGGAGGAAGAGGAAAATTCAAAAATGAATTTTTGACGCCACTTACCAGCTGAAATGAAGAAAGACGTCTTGATGTGCGCAGGAAACGCCTCTATGAGCGAGGTATCGTTTGTCCTGTCGCTGCCTGTGCTTCCTTTTTCTGGAACAAGAAGCAGATGAGAAGAATAAATAAATCGATGCACTCATTCTACGTGCAGTACCATTTGCTGACATAGTGCTGAACGGCATTGACGATACAGCTTCCTCGGCATTCATAAGGAGAGCTGAAAGATTTTGCTTATATTTGTTTATTTGCTCAAAGTTCAAAAATCAAAATTCTAACTTGCCGCATCATCTGCCGAACCGACTGCCAGGTAGCAGCAGCTGAGCAACGCTAAATTAGCGGTTAAAATCTTTGAACATCATAACATTAGATGCGCAAACAGTGCTGATTGGTGGACATGATTGGCTGCGCGCAAGACGCCCGCCCACAAAGAGCTCTGTGATTGGTTGAATTTCTCCTCTTCATACATTGTTCTATACATGCAGTGTCATTTCATGACTGGAAGGGAAAATGTGAAAAACAACAGTAGCCATAGGGAGACCAATAGGGATGGGTGAGACACGAACGCTTGCGCCAGAGATGGGCGTGGCTAGAGGTGTCTTCCACAAGAAAAAATAGAATATCAGAGAAAATTGGGAAAAATAGTTCAAAAATGAACAAAGTTGAAAGTGATCTTCAAAATTATCTGGTGAGCAACAGTCACGAATAAAAATTTCTCACCTATTTTACAGAGCAAATTTTTTGATCTCAGTCTTCTCACCCTACTACATTTACTACATCAAATGAAAGCATAGCCATAATTTCTCTATTGCGGTCAAGAAAGGTAGAAAGAAATGTCAACCTCTTTTGTAGAAAAACTGGCACTCTATCATTATTTGTTTGGAGGTCATCAAATGGGCGTGGCTATAGTTGGCCGACCAATCGTAGTGGGTCTCGCTACAGCCAATCACAATGACGAAATTTAGTGTAATGACGTAATGATTAATGTTTTAGCATAAATGGACATGAAGAAAATAGAAAATTCTCTCCTTGAAGGGACCATTCACACGCACCTGCAATGATGGTGCGAACCCCGGGCGCCATCTAGTAGGACTGCCGGGGCGTATCCATGGAGCTGGATACGTGGATTTTGGCGTTTCTATGCAATAAATCTACTTATTTACCAAAGAGTCCCACCTCTCTTATCCTAGAATGAGTAGATTTCCGAGAGTTGAGTTTCTGTTTTGATTCTAGGGTTAGGAGACACCTTCAAAGCCATGGAACTGCATGCAACACTATGACAATGGCTGACGTAATTTTCTTTAAATTTAATTTATTCATTTATTTTATATTTCTGCACTCAAGGATGCACTAAGAACACAGATGAATCTGCAAATGCAAAAAAAAAATTATGAGCGCTCAACTTCAACAAAACGATACAACGAGATAATAAGCTTCGATTGAGCAAGCAGGGTTGTCCTTTGCAGAGATAAAAAAAGCATCAAAGACCTTAGGATTTATCTAGTCTCAAATAGACCCAACTCATCAAAGACCTTAGGATTTATCTAGTCTCAAATAGACCCAACTATGGGTAGTAGCTGTGATGATAAGTTGAACAACCATTGTGATGATACCGTAAACGATCATTATTCAGCGGCGATGAGTTCCGCGATGATTAGTTTTCATGATCATTGTCCATTTTTCTCTGTTTTTTTTTGCTTCTTTGATCCAAGCAGGACCGCACATGACCTTAATGAAATCTAACCATGGTTTTGCTGGTCTTCCTTGAGGTCTCCTTATGTCCCGTGGATACCAGTTCAGTACTTTCGCCGTTCACCATTTTTAAAAGCAGGACCTCTTTTCCTTCGTTAAATTGCAACCATCCAGCTTAAGGTCGTCGTGAGATTTCGCCTGTGAAGTCGTTACTAGTCCTTACTTCTTGTGCGAGGCATAGCTTCCAACCTCTTCTACCAACGTTATGGACATCTTCGAAGCACATTTTGATCTCATACGTTTCGTCTTCGGAGGATTTATTTTGAAACCGACTTTTCTTCCTTCTTTTTTTAAATGTGATGATGCTCCACAAAAACCCAGCACTAAGAAATTTGAATGAAATCCGAGAGTAAGTCCTTAATTTTCCTACCCAGATTTATTGTGAGCCGTTGTTAAGGTGACATCTACACAATTAAAAAAGGGAAACTACGACACAACATGTATGTTACCTGACAACATGAACTACAACAATTATTCTCTGGAGGTAATGCATCAGTAGAATTTGTGTGAAGATTAAAAGAGCATTCTACACCATTTTATAATATAAGTAAAGACAATTTCCAGATCTTTGAGAGATTTATCTTGAAACCGACTTTTCTTCCTTCTTTTTCTAATTGTGATGATATTCCACAAAAACCCAGCATTGAGAAATTTGAATGAGATCCAATAGTAGGTGCTCAATTTTCCTGTTCGGACTGCATCACTGTCCGACGGTTTGGTGGTTAACGACACTGATCATAGTAGATTTATTAAACAAACAACACACCACATGTCATGAACCATGTTTACATTACATCCTGAGATGTTTCCATCTCTAGGCCGGATCTATCTCTGGGAAAAAGATTAGCCCTTTTATACGCCTGGCAGATGCGGGTCTAACCGCGCAATGAGTCATCATGGATCATGAGATCCATGACACCTGCCTTCACAACGAATTCCAGGGGGCGTGAGGACTCTGTTTCTCAGTGTTTGAAAATATCAGTATGAATCTCAACCAGTCTCTCATCGTTGCATTACCTTAATGCTCTTCTGTTGTTTTTCCTACTTATTTAGACGCAATACATATGTGCCATAATTTGACAGAATTTGGCTACGATTCAGCAACGAAATCTTCAACTGTTGCTTGTTGAACAAAGGAAACGTGTGACTCGCCCTTGAGACGTTCCATTTCTTGTTGAAAACATGGCGTCCTTTGCAAGTATCGAAAAACTACGCCGAGTTTGTAGTGAGTTAGTAGTAGTAGTATTGAACTCTTTAAAGGACACTAATTTGCATTGAATGCAAGGTCACTACTCCTTGTCTATGGGAAAAACCGAACCTACTGTGCAAGAGAATGGTATAAAAATGGGAGAATGTTGCCAGAGAACATCAGCAGCAGCTATGAATTCCTACTACCTCCTTTCCATTCTTCTTGTTATTGCTCAGAGGTAAGCGATAAATTGTAGAGCCCAGTGGTTCTCATATTACCTGGAAACCCATTTACAGCTTTTGCCGTGCAAATATAGCGTGAGCGAATTAAATATGGAATGAAAATCTGGTGAAAAAAACATTTAAAATTAGCTGAACAATGAATAGCTTCCAAGCCATCATCTTAGTTATGAGACCTCCCCCTTCTACACTTCCTATTGAGAGATTTTTTACCTAGAATACGGGATTCCCACCATGAATGTTATTTTTATTGTGGGTCATCGTGTGAATTGTTGCCATTGGACTTACACTTTCTTCCTTACATGCATTCCACAGACCTTCAACCTGCAAAATATGCCAAATATTTGGCGATCTGGCTCCTAAAGTACGACCTAACGGCTATAAAATAATAAATAGCTGAACGCCGCATGTATTGATTATTGGTGATCTACCAACGCGATTGGCCGCGAGCAGATATCCCGTCCCAAACTCAAATTGAGATCCATAACAGTTACAACACTCTACCATCCATTACAAAACTTTTTTTTAGGCTGGGTCAAAATTTGCATTTCGTACGCTTAAGTTACCGCGCGTTAAAAATCCAAAATTGGGGCGCTGAGTATCGGCAGTGCTTTTATATCAACGCGCAAGATGATTCTCACATTCAGAACATGATGGGCTATTTCTTTAGTTAAATTGTCTATTTCCATAGTTCTGAAATTGATTAAATACAATATAATACAATACAATACAATACAATACAATATAATACAATACAATACAATACAATACAATACAATACAATACAATACAATACAATGGTAGACAGCGATGTATTTGCCATACTCTTCCATATCAGAAGTAAACCTAAGAAGCTAAACTTTCCATCGATTTTTTCCATTCTCATCACTGACACGCATCAGTTTCAGGTCACTAGCGAGCTTCCCAACAGCTATTGAAGGTTTGTAGCAGCTATGCTAAAGGAAACACCATCAGGTATCATTCTAGTAAGTCACATTCATTGCAGAGGAACCAGCTATTGCCGTTGCACCTGAGCCTATCGCCCAGGTAGCACCAGTAATGCCTTCATTACCTGCAGTCGCTCCTGCGCCATACTATCCACATGTTTTCCCGGTAAGATTCCACTGCGGGCTGTACTCAGGTGACACATCAATCCTTTCGCTCCTTTCAGTACTCCCACCACTACTACCACCATCCTCGTGCTCACGTCCACAATGTAGAAAAGGGCTTTGTTAAAGGTTCGCAGTCTGCCGCATGATGAATCCGATTGTCACCTCCTGAATATGCAGCACCATTTCCAGAATCTGGACACGCCTCCGAAACGTCGGTGGTTTCTGAAGATGGTCATCTTCCTCTGAGTGCTCACCTTCCTCCACGTCTTGCCCATCTCGCTGATGGTCTACCTTTCCCTGGACCATTCCGCTCTCGTGCTTACAAGAAGCTGGCCAAGAAGGCACACAAAGCTCGAGCGCACAAATCGTTTGATAAGAAGACAAACTAAAAATATGTTGAAATTTTACCAAAGCTTTTTCATGCGTTGTACCATACAGATTTCTATGAAAAATTTAAAGTTCTTTATACGTCACACTTATGATGTGGAATATGGAATAAACGTTTGTTTTTTAAACCATCCTGTGGCGTATATGTGTTCTATTAAAATTTAAATTTCTCGATTTGCTCATACATTCCAGAAGTCGCGAATCGATGCGTTAAACCCATTGATTACCGGCTGAAAAACCATATGTACTACAAGATTGAAATGAGTGACACCTATAACTGACAAGATATCCTTCGGAAAGAGTGTGGTGAATTGGAGTTAACTCGAAAATTGGCATAGATTTATCACACCAACAGATAGTACACAATGTCATTTCTAAAGGGACCGATGAATGTAAACATATATAAAGAATTGAGCCAGTTAATTTGTACTGAAGTTGAGTAACATGTCTTCTGTACAACGCACAAAGCCCATAGGGCGCTAGGATCTTTTGGTGCGCGCAAAAGATGGTGGTATTTCATCGTTTGATGTTGTTTTGCTCCCTGCGGTTTCCATATCCTGCAGCGTTTTTCATGTGCACTGGTAGCCTGAAACCTCTGCTACCTATAACACTTTTGGCTCAAATCTAAATCAAAGCGTTGTTGTATTTTAGCCATAATACTAATGTTAGGTGCAGGCAGCAAATTTATGGAATTTCGCATTATGAATTCAAATTCGAACGATCTGCAAGAGGAGCAACTCATAGTCCCAATTTTTCGTTCGTGCATAGTATCTTCTCTAAAATGCCAGGGCCTCGTGGGTTCTTGTGAAAACTATGTAGACGTAAATGAGAGCATGGAAAACGCTCTACGAGCTGGTCAGCAACTTGATGTTCAAAGAGGCGATCAAAAGGGCCAGGTTTAATCAGACCCAGTATAAGGTGTACAGGACATTACGGGTAATTACCCAAATATGTCCCGTCATTTGAAGAAAATCGGTAAGAAGAGAAAGATGAGTAAAAGGATTTCGTGTGGGCTAAGCGAAGAACACCAGTGTCGCCACCTAAACGACTGCATATATTTGATCTATTGGTTTCCCAGCAAGCAGTTTCTTGGACGGATTCTTATTAGTAATGCAGTGTACGTCATGTATATTAATGAAAAAAGGTCGTTTCAGGATCTAGATATCAGCGACATGCCCAAAAGGGGACAAACCATCGGCACACCTTTACAAAATTTTCTGTCATTTTCTGGTCCGCAACTTGAGTAATTCGCAATGAGTTTTTCTGCCGAACAGATGTACCATTATTGTTGAGTAATACGCTCTTTTGTCAAAAGTAATCGTGGGAAGACTCTCAAATATAAGGCCAACACAGGCAAGCATATGTGGTCCGCTGCTGCTGTGGGATTACGAATATCAGCATGTTACAGTGTCAACCGTGTAAAAAAAGGAACCATGCGGGCTTTGAAATTCTCATATGTTCCATATATTCTCTGGACCTGTCCCCATCAGAATATCCCTCTTTCTGTTTCTAAATCGTCTCATCCTCTGCAAAACTTTCAATGAATAGACCCTACTGAAAAAAAACGTGTGCCACTTTTTCAAGTGTAAACCTGTCAAATTTAAGGCTTTTATAAAATACTTTATGTGCTGCGTTGGCAGCATTGCACTGGTGCCAATGTTTTTTGATTTGGTCCACAATGTTGACCTTGAGCCGACTTACGGCGTTTCAAAAAATCAAGGGAAAGTGCCCCGGAATTTTTCCACGCACCTAATAGTAAACCATTTCCTAGTGCTATCGTGAGTATGCTATAAAGAGATGAGAAAATGGGAGAAGTGACGTTAGGAGCCCTATCAGTGGAAGAGGATGGTAGCAGAAGATTGAGCGCATCCAGAGGTGAAACCGCAACGGCCAATCATGTACGGATTCGGTCAATTTCATTTCAACTCTTGTAAAATCGCTACATTTTTTAGATAAAATGACAACTTTGGCTGATTCCCCCTATCACTACTCCTACTCCCCCTTCTCTCTTCCCTTTCCTCCTCCCTACACTCCCTTAACACCAGGTATAAATTACCTTTCATGCACAATCCATGTATTTTCTCCCACGTCCTGTCTATGATATCGTTGAACGCTCAGTTGGTAAGACGCATCAATTTAAAGAAATTCGAAATCTCAAAGAATCAAGTTTCAAATCAAATGGAGAAAAAAGTTCCATTGTTAGAATTACAACACGTAGTGTTATGTAATAACAAATAAATCTGAAGATTGAAATATTGTGATTTTAATCCTATGGGCTTGGTTAACTCATATTTTGACATAATGTAGCAGGAGTCTCATACATCATAACTCTTCCTTCAATTCCTACAGTTCATATGTAAATCTAGGGTCGCAGTAAAGTCGCATGGCGACGAATAGAATTTGAAAACTTAAGACCCACAATTGAAGTGCTGGTTGCCCGCCAGTTCACAGTAAGCATCGGTGGAAGTGCGTATTTCGCGGACTCGGAAAGAACCTCACGCAACCGTCACGCAACAACACATCGCTCGCGCCGGAGTTGTCGCCTTGATAAGACATAGTTTTTTTTATAAATAACCAGTTAATTTTTCTCATAGTTGACGTCAAATAGGATGAAAACTCAGCAATTCGTACAACGAGTAGGAAGCAAAGGGGACCTCGGGGTCCAGGGCCCGCGAGAGAGGACGAAGTAGATCTTGCGAGGGGATGCTCGTAGATTGAGCAGTTCAACAGCGGCTACCGAAGTCGAAAAAATTGGACTGAAGCAGATCAACAGGTTTCCACTATCTGGAAACAAGCATGAAATAATTCACATTTATAAAATACATAACAATGTAATAGGAGAAGAGGGGAAGGGGATAAGCTGAGGTGCCGGTACGCGGATAACTGAACCACGGAATAGTTTTGTTTCCCTCAGGAGCTCTGGCACTGACCCTAACACCTCCTCAACAAGGATGAGGTACTGATCAAGCCGTGTCGTGACGAGTTGATGATTTTCGCTACGATATTATCAAGGGTCGATGATAGATAATTATGCTGAGTACTTCCATAAAGGGTGCAAGAAAAAGTAAAGAGAAGCTCATGAAAAAGTAAAGAGAGGTTCATAACATCACCAAGAGGTGTGCGACGGAGTCTAGAGGTTTATAAAACATTACTTCAAGCGCGCGTGAGTAACCTACTACAACTTCTGTTCAGTTTGTAATCATAAAAACATCCTCTTATCTTTAGAAAGATCGGGTTCGCTCGTCGTTTTTCTTCTGAAAATGAAAAAAATACCGCCGATGGCGAGCGTATAAATGCTGGCCAGCGAGGAAATGGGGCATCGTGTGCAAAAATGAACTCATTCCTCTACCTCCTTCCTTTTGTTGTTGTCATTGCTCAGGGGTAGGTTCCATTTCTAAGCTAAGAGCGTTTAATTTATCCTCATAAATATTCCGAATTTGGAAGGTTTAGGTCCTCAGGGATGAGGTAAGCCAGAATAAAACAAAACTGAAGAAATTCGAGCTATGAGATGGTATTCAAGGCGAAAGCAGATATAATACGTAGTTAGGCCTTGTGGTGTCCCGCCACTGACCCTTCCTGCTAAAAAGTCAAAGTACAACACACAAACTTTATTATGTACACACATATTATATACACACACTTGGTCGGCAGTACCACAATTTTTCTGATGCAGGTAATAGTGTGATTTCTTCTGAGTGACGACATATGTGTATACTAGTAAACGGTAGAAGACGAGTAGTATAGTAGACGTGTGAAGGTGGATAGTAGACTAGGCAGTGGACAGTTAACGACTAAGTGGATGATATATTGCCTGTTCCTGCACTGGAACCAACAGACAAATAACTGAACTCGATCTCACTCTGGAGGTCCTTCTATAGCCTGGGCAATGTACCTTAACACAAACACAAGGAAAACATAAACAACTCTCCGTTTAGTTGGTAGCTCAGTGATCGGCCATCCTCACAATGTAACCGATCCTATTTTTATAGATATGAATTCCAGGTCACTCGTGAACTTTCCCACAAACGTTGTCGAAGGTTTGTAAAATATTTTTTCTCTTTCGCTCGCAGAACCTACAATGATCCGCGAATGATTTCCAGAAGAACCTGCTGTCGCTGCGGCTCCTGAGACCCCTGCTCAAGTACTCGTTGGTCCTGCACATGCAGCACCGGTAGTAGCAGCAGCACCTGTCATCGCTCCATTGCCATACCACCCACATGTGTATCCTCATGCACTGGTAGGCGTTTCCAGCTCTTCCATCAACCTGAGTCTTCCACACATGGAAAAAAATTGCCCTAGACAACATCGCAGCCATCGTGTTGGGTACTTTTCCAACTTCTCCTATTCAGATGTTTTTTTTTTCAGTTACCTCACTATGAGCATCCTCGCACAGAAGTTCGCAATGTTGTGAAGGGCTACACCAAAGGTAATTTATCCTGAATTTCGAAGCTACTCTCCATAAAAAGTTTCATTCTATTCCAGAGACTGGACACAGGTCTGAGACGTCGGTAGTTTCCGAAGACGGTCATCTACCCTCTACTTGGGGTATCCACCCAGCTGAACACCTTCCCGAAGCTCTGGCGCTCCCAACTCCACTCCGCTCTCGCCTGCACCGCAAGAAGATGACAAAAAAGGCTTCGCGAGCACATAAGTCTCTCAACAGCAGGAAGAATTGAGGCCTCCAGACACTCTTAAAAGAACTACACTCGTTATTTTCCCATACCGAGAAATAAAAATTTCGCCAAGATGACTCTCAGAAGCAAGGTGATGGTCGAAAATTTCCGCCAGATTCGAAGCTGCTACTCCGAGGCCATCAGTTAAGCGATTTATCGATTGCACCATTAGGAAATGTTTCGGCTGCAGACACTCTCAGCGTCTATCAAATTTCCTTCTCAAAGGTCGAATGCAGTGAAATGTACGGGTCTTGAACCCCTGGTCGAGAGATCAGCACTAGGCTGTCAGCCAACTGTCGCAAATCAGACGGTCAGT
This sequence comes from Ancylostoma caninum, assembly GCA_037903475.1. Classification (NCBI taxonomy): domain Eukaryota; kingdom Metazoa; phylum Nematoda; class Chromadorea; order Rhabditida; family Ancylostomatidae; genus Ancylostoma; species Ancylostoma caninum. The sequence goes on along the minus strand of JBAJFG010000253.1, from coordinate 18,312 downwards.
TGGCCTGATCGGCCTCCGAAAGCTACGTGTGCGGTGGAAAAAGAAAGTAATCACACGCGAAAATACTTTCGGAGGAATCACAGATTAGATTGGATTAGCTCGAGATAAGACGGATTCTGCAAACTCAATGAGTGATTAATGGTTAAAAAGACAAAAATAGAAACCAGCAATGAAGTTCATTTGTGTGTAAGTTAGAAATGCCAAATGTACATCCATAGCAGACCATGGTAGAGGTAATGACTAACAAATGTGAAAAAGATAATGATAAACAAGGACAGTGTCCGAGGAGTAGAAAAGGCAGCACCTTCTAAACAACCGCGACTTCTGCGAAATCGTTACACTATTCAATAATGAAAAAGTGCCTCCTAAACATAGAGACAAAAAAACACACTGTTTGAGCAACAGTGAGCAGCTTTTTCCGACAACAATCATTCCGACCCAATCGTCATACACGGAGAATTACACTGAGTTTGCAGTAAAACATGGAGGGATCGCTGTTTTTAGAGACGAAGCATCTTGGCCAGAAGTCCACGGGAGAAGCCCCTGTACAATATACAGATCGAGTGGGCTTGACTCTGGTCTGCTATGTTATGGAAATATCAACTACGAAACTTATCCAAGACATTGACCCTGGCAACAAGTAGCGAAAATGACTCAGTAAAAATCAAGGAATGCTGGAGGGAGCCACACACTAGAACGTCGCTCAGCACAAGATTCCAGCGATCCTGTGCGGAGAAAAACTTGAGAGACTGAAGATGAAGTCAGAATTAAGGTGAGTCGAAATTTGGTCACATATCGTATCCATTTCTTTGAAGAAGAGACCTATGAAGTTGAGAATGCGTCTTGGACGGAGCTGTTGAATTATTCGCTTTTTAGTCATTTCTGTTTTTTTTTTCAATTCAGCATTTATACCTCTTAACCTAGTATATAGTAGATGCTTTACTTGATGCTCTATCAGTTTTTACACTTATGTTGAGCATCCTTTTCAGTTTCATCATAGAATTACATAGAATCTGTCACAAGAGAGATTCTTTCACTTTGAGGGGTTCGATTCGTTTTTGTTCAATGTATCATTCTTTTCATTACGTTCGATAAATTTGAAGATAAAGGTTCATCCACCCACCCAAATTCGAGGTCACCTCACCGTGTGACAACAAATGCGTATGTCCTCGAGCCAGAGGCATATGCGTTTTGTTTTGGATTACATAGCACCGCACTAAGAAGGTGGAAGCTGGTGCGTTACAGAAACTCATTTCACTAGCGCACATACCTTTATTTGCACATACCTTCCTTACTCTGCCAAAATGACGTGTGATGATTGACAGCAGGTTACGAAAGCAAAGATTTACATAGAGTGAGACGAGTAGCGCTAATGGCAAGGCCTTACGCAGGAAGGCGAAAAAAGTTTCTTATCGCCATTGTTATAGTGCCAACGTCTACCTATGTTGAACTAGTGAAAAAGCACTTGTTCCCAAGTACATCGACTACACTTCATGTTTTTCCATAGAGAAGCAGCCGTCGGTAACTGTATAAAGGTGAGTCAGGAAGGTGATCAAGCATCTCTAGCAGACATGAACTCCCTGTATATTCTTCCCGTCTTCCTGGTCGTTGTGCAAAGGTGCGCCTTGCTCATTTCCTCTTAAGAAGCAGAAATCTGGGAAGATAATTGTTAGCATAACATTCTTCCGAGTCTCAAGTCTTCTTACACATCTTTTAGTGTATTGTAACCGGTTACCTGCTTTTTTTCTACGGAACACTTCGAGTGTTCTCAAATGAATAGATGATCGCTGTACAAATTTTCCCATTTATTTCACATTTGTGTGGGATAACTTCAAATTTTATTGCCCTTGAAAGTTCAAAAATAACTGTGTTGTTGTACAAGAGCTCCGATGATAAAATAGAGGTGATGCTGTACTGTCACATAATTTTGGTGAAGAATTAGGAGAATCTCTGTTGATATTCCGCCTTAAGAAAGAGAAATAGAATGATTGAGTTTGACCGTGGGTAATGTACACAGCTTTCAGATCTCTTGCAAGCTTCCCGCATGTTGCCGTTGAGGGTTAGCGAACGTTCTTATGAAGTAAACCCTAAGAGTAACTGAGATAAGATGAACAAACTTTTAGAAGAGCCTGCTGTAGCCGTGGATGCTGAGCCCATCGCTGACGTACCCGTCGCAACAGCCCATGTGGCCCCAGTGGTGGCAGCAGCACACGCTGTCGCGCCGGCATCGTACCCATATCCCTACCCATACCCTCACATGTACCCTTACTCAGTGGTAGGTTTATCGTATCATATCTTATTATCTATGTTGCACCCTCCAAGATAGTGTGAACCTAGGGATTTTCAAATATTCTGTCTTGATGATGATGCTTTCAGTACGCCCCCTATTACCACCCTCGCACAGAAGTCCACAACGTAGTGAAGGCTTACGAGAAAGGTCCGCTAGATGTTTATCCATCGACTCTCGATGCTAATCTCACTAACCTAATTTTCAGAGAAGGGACACACTTCTGCAACATCAGTGATTTCTGAAGGTGGTCACCTACCCGCACACTTGGGTTTACACCCGGGTGCACATCTCGCTGACGCTCTGTCCCTCCCACTCCCATTCCGTTCCCGGCAGAAACTGGCGAAAAAGGCGCACAAATCCTTTGACACAAAGAAAAACTGAAGAACTGTGCTATTCCTCCAGAGATGATTATCATATTGCTTATAACAGAAATAAAGTTTATATAATATAAAGTTCATATATTGCTTCAACGACACTAAGCCGTTGCAAATAAACTGTTAATTTGAATACTACTAATTTAGGCACCTATTTGGTAGTGCTTATCTCTGGGGCAAACGATTGTGTGTTGCTTGTATTCCTTAAAAGCAGCACACATGGAAATCCTCGAGAACTTGGCCTAGTTTGTGGTATTTGAGTGCGCTGAACAGTGCTGTGCCATCAAAACTCGTTAAAAATAAGAATTCTCCATCTTTTACGGGCCTTCTATTCACTATTTCAACAGAGGATACGCCGAGTAGCGCGAGCCTTGTGGTGTCGACCGAAAGAAAGAGAATCGATGATGCCACTTTTTTGCCACCTTATTTCTAGCGCCATACCTACTTGCATTGTTTATTTCTCTTCCGGAGTAGACCAGAAGAAATAACCTTCGGTGAAGATGAAGACACAGCAACAGGTAGAGTAGCTGCTAAAAAAGCAAGGGATCACAAAATGAACCAAAAATGAAAAATGCAAGTCAAACTCAGATTTCAGTGAGAGTTGTAGGAAGTATGAAAACAGGAGTTGATCAACTGAAAGTATATATGTTGAAAAATGTTGAGGGAATATCGAATGAACCATAAAACAGCTGATATCTGGCGTTTTTCACACTCCAAGTAGGTAATTTAAGCGCGACAACTCGCACGACTTGGCCTGTTACAACTCCAGTTTATCCCATGGAAATGCTCTGGTTAATGCGAGTAATGGGTGTTTTCGCTGTGATTTGTGTCTCAATGCTGCATCCAGGGAATCATGACCTCCTGGGAATCATGACACTGACAAAACTATTGAGATGGCAAAACTGTTGTGACTTAAATTTTCGTCGGTGCTGCCGGTAACACGCACAAATCCTTCAACAGCTAAGATGCACACAGCGACGTTTCTTGTGTGGGACGGATCTACGTTGTACTCTCCACAGTTTACATACAGTGGACGGCAATGGCGGTGGCCCATTTGCGGCCTCGAGTAGGACTCAGCGCGACCGCGCCGCGCGCGCAGGGACCGGTGTCGTCGCCGCCGGAATGCTATTTCTATGGTCTATTCTTCCTGATTTGCTCGAGAATCCTTAGAATCGAGTTGAAAAGCTGCTAGAAGTTGCATGACAGTAGCAGAATGCACAGGTTACGGTGCGCGCGGCGCAGTTGTGCCACGTCCTTCTTAAGGCCGCAGATGGGTCAACGCCATTGACTTCCACAGTATATGCAGATCGTCGGTCATCTCCCTAACACCATACTGTCGTAAAATCCAATGTGCCGGTTTCATAATTCATCCTCGTACGCCTCCTTCCGATTGGAAAGAGGAAAAAGGCTTGTCATGATTGTTAAGAAGGTGCTGGTTCTCAAGTCACGGGAGAGTTGCAGAAAGCGATATTACACATCCAGCAGACAAGCATACTACTGAGCTTCATCTACAAGCGACCTGAAGGATGTGGAACATCACCTCTCTTTCTCCCTGTAGTGAGTGAAAGGAATCAAAGATGTTCCAAACGCGATTGGACAGTGATGCACTCGAAACAACTGTGAATTTTGTCCTCGGTGTCAAGACTATGCATTTTCACCCCAGAACATCTTCCACAAGAGGTGGTATTCCACATAAGAACACAAGATATAAATTCTGGAAAGATTCTCTTCTTTTAAACTGAAAACGAGTCAACTCCGGTAATTAACTTCAGCCAGCAAAGCGCAGAAATAGTCTTAAGCGAATCTACAGGTTGGATATAAGATGTTCCGGAGAGCACATTTCCAATTGTGGGCTTTACCACTTAACTGAAAGAAACAGGCAAATGTACACGTTCGCTCAAACTAACTTGTATATAACTACAATATAACTACTGGGGAAAATGATTATAACCAAAAACATCTCATAATATTTCCAATAAACATTTCATAACAACCATCCACCGTAAACACCCATTCCACTTATTTGTTCACGTATATCCTTTCCCAGATGCTCTGGTGGACTCACCGTTGTTGAGGAAACACCGTGGATACGTAAGCCTGACATCTAAACCTTTAATGAAAAAAGAGTGTAAAGGTGATCTCCTTGATCAACGAAATGTGAATGCGTGAAAAACGCACTCACTCAGTAAAAAATAAATAAAATATAAACAAAAATAAAACTAAAAATAAAACTAAAATTAAAGATTAATAAAAATAAAAATGAAACATTAAAAGTGAGCTGTTAGACGTTCCTATGCCTTTTCCCCCTCATTGATGAGTGCAGAAAAGGCATATTCCAACGTTTAGTATCCGTATAAGGGCAATGCACGAAACGGATCTGAACATGCATAATGAAATGAAAAACTTGATAGTTCTAAAAACACTGTAGTAATACCAATACTTTATCTACTATTACACATATATAACTTACACAAAAGGCCCAACGATGTTGTTTTGCCCCTTGTGTCCTTGAGCTAAACATCTCATAAAGCCAACAGCGGCTTGTTTTCTCAGTCGATATTACCCAACAACTGTTATGTCAAGCCCCATTTACCTCCGAAATCCTAAAGCCGCATCAAAGTCCGGGAAGGTGCATTTGTATAGTGGTATCACCGAATATAACCTCTTTCGAGTTGTATAAAAAGAGGAACAATAATACAGAAGCACTTTTATTGCTGGTGATGTCAGCTGTTCGTGAGTGCTAGTAAAAACGACGACTCTATACTGCTGTTGTGTTAATGGCAACGTACGTCAGTTGAACTTGTAAGAAACCATTCCCTTCCAAGTGCATCGAGTTCATCTCACGTTTTTCCATAGAAGGGCGAATGATAGCAACTGTATAAAAGCAGGTGACAGAGACAGTGGAACATAGCCAGCCAACATGAGCTTCTTCCTTCTTCTTCTTGTTCTTCTCGGCATTGCCCAGAGGTATGCTTTTGCCCTGTTCCATTCTCGGAACTGAAGTTTTTTTTTTCGAATGTTTCCTCAGTAATTTTACATATGAACAGCACACTGTTGTTGACACATACAATTTTCAGATCATTAGCGAGCTTCCCACATGTTGCCGTTGAAGGTTAGTGAAATGCTTTTCTTTTCAGCAGAAAAATGTTGAGGAATATCCAAAATTAGCCAAATAAACTTCAAGCAGAACCCGCTGTAGCCGTGGCTGCTGAACCCACTGCTCATATACCCATCGCCACAGCGCACGTCGCTCCAGTTCTGGCACCTGCACCCGTTGTTGCTCCGGCACCGTACCCGTATCCCTACCCCTACCCTCACATGTACCCTTATTCAGTGGTAGGTTTACAGGATTTGCTACCTTTCCTGTGCCATCGAAGACATTTTGGACAGAATCTAGTGTTTTTGCGATTCTCTAACTATCTGACGTGAATTTGCTCCTTTCAGTATTCTTCCTACCATCATCCTCGCACTGAAGTCCACAACGTAGTGAAGGCTTATGAAAAAGGTCTGTTACACCTTTCCCGCTTAAATTCCATTCATGATGCGATGACTTCTTTGCAGAGAAGGGACACACTTCCGCAACATCAATGGTCTCTGAAGGAGGCCATCTTCCTGCCACCTTTGGTATGCACCCGGCTGAGCATCTCGCTGACGATTTGACCTTTCCAATTCCATTCCGCTCACGTCAGAAAATGGCGAAGAAGGCGCGAAAATCCTTTGATCACAAGAGAAACTGAAATGTGCGGTATTCCCTCAGAGCTAATTATTATGTTGTTTTTGTCCTTGATTATTCAGATAAATAAAGTTCATATATGTACATATTCCAACCATACAATACTGTTCTAACTATTCGGAATCTTCAGAACCCGACCGCAAAGTTAGTTTTCACATCCGAACTAGTAAGTCTGTGGCAGTAAAGCCTAATAAGCACGGGTTGCTCAGTTGTGTTGAGGATACCATTATTCCTTGCTGAAGTCAAATATAATGACACATTCATGCTCTGCAAGACATATTAGGCGCAGAAACTATAACGGATTAAAACAAAATCAACATTATCATGGAGTATTCACAAGAATACTAAAAGTAAAGCAAATAAGCGGATCATTGAAAGCTGGCTACATTTGGGGAATAATCCTGGAATTCAAGGGAGGGATGGGGTAGGTGAGAAATCCATCGCTCGAGTACATGTCAGCCTCCGGAGAACTTCTAAGCAAGGGCGGCACCCGTTGAAATCGAAACAAATCACCGTCATTCATTGCATAATGCGAAAAAAATGTCTTCGAAAACTAAAGACAAGATGTTTGCAAGAATAATTATCTTCATTCATCTAACTAATGAGAAAGAGGTAGAACTAGCCCTTGTAGAAGTTTTCACGTTTTTCTCTCCAGAAGCCGTGTCCCCTTTGCAGCAGTCAGCATTTTTAATTTTCGTTCATTTGAATCTCTAGCCTTGTCATTTTCTTGAGATGAAAACCTTATTTTGTATAAATTGAAGCGCTCAATCTTCTGAGAAAACGCTCCCAGAAACACAGAACACTTCAATTCTTTTTCTTCGATTGAGGGGGAACTTGTAAATTGTGGCTATGGTTTCTGTTCCCTGTTGGGCGAAAATACACAGCAGTGGGAAAAAAGTAGTCAGCTTACTTCTTAACGCTAGCTGTGGACCATTTGGTGAGTCTCCATTTGAAGTAGTTTTGGACCATTCTGCAGTTGTGTTCTAACTCTCACATTCACGTGCGATACTTTCGGCGAAGGATTGTCTTTGCACTCCTTTGCACCAACATTTTTCGAAAGGAAATTTTCTTGTCGATTCAGTTTCCTGGGGAATCAGTGATGAAGTCGTCTGGAGACATAAATGGAGGATGAATACCAGGATCCAGCAGCACGTGCACGTTGTGACTGAGTAATGACTGTTAAACTCGACTACCGCTCAATTGCATTAGACGGACCTCAGCTCATATGAGCGTTTTAAAAGCGATTTGTGATTACGCAGCATTTTCTGCTGATGTAATAGGCAGATGTACTGATCCCACTGTTCTACTATTCTTATACAACGCAGAGATGGACAAGTTGTTCTCCCATAACTCGGCTACGACATGCACGTGAGGTTTAGTTAACGCCTGCACCGACGGAATTCATAGGCTGTATTTGTGTATTTGGGTGCGTGACTCACCTGATTACATGAGATACTTTCCCCACCTGTGCGGTGGCGGCTTCGAGGGGCTAGAGCATAGACAGGGGGTGGTGGGTGGAGGCAGTACAGGGACCCGTATGTAATCGGAGACGCAGAGAGCGAGAGGGCTCGCGGTGCGCGGCAAGATCTGGTCGTGCTTGGGGAACGTATCACGTGCAACCAACTCGCCTATGCATTTTGCGGGATTACATGTTCACCTCATTCTTAAAATTAATTGTGGGTTTAGTTTTTGATCTACTAAGAAGTTCAAGGAAGACCGATCCCAAGTTTCTCGTCTAGAGAGAGGCTGAACGAACCACTCGTTTCAACCTTTTTGTGAATTTTTTTCAAACCTTTCTATTAGCCACCATCGACGATGTGGATACCACTGGTTTATTTCGCAAGGCAGCGGACTCCAAAAAAATGCTATCATAACACCAAATTTGGAGGGTATTTGTGTATGGCAATGCAACTGGGAAATTCCTTTCGCCAGTCTAACAGCATAGTTTACTTTGAAATACATATATAAACTTTATATTTCTGGATCATAAAGGGCAAAAATATATTTCTGAATCATAAAGGACAAAAACAACAAGATAAGCTCTGAAGGAATACCGCAGATTTCAGTTTTTCTTGTGATCAAAGGATTTTCGCGCCTTCTTCGCCATTTTCTGACGTGAGCGGAATGGAATTGGAAAGGTCAAATCGTCAGCGAGATGCTCAGCCGGGTGGATACCAAAGGTGGCAGGAAGATGGCCTCCTTCAGAGACCACTGATGTTGCGGAAGTGTGTCCCTTCTCTGCAAAGAAGTCATCGCATCATGAATGGAATTTAAGGGGCAAAGGTGTAACAGACCTTTTTCATAAGCCTTCACTACGTTGTGGACTTCAGTGCGAGGGTGGTGGTATGAAGAATACTGAAAGGTGCACATTCACGTCGAATGGTTAAAGAATCGCAGAAACACTAGATTCTGTCCAAAATGTCTTCGATGGCACAGGAAAGGTAGCAAATCCTGTAAACCTACCACTGAATAAGGGTACATGTGAGGGTAGGGGTACGGATACGGGTACGGTGCCGGAGCAACAACGGGTGCAGGTGCCAGAACTGGAGCGACGTGCGCTGTGGCGATGGGTACATGAGCAGTGGATTCAGCAGCCACGGCTACAGCGGGTTCTGCTAGAAGTTTATTTGGCTAATTTTGGCTATTCCTCAACATTTTTCCTGCTGAAAAGGTAAGCATTTCACTAACCTTCAACGGCAACATGTGGGAAGCTCGCTAATGATCTGAAAATTGTATGTGTCAACAACATTGTGCTGTTCGTATGTAAAATTACTGAGGAAACATTTGAAAAAAAACTTCAGTTCCGAGAATGGAACAGGGCAAAGGCATACCTCTGGGCAATGCCGAGAAGGACAAAAAGAAGAAGGAAGAAGCTCATGTTTGCTGGCTATGTTCCACAGTCTCCATCACCTGCTTTTATAGAGTTGCCATCAATCGTCCTTCTATGGAAAAAACGTGAGGTGAACTCGATGCACTTAGAAGGACGTGGTTTTTCCCATTTCAATTGACGCATGTTGTCATTAACAAAACATAAACACAGAGTCGTCGTTCTCATCACCAGAGTCGAACAGCTGACATCACTGATAATAAATTTGCTTCTTTGTTAGTCTCTACAGGGTGCGGCGAAAGTCTTGGGACAAGCATAAACGCTCGCTGAAAACATATGGAAGAGCAGCCTCGAAACATTAGTGGTCATTCTTTGTTTGTGAGTACAATTAAGTTGTGAGCATAAGTATCATTCTTGGTATCAAGGTTCGATGCTCTGATAGGTATACAAACTTGGGGGCTCTGCACCCATGTAAGGGTTGTGTGCCCTCAAGTCGATATTTGGATCAGTACATTTTCTTCTCTTTCACCACTGCGATTATTACGCGACGTCTTGTGGTCAGAAGCACGATGAAAGAAACGCCTGGGCCTTTCGCCCAAGACAAACACAAAATACACCTAATGCAATCTTCCTTGGTCAGATTAAAACAACTAACAAGTTGGAGAACTAAGTGAAAACAAGGAAAAAACAAAGGCTATACACAAAAAAATCTTCACTCGTATACCGGAGGCTCAGATAACCGAGGCAGTTCAAAAAAAAGCACGAAGCCGTAATGGGAGATGCGATGTAGGAAAGAACGCAAAACAAAGCAAATCAGAAGAGAAGTTACCACGCCGCTCGCGCGGCCCCAAGGTCCCGTCCCGGACTGAGAATTTCGAAATCGACGCCTGGCTCCCAGCGCGAGTGTTGGCGCCAGCCTGCACATCCAAAACGATTCGATCTAAGATCGTTTCGAGTTTGCTCTACTTCACAGAGTCCAGATGAGAGGTGGACTCTGGTAGTGGAGGTCGTCTTCCCTCCACCACTTCTCCACCTGTTTGCGGAGAAATACCAAATTCCTGTGGGCGTTAGTGAAAGCCAAAAATTTGAAAAAGGTAAGGTATCTCCAGGCTCATTGTTTGCTTCGACTTTGGCATCGTGGTCAATATTTTTGCCAACAAAAACGGAAATCGCGCTACTGTAGCCATTTTCGCTCTTTTAACGGCGATTTAACCGTCATTTCTTGTGATAGACTTGCTAATTCGCTCCTTTTTGATATACATATACATGCTATTTTGGGATTTGAAGATGATGAAATTGCCTCCTAAAGTGATTATTCTCCTCTACTAAAAGATGGGGATAAATAATCGCCTATCGAGGTCCTACATCTATCTTAGAAGATTCCGTGGTGTTTCAAAGATTCTTAGGCCGAGGCTATCTCAACACCACACGAGAATTCAGACCCCGTCCCGGAACATTAGAGAAGGCTCGAGATGAATTTGGCTTCATCAGAGGGCGCGTTGGGCCAATGTCGCATCCACCACTTCCCAAGCCTGGATTGCTACCAATGGATAAAATTTCAAGATCAAAACTATTATTTATGTTTACAACTAAACTGCCGGCTTATAACAACTACCGATTTTCCTAATTTCTTTTCCCCCATCTTTTGAAACTCGATCAAGCTTGTCCAAAGACTTTTGCTACACCCTTAATATTTGGGCCTAGCTAATTTCGATCTCTGAAATTTGGTTTTGCAGTTCCAATGTTTGACATAACTATAGGATATGCGTTTGGGCATGCAGTGTCTTGTCTTATTACGGCTGGATTTCTCCATAGCCCTTTATGGTCTACACCTGTCCGAACAAGGAAGACTTCACAGGGGAGGGTTGCCAAGTGGAATGCGTGCACGGTGACGAAAAAACCCTCATGGAGACATATCAGGCCTTGGAAGTTAGAGGAGTATATCAAGGCTTTTATGGGCATTGTGAATCGGTGCAGTTCAAAACCCACATATCAAATTTTTGCTGATTTATAGGGTTAAGTTATAGGCCCCTAACTAACTATAACCGGTTAGGAACCGCATACCGAATGATAATATCTGCACATTCATCCGACCCTGACCCTAATTTCTACCCAGCTTTTCACAGAGTTTCAGTGAGAAATCTTGCATTTTGCAGAGGCAGTCCTGTGCTACAGGACCCTTGTACCGAAGCATACTGCGGATGTGTTAAAGTAATTGAGGTTAATCATTATCTACATTTACATTTACATTTGTTACATGAGCACATTCATGTGAAACACTATCAACAAACAAAGAACCTTAACAAGGGATAAAATTTCCGTGTAGTATCAGCTACTGTACTAAATAAAAGAATTTGTAAAGGTATGATTGAAAAAAAAACGTCGTTTGCTGGAGTTCAGAAATAGTACCGAAGTATGTAGCATCATGGATCTAAGCATTTCTCTAAGATGTTCTTAAAGGACCCGAATTTTGTAGAAATCAAAACTCTTTTGCTTAGTGCTAAAAACGCACGGTTTATTCCCCTATAACACGAGCAAAATTTTTCTGAGAACCTTTTTTACACATATGTCTGGTTGGGGAAAGGACAAATCATCACAATTTTTGGTTTGTGGATTCATCTCTTCCTCTCTCTGCTTACAGTCGAGTCCGGCAACCATTGCAAATGGGCGCCGGCGGGCCATAATAGACAGAGTGCAGTGGATATGTTAAGGCTATAAAGCAGGGGACCATTTTCACAACTTTCACGTTTATTCATTTTTGTGATTTTCATGGGGAAAGGTTTCTGAATACACAATAAGCGAAGCCAACTCTTCCATTTTCTGCTATAGTACACTGCTTCGCGAATACAAAAATGGCCGTTATTCTTCTATAGATAGACACAGTACTTCAGTTATCCCATCTGAATAATAAACCACATCCAATTTGGGATCCTCAGAAATAATTGAAATCCGTATAAATTGTTCCATATCCATTGCAAAGTAGTTCTACCGCTGTCATTTATCTTTCGTGGAGCAGTCCTTTATGGCGGAGTTACTCTCTCTCGGTTTCCCTCAACTTTGAAAAGTGCTTTTTCACTATTACTTACACTATTACTATTACTTAGACTTACACTTGTCGTAGTTTATCTTCGAAATTTATGCAAAACGTTGCCGGATGCCTTCCTGGACTACCCGAAGGAGATCACGGGGGACGTTCCAAGCAATGAACCCCAAACACTGCGATACTTAACTCTAGATCTCCAACGGAGTGGAACCAGCGATGCAGATTGCAATCTGCCACTCAAACCACTGAGCCATCCAGGCTACTTTTTATGTTGGAGTTTGTTAGATGACTGCGGCAGTCGTAGGCAGCATACTATATGTATTTGCAAAACGGGGGCACAGGGCAGGATTCGATCCCCTGACCACCACAACGTCGACCATTCGCTCAACCCACTGAGCTATGCGCGCACGCGATGCAACATACAAATGGTGTCCACTATTACTTACATTTACACTTATCGTAGTTTATCTTAGAAATTTAGGTGAAAAGGGAGTTGGGTGGGGCCACTCCTGTGAAGCCTAAGCCTAAGCCTAAGCCTTAAACCCATTCTTAAGCATAAGGTTAGGCTTATCTACCCTGTCTACTATGGACTAAAATTGTATTTTTCTTCGCTTTCTCCCAAGCTCGAGTGATTTATAGCTCATTAATACCGGGGCGCCGGAGAGTTGCGGCGGCCGGCGCCCGCCGGCGCCCATTTGCAGTGGCTGCCGGACCCGACTGTCTCTTCACAGCCCGCATACACTCCTTCTCTTTCATAGCCGCTTTTCGGTCTTCTTCTTGGTTTATATCTGTCCACGACAATATTCCTTTCTTATTTGGCGACTGAAATGTCATGACTTCTTAGCATGTGACCATTTTTTTATACCATACCTATTTTTTCATACCGACATAGCTAATCCTCATGCTTCTAGAAGGAAGTTCTGTATGAAGTGCTCGCGGCCTTGCAGCTGACGAGCCCTTCCGCCTTCTGGTGCTACCACAGCCAAGTTGTCATCGCTTGATAGCATTAATCTGTGAGAGCCGCTTGAGGTCGGCTAGTACAGGGCAGACATCATATGCTTGTATTCATAGAAAACACTGTTTCCATGACTGCCTATCAGCTTATAATTATACAACTTCCAAAATGTTAGGTTGGTGCAAAAGTTTTGTCGCTTTTTTTGTTGTCGACTTCAGTTTTCCACTACTTTACCGAACATTCCCATAATGAGTAGAGACCACTAATTATCAAACCACTACTGAACACGCCCCTGGTGTCTAAGGATCAGTACACAAGAAGCTGCGAAGCGGAAAATTCGGAGACTGCCACTTCCAAGTCGGTATATTTGGCGATTTTTTTTCTTAAGTAGCAAAAGCTTCCGAGGCTGGGAAAAGCTTCCGAGGCTGCTACGTTTACCTCAAAAATCCTGAAAAATATAATGGGTGGTGAACCGTTTGCCAGCAAAGTTACCGAATTCTGAGGCAGATCCTGGCAGCGACTTTGGCCACGCAGAAAATGCTCCTTTTTGCATCTTGAAAGTTTTTCTATTCAAGTACTAGACGGCATACCCGGCTTCGCTCGGGTGTTTTACTACCCCGGCAATTTCACACCAATGAGGACAATTGCTAGTGCCGACAAATTCATTGCGGATGCCTATAATTTTGGTGGCAAACTTATAAGCAGGCTCATGTAACCCTCTTCCACCGACCCGTAAGCGAAAAGTCAGTAATGTTACTTCAGTGTCAAATTCATGGAAAGCAGTTGCCATATTCGCACTTAGGGTTTAGCGTTTTCGATTGATCCAGTGAACATATTCCTACCCCGTCCCTTTCCAAAAGCGGAGAAAGAGCAAAAGAATTACTGAGTCGATATATCCATGGAGAATAGTTGTCATATTCGTGTACGGCGCAATGGAAAATCCCAGTAGACACATCTTCACCGGCCCGTGGACGAAAATGGCGAAAAATCATACAAATAATTCGATATTCTGCACAAAATGGTTATCATATTCGTGTTTAGCGTATTGGGGAACCCCAGTAACCATGCCCTCACCACCCCTGGCCGAAAATAGCAAGAAATCAGAAAATCGATAAGTCGATAATTCGTGCAAAACGGTTATCATATTCGTGTTCAGCGCACTGACAAACCCCAGTAGAGCTGACCCTACTGACTCTCGTGCAGAAATATCGAAAAATCTATAAAATCGATAAATCGATATTTCGTGCAAAACGGTTATCATATTCGTGTTCAGCGCACTGACAAACCCCAGTAGAGCTGACCCTACTGACTCTCGTGCAGAAATATCGAAAAATCAATAAAATCGATAAATCGATATTTCGTGCAAAACGGTTATCATATTCGTACTCAGCGCATTGAGAAACCCCATTGGACATGTCCTCGCCGCCCCCGAGCAAAAGTAGCGAAAAATCAATAAAATCGATAAATCAATCGATAATGCCCGGCACGAAGTAGCCTAAAACCTCTGCCGGCCCATGAGGAATGAGCGTGCAAAGTTTGGTCCGGATCGGTTCACCCTCCGCGATTTCTATAAGGAACATACATACATACATACATACATACATACATACATACATACACACACACACACACACACTCACAGACATTCTACTTTATATATAGAGATTTTTGACTTCTTGGAAAAAATAACAGACATAGGTAATGCTCAATGTACTGCTTTGAATTAGCAGCTCGGATTGGATCACCTAGCAAGAATTCCAGAAAAGAGCAAAGAAAGTGTTCCATAAAATGCTCGTCTGCGTTCCTCCAGAACGGAAGCCGTCAAGACAGAGTTCGACAGTGGAATTGTTGGTGGTCTTCAGGTTAAAAGAAGATGTTTACTTTACGACGGTGTTTCGAACCAACTTGCTTTTGGTCATTTTTGGAAAATCACCCGAAAACAAGAAATTGAAAATGCGGTGTCTGTGAATTTTTGACTATTTCCTGTTTTCCAACGGTAATGGACATGCAGTAAACCTAAACAAAGAAGAGCACGATTTGAACAACAGGTTCACTACCAAATCTGGTTGTTACACGATATCCGGGGAGAATCAAGGAATTTGGGAGAAACCGACAAAACTTTTGCACCAATCTAATGCATACATAGTTGATATGAAAGGATGTTTCATTCAAGGGATCAAACTCCCTCCAGAATTTGTCAGGTGTGCCCTGTAGTTGGGATACTTCAGGACATAGAAGTTTATGTTGTGTAGAACTGGATAAACGTAACCAAAGAAGAAAGATATAGGAATTTGGACATTTATATCTCTGCATTAAAACGACAAAAACAAAATGATAAGCAGCTCTGAGGAAACAACACAGAATTTAGTGCTTCTTCTTATTGAAAGACTTGTGTGCCTTCTTCGCCAGCTTGCTGGAGCGGAATGGAATAGGGAGACCGAGACCACCTAGGTGCCCAGCCGGGTGCAGACCCATGTGAGCGGGGAAGGGACCACCTTCAGAAACCATAGCAGTTTTGGAGACGTGTCCGGCCTCTGGAAATAAGTTGCCCGAACAAGAGTAAAATTTAGGTAAGAAATGATGACGAACCTTTCTGGTAAGCCTTCACTACGTTGTGTACCTCTGTGCGAGGATGGTGGTAGGGAGCATAAGACTGAAAGGAACATCTTCAAGCCAGGTAATCTGAGAAACTCAACGAGTACATAAGTGGTCCAGAATAACCAGGAGTGTTACAACACATAAAATAAACCTACCACTGAGTAGGGGTACATATGAGGGTATGGGTACGGATATGGGTATGGTGCCGGGGCAACAACGGGTGCAGGTGCCACCACTGGAGCGACGTGAGCTGTTGCGACGGGTACATGAGCAATGGGTTGAGGGGCCACTGCGACAGCGGGTTCTTCTGAAAGTTCAAATGTATTTTTTTCCAAATTCTATCTTCGGAGAAATTAGGGAAAATACGCTAACCTTCAACTTCAACATGCGGGAAGCTAGCAAGTGACCTGGAAGATGTAATTATTGCTTCATTTTTCTTGATGGTTCCTCTTACATATTTGATTCATTTATCATCAAATTACATTTTTTTCATTCTGGAACCGTTTGACAGTGTCATGTTCATTGAAAACTAGGATTCCATCGCTTAGTGTCGATAATTGTTGTCAAACTGCTATTTCCTCTCTTTTAGAGAATCGACTAAAATTAAAGTTCACCTCTGAACAACGACAAGAAGAACAGGGAGAAGGCAGTAGAGGGAGTTCATGTCTGCGGTGATGTTTCATCACCTTTCTGACCCACCTTTATACATTTGCCATCTATCGTCCTTCCGTGGAAAAACCTGAGGTGAACTCGATGTACTTGAAAGGAAGTGGTTTTTAGTAGCCCAACATTCTTGTATGCCTCTTCTACGACAATGCCCACGAGAAGCATTTCTTTTCACTCCCAGTCACGAAGAACACGGTTTGTTCATGAACATCGCCTTCACCATCACCCACTTCACGGTATGCTTACCTGTTAACTCTTTCGCCTATCATTATCAACCAGTTCTTGTAAGATGCAAACTTATGGATGCTTGATTTGTTTTGAGCTCCAAATGTAAGGGCAAACGTCTTATCCAACGGTTCGTAATCGGAAACTATGCAAATAACCGCCTAATCAGTGCCGTCCTAACATTTTCGTGACAGTCCCTTCTCATAGTCGCCGAATGAGGAGTACAAGCGCTAATAACTATAATACATGCATATGTGCTCTAGCTATGGAAAATCCACTGGAACGCCAAGTTACACCGTTTGGATAGCACTTCGGCAAGTGAATACACCGCAGTACACGCGTAACTCCATGTCTTACATCTTCTATATTTAGCACCACCTGCACATGAATTTCGGTCAGCAGCTCGTTCCACAGCTGCGCGACTCGGCTGGGCTGGGATTCGTGAAACGACAGCGAGGTTAGCGTGACTGTCACGCAAAGGTAAAAGATGCAGGACGCGAAACTTGGTTACCTAGCTTGTTTTCGCTCGGTTATGCGCTCATGAACCCCAGCCCTGAAAGGCGAAGACTCCCCTATTGCCGTTCTGTTCGAGGAAGACCTACTTCATATGAAAGAAGCATTTCAATTCCAAGTAACACTCGGTCTTCCTTAATATCAATATCAATACCCAATAGCTTCGTTTGGTGCAATAAAGTCGACGGCTCTATTAGTTCTTGTGGTTCATTATTTTGTTTATTATATACCCGTTGCTCGATGTTAAAAATGGTTTGTCAAACCGGTTGAAATGTAGGCTTGAAACTTAAAATATCAGATGTGAAAGTTGTATTGGTTCATGTCACAATAATTTTCATACATATTATAAACAAATAAATAAATACATGGATTACCTTCAAGGCCAATGCAATTGGCGTAACTAAGGAACATTTCGCGCGCAAGTAGTGATTCACTGATTTTGTCAACGCATTTCCAAGGACTAACTGTGCTCACGCCTTTACTCATGTTCCACATTCCAGACAATCTCAGTGAACATCGTTCTATCTCTCCGGAACAAAACGCATGAAGAATCGATAAAATCAAAGAATCGATAATGGTCGTGCACAAACTCTGATAACTGCTCGACACGAAATGACCCGAACACCGTAATGATTCGAGTAATGGTTTGAGTAGAAACCCAAGCAGCAAGTGTTCCCAGTTGTTGTCATCCTCCCCTCACGTGCTGCTATCCCTCGTATTGATGGAAAGATCATTATCCAATCGAAAACGACTGTGCAAGGTGGCCATCACATTCGTGATCAGCGTGGTGAAAACCCTCGTGGGTACGGTTCCGCAACGATTGCAGCGCAAATTGCGAAAAATCTATAAAATCAATAGATCAATAACCACGCCGTGCAAGGTGGCCATCGGATTCGTGGTCAAAGTGGTGAAAAACCCCAGTATGCCCACTTCGATCCAGATTGGAGCTAAGCTGAGGAAATCGATAAAATCGATCGATAAATCGATATTCGGATCGATACCATCAGTGGCGAACAGTGTCCTAGGCCCTCCGCCCTATTCGGATGTTGTCTCATGTTTCCAAGCCCTCTTCTTCGTCACCTTGCTTA
>JBAJFG010000556.1:0-245696 GCA_037903475.1 Ancylostoma caninum | reverse complement strand
CATTTTTAGGCACCGGCGCTACCTTATAACACCGCTGGACCCGACTCCAGGCGTTTCCCCACTTTTCGACGCCGGCACACCCTTATCACACCGTTGGACCCGACTTCAGGCGTTTTCCCACTTTTGGACGCCGGCACACCCTTATCACACCGTTGGACCCGACTCCAGGTGTCTTCCCGCTTTTGGATGACGGCGCTCCCTTATCACGCCGTTGGACTTGACTTCAGACGTTTCCTCACTTATGGACGCCGGAGCATCCTTATCACACCTCCAGCCCACCTCTAACACTACACTAAGGCCTAATCCTCATCCTCGTCGTTCTTCGTCCGCCTCGTTCCTCCTCTTCGTTATAAAGACAACCTATCCGTCTCTCTCCTTTTATACGGTTCTGTAATCACAGGCCTATCTCATTCATTCCGACTGTGATGAAAACAACAGTCGGACATTAACATGTCTGAACATGACTGGCGTGGCCCGAAACACCTCTAATTCAAGGTAAAAATCGAAATTTACCACATTTTCGTACATAACTCGAAGCGCTGAACACAATGGTGTAGGTATTTCCCGTTTTTGGTGGCTGGTTCTCGTGCACACACACATGAACTGCCAATTAAGAAGAAGTAAAATGATATATCTGATACCCGAAGCGATTCACTTCCGGCTCGTGAGAGAAAAGTGATGGTTTTCAATATTCCGACCTTCCGATAAAAAAACAACTGCTTCTCTATTCTATGTATTTCTTCCCGACAAGCAGCAATAACCATAGCTAGTAGCTATGCCATATGATCGTAGCATTGTGTGATTACTTCAAAAAACTTATCTATTTTTGCGAACGTTCAAACAACCCAATCTAATTTTAGAAAAAAAAGCATGCATCTGTTATCCACTACTAATGTAAAGAAAGAACCATTGAATTTTGCAGAAAATCGTGCTCTGTTCTCTCCTCCGTTGTGGTACTTAGGAATCTGTGATATTGAGTTTGCCTATCGTTACGTGATGAGTGACCGTTCCGCACAACGACCTGGTTGGACCATTCAAAATTATGGTATCATTGACCCTATTTACTCAAGTTTTTATTCAGGTGTGTTTGTAATATTCTCTCCTGTTTTTCTAAATCCTAATCCGAACGATTACCGTCCTTTCTTGATCATGTTTCTCTCTGAAAAAGCAGACATGTCGGCGAAGATTGGGCAACAAGTTGTTGAAAGGGAACGACGTGGTAAGTCAGAGCCGATTTTGAGCTTTGTGCCTGGTGAGACACTCACGCATTCATGAGCAAGGTCCAGTGCACGATCGGTTGAGCACGTGATCTGACAGCAATTTCTCCGCCCCATATGAAATGCTAAACTTTCTAGTGAGCATTGTCGTTTTGGTCGTACTTCTTGATAGTTTCTCTCATGTTCGTAGTATATTGATAGGGTACTGCTGTGTTTTTTTATTGTTGTTGCTTCAGTTGTGACATTTCGAAGAACCTAATGAGAAAGTTAATCAGAACGTCTGCTTTGCCCATTGTTTTGGTAGGAAACTCACATGTTTGTTAATACATTTCCAGAAAGGAATCAGGTAATATGAACATTCCACAAAGATATGACATCAAAATGAGCGTGCTCGATGCTCGTGCACATGAGAAGTTTTGGAATGGACCTTGATAGAAGATGAATACGAGGTTCTGAAAAAACTTTGACATGTCATTTTCGAGTCTCTGTCAAGTGCCAAGCCCCATTTTCCATAGATGGTTGCTCATGATTACATCTGGCAGGAAAATGTGAAATTCCGACAGGGCCAGGTCTGGCTAACATGGAAGTTGGCCTTTAAGTTTCAAAAGAATCTTCTGCAGTTTCTGCTTGCCGCTGTTGCGGCGGAAGCCCGAAAGCTCCCTCATTCCCCTAGTAGTCTTGTCGGCTTAGTCGAAAAAATCTCCAAGAGAGGTCCTGAGTTTTCTCACGACTTGCGTTTGCAATGTGCGCATGAGCATTATCACGCAGAAAATAAACATTTGCACGTTATGGGTGCATTTCATGAATGGCATCCATCAACTTCTGGATTTGGGTACCGCAGAGATCGCTCATCACTGCGATGGCTTTCCTTAAGAATGCCAGATAAAGCATTACCTGTGGCTCCACCAACAGCATGGAAAAATCTTCTTTTCAGGCAGACCTGCTTTTCACTATGTTGGAAGTGCTTCCAGACACGGAATCAATTGGTGCTACCGTGCGTTGTTCGCTTGCAGGACCAAGCTTACACCATCACTTGCAGTATCCTCTAGAAAGTCCTTCTCATCTGGACGAAGAGGCAGCGGCTCTTCGATGCTCACTCGACATTAGTGGACAGATTCGTACAACCCGAGGGGTGCTCATGTTCGGACAACTTTCCTATAATCGAGCATGTGAGGATGGTTGATGACGGTCGCATAGTCACACTAGAATGCCTTCTCCATCCCGCAGGTGTCAGCACTGGGCCTCGCCTTCAGGGCGTATTGCAAATCTTTGTTATTGAAAGTCGATGCTGTTCCTGAGGGTCGATGAATTTCAAGCGTTATTTCGCCAGACTCGAAGCCCTGATACTGTCGAGACACCGGTAATGGTGAACAAAGTTTTGATTGGTGAAGAACGTTAGCTTCAAACGTAGCACATATATTGGCATCAGCAATTGTTGCAGGAAGTCTTTGCAGGAAATCATAATAGGCAAAGGAGCAAAGTGAGACTCTACAAGCCGAGGGCATTGTTACTCAAGCACCAGTAGAGCTTCCCTCGCATGCCCTTTATGTGAGAGCACCTAGAACATACTACCTTATACTGACACAATACCCCAACTGTCAAAGTGTCTTTGCATTTTAGAGAGGAAAATAAAGTGTTTCAGAACTTTTTCACCAATCCAATATTTTGCGATACCCTGAGCTCCTTCCACTTACGAGGATGGGGTCCCACCCCATTTTGTTCTCTACTCTTTGCACCTCTGTAGCCGTATTCCGAACTCTGCCGGGCCAGCCACGCGTGGCTCAGTGGCGCGAGGCGCGTGGCCCATCGCGTATGGCCCGGTATTCCGGTGTGGGCCCCTGGCCCTGTCCACAGACGAGCCGTTTACCGCGTATCTGAAACGTTATAGGCCAGGAAAAAGAACAAATTGAGAATTCATCACTCAGTATGGGGCGTGAGAGGAGTCCTCACGCTTGTGATACGCATACTGTCGGAAGGGGAATTCATACAAGATGCGTGCATGAGTCGCGTGTCGAACGCATAAGTATATTTGTGGTTGATTTTGCATAAAGATCGGTCAACACTAGTGTGCTCACATCCTTTATGAAGACACTGCTCGGCAATCGCGAACAGCTGCGAGATGAGTTCGTATGACATGCGTCTGAAGTGCGTCGGGTCTGTGACTGAGCCTTCATCATACAGATACACGCGCGTCGAACGCATGCGCCTAATATAAGTTGCCCTTGTTACTAAATTAACGCGAGCTTATAATTAAGTTCAGCCAAGCACGGAAATTATCACTGAACCAGTCTGGCCGTCCGGCTGACGACTTCCAGACTTCTATTGGTGCTCGCTTCGCTCGCATACTGCACGTTGAAAGCAAACACAAAAGTGTAAATGGATTGATAAAATCTGCATCCTCCCACTCAGTTCTATCGCTCTCCTGGAAAACCATTGATCCCATAGGTGGTGGCTTTCCCCCATCCGAACGAAGTTATGCTCTTCCACATGAGCGAAGTTAATGGTCGTGAAGAATTGAGTGCAACCAATTCAGTGCAAATGTTATCTTGAAATGATTTAGGCTTGACTGGTTGTTGTGGTAACTCAAGTGATAAGGGACCACCGGTGTATATAAACGGAAACGAAGGAGTGGTTCATTCAGACACAAACGGCATGGGAAGAGAACACGGATACGAAAGGAGACAATGTACATCTAGGTGATTCAGGTAGGAGGGTCCGCCGAAATAGGATAAGCATACCCCTCATGCAGAAATAGACCCGCCTAGCGAATTCCTATTACTAGTGGAAGCCGGCGCACCCTTATCACACCATTGGACCCGACTCCAGGCGTTACCCCACTTTTGGACGGCGGCGCACCCTTATCACGCTGTTGGCCCCGACTCCGGGTGTTTCCTCACTTTTGGACCCCGGCGCACCTTTATCACACCGTTGGACCCGACTCCAGGGTTACCCCATTTTTGGACGCCGGCGCACCCTTATCACACCGTTGGCCCCGACTCCGGGTGTTTCCTCGTTTTTGGACGCCGGCGCACCCTTATCACACCGTTGGACCCGACTCCGGGTGTTTCCCCGCTTTTGGACGCCGGCGCACTCTTATCACGCCGTTGGACCCGACTCCAGGCGTTTCCCCACTTTTGGACTCCGGCGCATCCCTATCACGCCGTTGGACCCGACTCCAGGCGTTTCCCCACTTTTGTACGCCGGCGCTCCCTATCACGCCGTTGGACCCGACTCCAGGCGTTTCCACACTTTTGGACGCCGGCGCACTCCTACAGCAGCAGTGGATCCGATGTAGAACATTTTCTTCACTCTAGGCCACGCCCTCGAATTTCGTTTCACACACACTGACACACACACGTGACAGACAGACTAAGCCCGTTATTATAAGTCATGATCTTTAGAATGAAAATATTATATAAACACGAAAATGTAATATTCGTGCACTGAATCTTATTATTTCTACGCAGTAACGTTGTTTGATAACTGTCCAAGGAAATGGAACAATGTCATGCCATTATTAAAGGCATCTGTTGAAAGAGTGATATGAAGATCAATTACGCTGAAGGAATGAAAACTGCGCATGAATCCAGACAAAGCACAAAGATTTTGTCGCATGGCTCTACCAAAAGTAGTGGGCCACATTTGGCCCAGTGAGCACCGATTTCGAAGTGCGTGCGCTGCTCCCTGAGTATGAGGCCATCGCGTATGGCCCAACTGGCCACGCATGACTCTGGGCCAAACCGCGCCGGAATACGGCTACTGTTGTGAACTTTCCTTACATGAAATCGTTGCTCACCGGCTCGTCGTTCTCAATTTGTTCCATTGAGACATCGGCTTCTCAGATTCTTTGTTAGTTTTCATTCTTAAAAAACGGCACTTCCATTTATTCTTGACGACACGGCATAACTACACGAAATCTACGTTAACCACATCGGCAGATTCCGACTGCTCATCAAGAGAGAATATGTATCTTATTACAGAGTGCGTCAGAATTATTGACGCACCTAAAATGAGTCTGTAGAAAGGACAAGATGCATAAGCAATCCAAATAAGATGCATAAACAATCCAAATAATCCAAACAATATGCAGAATAAACCCCATTTCTTGGCTATCCGAATAAATGCACAACTGTTCACAGCAACTTCCTTCCTTGCTGAAGCAGTCACTGAGACGACGAGGGGTCGCACAGCCTTTGCGCCGCAACTAACTCAGATCGACTTTGTCCCAGATCTTGCACAGATGAGTCTTTGGGAGCCTGATGTCTCTGTGGATGATAGCGCAGCTCTTGCTCTCTAAGATATCCATATGAAGTCATCCGTAGATTGGAATTTGGTTCACAAGGAAGCCTATTCTCTGCCAAATTGAAGTCCCTCAAGGAGATTTTGAAACTGGGCCCGTACCACTTTTGTCTCTCGCAAAATAGCCAAGCCCTGCCAAAGTACCTATGAATTCAACTTGTGATGCGAACTAGGATAAGCAATAAAATGTGCCTTCATAAGATTGCTTGAATGAGAAACAAGGAAAGGAAAAAATTTTCTTTAGTAAAACATAGATACATTTCTTAGGCGGGAACACGACAAGACTTGCATACAATGACATGTTTTCCTGTGATTGTTGGAGAGCAAGGTCTGAACCATTTCCCATAGAAATATCGTTTTCCTACAGCTTACCCCTCTTCATAGTATGGAAGAATGGTACTCTACCTGTCTCAATCGCAAACGGTAAAACTCGATGGCAGAAAAGGACTGATATAGTAGATGGGAAATCTTATTAGACGAAAACATGATTTAAAAACATTGAGCGAAAAAATATAGGAGATCAGGGACCTATGCGTTTATTTTAGAGGGAGAGAGAAATGACTCGATTTTCAAGCAAATCCTATACTCCTTAGCTTTGAAGATAGCTGCTCTGATCTTCCGCGAACTCATAGGGAGTGGGGTCTGGCCTCCCAGGAGGCCCGACATTGCGACTGCGTACTGGTGCCAGAAGAGAATTTCCAACCAACAATAACGCTTTTCTTCTCAAACAGATCAGAACTCTGAAGATTCCTGTTATATTTCTGTCAATTCTTTTTCGAATTTTTTCAAACCTGAAATCATGTCTGCTTTTTGTTTACGCTCGTGTGGCTGCCCAGCTTGGCATGCACTGGATTTCTTGAGCTCCATAAATGCTCGCTTCTACAGTAAACGACCCCAAAGTTGCAAAGTTTCCCAGAGAGAAGAAAGAGTTGTTGCCTTGGAAAACTCATTTCCTTACCTTTCTCTGGCCACGGTACTCGTCTTGAACTAATAACGCTTTAGCTCGCCTCTTGCAACTATACCGTTAGACCATAATATTGCATTATTTGGCCTCACTTTTGAAATAAAATTCATGTTGTGCTGCGCGATGTGACCTCTCTTTGACAATTAGATATTACTATGCAGCAAATGCTTCTTTTCAGATGTAGCCGAATTTTGTGCATCCGAGTTTTATGTTCGTGAGTTAGAGGCGGCTAAGAAAGAACAACCGAAAATCACCTCAAACCAAAAGGAAGTACAAGGGAAAAGAAAGGAGAGGAGGAAACGTTCGAGAAATATTCCAGGGGTTAGTTTTGAAGACGAGTGTGTTGTCAGTAGAGTTCTGTCTTTCTTCGCAGAGTCATCCTAATGATGATCCGCGCCACAGTAAGAATGATGCTCGCCGGAGTAAACCTAATGATACCGTTCAAACATCCAACAACGTTGTCGACGAAAAAGAGAAGGAGCTGGATGGAATTGCTCAAATGGCAGCATCACCATTCGTCCCTAAAGTGAGAAATAGTACTCAGAACTGGAATGGTTTTCTGCTCAATCAATCGCCATTGCAGATACTCACCATCACCAGATCCATTTCTGGTCATTACGAGTTGTTTGGGAACCGCTACTACACTTTGTACGACTTGGTTTATCATCTCTCCGAAACAGATTCCGAATTACCACACAAACTAGTGTACGACACCTTCTCCATGGTAAGTGCGTAACGCAATTAATATTCCTTGGATTTTTTGGCAGGAAACCCCAGACAACACCTAGCACATACTGTAAGGTATAATGTCAGGTTGGTGCGAAATTTATTGCCGTTTTGGGGTGAGCACAAATAAGTTGTTCCCTTCCGTGGGATCCGCGAATTTTCGGGCAAATTGTGTGAATTTCTGAAAGGGTTTTTCCTCCTCTTTTAAATGCTTCTTGAATACACTGGCTAGCTCTTTCCTGCGGTTCTTTATTGAGTCACTAACAAATTATGATTCGAGGTGATTTTCGGGCGATTACGGTTAATGACCTCAAACTTGGTCGCTCCGAATCGGAGACGTCCGGTTATCTTGCAATTATTTTATCTTAGAATCATCTTCCTAAGGAATAGTGAGATAGGGGTTCGCGATGTTTTCTTCCTACGATTTCCAACTCAACTACAACCATTGTTGCGGTCGCGGGATGTCGTTAGACGATCGAGCGTTGAGGGCAGCCGTGGAACCTCAACCGGATCTTATCAGTAAGGCATCGAGGTGTTCGCTCATCCTACTTTTTCCTCAGACCTTTCCCTTACCGAATATCACTTTTCCCAAGTCCCAGATGCAAATCTGCGACAGCAGCCCACTGCTGATCTAGAGCATGCCAAAATCGCCCTCTAAAAGCTTTTAGATTTCTATGATCTCAGTTTTCATTATAGAAACATAGCGTTTTAAATGTATTGCTGGGAAGATTTAGCAAATTAAATGGGCATTAAACTGGTGAAGAATGTTGTGTTTTAGCCAAGTTATAAGACTTTGCACTGAAGTGTTCTTTTCGGCAATTAATTTCGCACCAACCTGATATTATATATTCTGACTAGCGCCCCTTTGGGACGCTAGAAAGTGGGGTGGGCACCACCTGGGGCATGTGCAAAAGCTTCGCATTTGCCAAATCCCTACACAATTGACAAAGAAGCAGAACTAATCATTAAATGGGCCCAAACATCAAGTCCTTCTTGTGAGTTGAGTATAAGTATGAGAAGTCCGTTCTCCATCGTAGGGCGTATTCATGCGTATTCTTCACTACTGGGTCAACGCAGACGCGTTTTCCATCGGCGGAACTGCTGTTTCTACTTTCTACTTATGTTTCTTATTTATATCAACGATCTCCCACAAGCCCTTCCTGAACGCAGTTTCTGCTTGATTCTTGCCGATGACTCCAAGATTTTCACTGTAAATGATGCAACGTTGTTTCAAGAAGCGATTGATTCGCTCGCTGTGTGGGCCCAAAAGTGGGATCTTAGCATTTCCACCGAAAAAACGTTTGTAATGACATTTGGAAAAAATCATCCTAACATGAACTTCACATTAAACGATAGAATTCTGATTCGAACTCATGAAATCCGCGACCTTGGGATCAGCTACACCGATAACTTCGATTTCAGTGGCTATATTGCCGATATCGTTGCTAAGGCTAGGTGCAGGTCTAATATTATTCTTAAGGCGTTCAAGATTCGTAGTCCTGAGCTACTTTTCAAGCTTTTCACAGCATATGTTCGCCCTCTGCTCGAGTACTGTACACCGTTGTGGTCGCCACATAACAGAAATGTAGTGGACCAGATTGAAAGGGTCCAAAAATCCTTCTTGTACAGAAGTTTTGCCAGAAAAGGGCTGTTTAACCTCACTTACACGTCGCGTCTCAAAAAACTAGGCGTTTTGACACTTGAAGACCGTCGGTTAATCAACGACCTCACGTTCATGTATAAACTGACTACTGACGAACTTGATCTCGAGCTTTCTGATCTCTTCGAAATCTCCCCATTTTTGAGCGTAACTCGAGGACATGCCTTTAGAGTCCGATTGGAAAAATCGAATACTACGTCATATAAAAACAGCTTCCTTTGCAGAGTTCAAGGAATCTGGAATAGTTTAGAGCCAGGCCTGTTCAGATATTCCAAGTCTTCTACGTTCCAGCGGCACCTTATCGGAGTCCTACAGTCGAGGAAACTCATCAATCCTATTTCTACGTTCTAAGCTGTACTTTCGTCATCTTATAGTCTATTGAGCATTGGAATCTTGCCCTTCATCGATCGAATGTCCTTATATTAAATTCGTATTGTTATCTGACCAAATCTTACTTTTTTTTCGCTTCGGCTTTCCCATATTTTATCAAGACTCTTCATTTTCGCTTACTGTACGTATTTACTTCGTTGGGCTTCCCCTCTGAAACATACAGTATTAACAATTCCACCCGGGGTAATTCCAGCTAGCCCCCGCACCCAGGCTCGCTGGGAAAGCTAATTGTTATTCGGGCATCCTATACGCTGCGTGTTTCTCTCAGGAAGCGGACTGGACCCTCATTCAGTTCTCCTATTCTTCTGGTTTTCAACCTATATTCTCATTCTAATACTGCTCTCAAGAATGTTCTAGATAATGTATCGCCAATCAAGATGAATGAATAAACATAAACATAAACATAAACTGCATCCTGCCGTTCCTCACACTATTGCGCCAAAGCGAACTCGTAACTGGTGTTCTCCACACTATTGGGCCATAGCGGGTTTTCTCCAATTGGTGAATCCCTATTCCGGCGTCATCTTCATTGTTGGATCACAACGAAACCATTAACCGTATCGTGGTATTCTCCACTTTATTGAGTCACAGCGGCCCAATCCTATATTGGCGGACCCGTATCCTGACTTCTCCCACACCATTGGGCCACGGCGTACCCGTTCTCTTTCGTCACATTCGTAACTTTTGATATACATTTGTCAAATCAGTGTGGCAAGAAGAACAAGGATCTGTTGATATGTCCGACAAGCAAAATGAGGTGGAACACGGTTTCCGAGCGCAAATAGAGCTTCACTCCTCTACTGTTGTCTTGCCTTCTAATCAAAAGCTCCAAGTGTTTATTTGAAATTACTTATCTTTTGTGCAAGAGTAAAGGATTGGCCGCCGCCTTCGGTCCAATCCCTTTAAGATCCGCAACCGCCTCGGGCACCCTAATATCATTGATTCTTTCACTGTCTTAACATCAAGTAACATAGAATTTTTTGGAAGAAGCACAGGATGGCAGTATAGGAATACGAGTGCGGTCATATAAAATAGAGATGATGAGCAGAAAGACGAAATGCTCGCTTGCGAGTCGACCGCCACTCGGCAGCAGGCTGGCGAGTCCTGGCAGTCGAGTCGTCATACAACTCCCCGATCGGACGTTGTTCCTTCCATTTATATTCCTAGCATTTGCGCTTCTCACCGATCGGAAGTTTCGCCTAAAAAACAAAGAGCAGCGATGAGAAAGGCGGGGCAAATATCAAACAGGTTCTGAGAAAAGATAAAATGCCATACAATTTGAATGATTAAATTCCTCACTGTGTTACACAAGTATGATACTGAAAAGTCCACTCAAAGTTTCCGTCCCCTCCAAATTATTTATCAAGGAATGCAGCATCAGGCTAAGACTTGGAACGACCTGCTTTGCTTTCTGTTTGCAACAGCTCGCAGAATTTTAGGAAGAATGAAATCGACTCGAATACAGCAGCGTTCGAGCGTGTACATGATAACTTCGCAGTTTCACATTTTCACATCCCAAGCTCCTCATGGGGAGTTTGCGGATGTGAAATTTTTGCACATTTCACGTGACGGCTACACCTCACTTTCTGGCGTCCTGTGGGGGCACTGATACTAAAAACAAGTAGAGATGAAAGCAATAGCAGATCATAGGTGGCGCCACGGCTTTTGTTTTGCTGCGCCAAAACAGGTGAGGCGCACCATCGTTTGTAATGCAATAATGATTGCCCTTCACTGTACACACGCGTAAAACACGTTCACATATACATTGTATGTACATCTGTCTAGAATAAGATGATGTGCATTGCAGATCATATAAGCACTCACCTCTTTCACCTCGAGAATACATTTCAGTCTGCTTTGCATCCCTTCTGTTCTGTGCCCCCGCCATTCGAACAACCATATCGTGATCCTCGAGCGAATCTTATGCATTGTGAACAGTGGGCAGCACGACACTTCGATCAGGTTTGTTCCAATGCCATGAGCGGCTATGAACAAAAAGGAACGTTATCCGTTGTTTTGGAAAATCCGTAACATGTTTATTTTCTCACAAGAAAAGTTCTTTGTCAACGCACTCATGATTGTTGAGCACATCGCGCTTGAACTCAGATACCTAAGCTTCGCTGTAACTACATCTTCACTATTCAGGCGGTTCTTCCTTCTCTGATGAATCTTCCGTTTCAACATGTGTCTCGAACGGTGGTTGATCCTTACAAGCATGCACATGCGAAGATTCTATCAATGTTAGGTACACATGTATACCACCAAACAGAAATCCGTATTTTAGCTTGTTGTTTGATAGCTCATTAGTTCTTTAGTAGTTTAACAGCTATCTTGGTACCTTCCCAGGCTTCAATACTCGATGGGTATTCATTCAGGAATTGGAGAAAAAAAGAAAAGAAGGTTATTGCTGAGCAATCCAACATTACATAAAGAGATGACGGCATACATAGATAAATACGAGAGACCGGTTGGAAAAGACAAAGGCAAAGAAAAAGAGAGGAGTAAAGAAAAAGAGAGAGGGAAGAAGGTTTGTGCTGCTGTGGAATGTTCCATATCTACAGTCTTTCTCAGAAACTCTTACCTCACGCTGAACATCTTAGCCACGTCACACCATGTATGATAATGCATAGGTGATGCGGCGCGGCTTAGCAGATGGGCGTTGGAGCGCGAGGCAAGTATTTTCGAGAAGGAGTGTATGTAATGGTATGCTGTAATCGAACCAACACCGAAGTGACCAACTCCTTCCCTCTTCGCTTGTTCACATTCGTTTCCAATGTCAAATGTGTTTACAATTTTAAAAGGTTCGATTTCATCCGATTTTCATATTTAGAATCGAGTGGTATCTCTCGAGCCTAGCGCTAACTGTCCAAAAGATGAATTCTGCATCGTGGCTAATCATTCAGTTGAAGTTGATCAGAAGGATTTGGTTTGTCATTCGAATGATTTCTGCAGATTGATTTCTATAGAGGGCAAACTGATTTCTATAGAGGGCAAACATTCACAGCTTCTGCTAAAGGCCTCTTTGACTCTGAATGTCTAATCTATCTATCTGAATAATATGAGGTGCATCTTCCGAACTTGATTCTTCTTCACCTTAGAGATCCAAGATTAGGACACTTAGAGAATTTCGAAGACTTGGATGCTCCTATTTGTTAGCACCAGTTAATGATGTTATTAGAATTTGATTCAACGCATTATATGTGATTCTAAAAATATATTGCCGTCCCATTACAATTCTTCGAACGTGCAAAATAATAACGACAATTCTCATATAATGATGAGGTGTCGACTGCAATGCCGCCGGATCAGATAAGTTCCGACAATAGGGTCTACACATGCACAAATATTAGAGTATAATTCTCGATGAGCGTAGCACCAATAGTAAGCGTTCAGTGACCTGACGAGTTTGCGGAATTGAAAGTGTAGAGAAGCACGAATGCGCCGCATGCTGAATCCGCAGCCCCAATAAATAATTGCAGCGATAATTGATACTTTTTCATAGTATTCGGAATTTTGCAACAAAAAAAAAAGAAAGAGATATTGCTACAGTCAATTGTATAATAGCGCTTTCGCAAAGTCTCATTTCATAATATTTTGTTCAGCACAGAATCATAGCTTCTCTATTTTTTTGCTTGATAAGCGCATAGCGCCCTCTTCAGACCTTACCAAAAAGCAAATTACATACAACACGCAATGACAAATAATTGACAACTGTCCGCACCCATCGAGCGTGATACCAGAACGAATATAATAACTTCGTTGTGGGGCTACAGTGGTCTATATTATACGGTGTTTCGTGATACTGTAATCTCCATAAGATATATTGCTACTCCAACTGTTTTTCGTAATCGATCAAGCTACATATTTCGGAGCCTCCACGAGGTCTTCCCTTCCAATGATTTCGGGTTTACACCGTTTAATTCCTTTAGCTTGATTTTCCTCTCGAGACGATTCTTCACGTTGCGATGCTACACCCTGACCTCGAAGTCCGGGACAGACTCTCGCGTGTGCATCGTCGTTCGGTGCTCAGAGGAAGTGTTGGTAGCGTACAATTGTGGTTGGCATAATGCTCGTCGGGGTTCGTCTAGTCTTAAGTGAAAGATCTTCTTCTGATCGCGACAGTAACGACACCATTGTTGATCGCATCCTGCTTCGTAAATGCGCGACGAACTTAGTATATCTTTGAGTGTGGGCAATGGTCGAAAGACAACTATAAGCGCTGATTCCCGAATGATGGTGTTTATTTGCTTAGAGAAACTGATGTTTAGGAATGACAGCACTAGCGCCGTCAGGTGTTTGGTTTCCATGAGCCAGCTGTTCTTGTGGTGTACCCACTTTCAAAAAGTGTGCTTTGAACTTTTCCATCACTTTCTAAGTGAATTCTTTTGCTGGTTATCCTCAGGTTCGGTACTGTTAGTCTGGCAACTTTCGGGCTTCTTGAACGACAGCGTTTGCCAATTTTTAAGAACTAGCCCACCTCTAACATACTCTATGCTGCAATCCCCATCCTTGTCACTTCTCACCCGTCTGGTTCATCGTCCTCGTTATAAAGGCATACTACCCTTCTCCTTCCTTTTATATGGTCCTGTGATCATAAACTTATCTCATTCATTCCGACCGTGGTGAAAACAACTGCAGGCCATTAACATGTCTGAACATGACAAAAGTGGCCCGAAACACCCTTAAATCAAGGTAAAAATCAAAATTTACCACGTTTTCGTACATAACTCGATGCGCTGAACACAATGGTGTAGGTATTTTCCGTTTTCGATGGCTGGTTCTCGTGCACACACACACATGAACTGCCAATTAAGAAGAAGTATGATTTGGCAACCAATCTTTTCAAGCAAATGATGCGCCAACACGTTAGGGGTTAGGGATGCCACTGAGATTGCATCGGCATGTAAGGAGGCGGTTGGGTCGAACCGCTTTTTAGATATGCGAACAATGTCTGCCACCAAATCGAGCGTTCGTGAACGCTTGCTTCACGAGTACAATTTGGGACACTCTGCAGCAATCGGAAGGAGAAACGTGTGTGCAGCGTTGGTCCAAGATCTTCTTAAGAAGAGCACTGCGGAATTTTGGTACAAGAGGTTTCGAGAAGGAAGTACGGAGGTGAAAGATGGCCACCGAGCAAATAG
This sequence comes from Ancylostoma caninum, assembly GCA_037903475.1. NCBI lineage: Eukaryota > Metazoa > Nematoda > Chromadorea > Rhabditida > Ancylostomatidae > Ancylostoma > Ancylostoma caninum. The sequence goes on along the minus strand of JBAJFG010000556.1, from coordinate 231,299 downwards.
GCCAAGGTCGATCAACAGGGCCCTCGTAATCGAAGCAATCGAGAGTAATACAACGCTCAGCACTCGTAAGTTGGCCAGCAGCTCTCACTGCTCACATACCATAGTGGAAAATTTTTTTGGTGAAGCAGGGTTCAGAATGCGCCGAGGGAAATGGGTTCCCCATGATCTGACCGCCCCCAGAGAAGCAAAAGGTTTGAATGTGCTTAAGATCGGTTAGATCGTCACATAAAGCAGCCATTTTTGGAGCGAATAGTGACATGCGACGAAACGCGGTTTGCCTTCGACAACCACCGCATGACCAAGCAATGGCTTCGTCCTCGCCAGAGGCCAGTACCGGTGGCTGAACCAAGTGTGAGCGAACAAAAGGTTATGTTATGTGTGTGGCGGTTGGTCGGAGGGATTATTTATTGAAAGCTCGTCGCGAGTTGCCATGTTTACTCTATGCAGCTGCCATGAGTAAACGAGGAATTAAGCAGGCTGGACTGCGGCATCTCTTCAGAAGAGGATCCATCCTTGATCACCTTGATCACCTTGACTCCCGTTGATCTTCGGGTGTACCGAGCGGGCGCCAGCAATCCTTCCATTTGTCCCTCTCGCGAGCCAGAGTTGTCCAGTGGATTCTGTCCGTTCGAGGGACACGGAGAGCATCGTATCTATCCTTGAAGGACTTCGTGAAGAAGTCTGACCATCGGGTCGGTGGTCTTCCTGTCGTGCGCTTAACGTCCCGTGGAGTCCAGTCGCTGACGGCTCTTGTCCAACGGTTGTCGTTAAAACGCATCACGTGTCCGGCCCACCTAATCTTACTCAACTTGGCGTAAGCGGCAGCGTCCCTGATCTTCGATTGCTGACGAAGGGTGGAGCTCCGTATTCCAGCCCTCACTTGCGTGAGGCGGGTTATTCCTAGCATCACCCTCTCGATGGAGCGTTCGATGACGTTGACCGCATTCTCATCCTGCTTGCGCAACGCCCAGGTTTCTGAGGCGTAGGTCAAAGCAGGGAGAACGGTTGTGTTGAAGAGGTGGGCACGGAGCCTGGTGTTCTTCGTCTTCTTCACTACGTCCTCGATGCTCTTGTAAGCTCCCCAAGCCGCTCTTTTCCTCCTGCCCAGCTCTGGAGCGAGGTCGTTCATCATGTTGACTTCCCGACCTAGGTATACGTAGCTGGAACATTCGGATATGGTCGTTCCGTTGAGCGAGAATGGGGCATCCGGGACCCATCCGTTCTTCATGAACATCGTCTTCGTCAGATTCAGCTGGAGACCAATCTTTCCACACGCGTCCTCGAAGTCGGCCAGCATCTGTTCCGCTTCGCTGATGGTTGGTGTTATAAGAACGATGTCGTCAGCGAAGCGAAGATGACTAAGTCGCCGGCCATCAACTTGCACTCCCATGCTATCCCATTCCAGTTTCCGCATGACGTCTTCCAGAGTGGCGCTGAACAGTTTTGGCGACACGTATCGCCTTGCCGAACCCCTCTCTTGACGTCGATGGTGATGTCGTCGTAGAATGGAGAAATCCTGGTCGTGAAGTTGCTGTAGAGCTCACGAAATACCTTGATGTATTGAGTAGGTATGCCCTGGTTGCCCAGGGCTTCCAACACCGCTTCCGTCTCAACAGAGTCGAAGGCTTTCTTCAAATCGATGAAAGTGAGACAGAGGGGCATCTTATACTCTCGCGATACTTCGATGAGTCTAGTGACGGTGTGTATGTGGTCGATCGTACTGAATCCTTTTCGAAACCCTGCTTGCTCGCACGGCTGTCCCTCGTCTAGTGTCCTTTCGATCCTATTGAGAATCACTCGCGTGAAAAGCTTGTAGACGACGGACAGTAGGCAGATGGGGCGATAATTGCCAATGTCCTGCGGGTCTCCCTTCTTGTACAGCAACACAGTCCTGCTGGTCTTCCATTGGTTAGGTACCTTGCATTCCGACAGGTACCGCGTGAAAAGCCTAGCCAAGGTGGTAATGAGAATTGGCGGTAGGTTCTTCAGATGTTCCGGTCGAATCCTGTCGGGGCCTGGTGCTGTACGGTTCTTCACCGACTTGATGGCATGTCGGATTTCGGAAGGGAGAACCGATGGGACAACATACCCGTCCTCCTTAAGATGACATTGAGGGAGGTGGACGTGGCTATCGAAGAGATCGAGTAGAAGTCGTAGATGACCTTCTCCATTACCCGTCTTGATGAAGAAATTGTTCCGTCTGGGCGCCGGAGGGCGGACATCTTGGTCTTGCGATTGGCGAAGTCTCGGCAGGTGCAGCGAATGCTTTTCCCTGCCTCTGCGGCTTCGGCCAACACTGCTGCTCGTCTCTCCTTTAGGTCTTCTTTTATCGCTTCTCTGCAGTGTTTTGCGAGCTCGGACGTTAACTGGTAGTTGCCTGCGGCTCTCGCGGTTCCACGCTGGCGTATAAGCTCGAGGGTCTCGTAAGGCAGTCGTCTCTTGGTGACTCTTAAACCCTCAGCGCTCTTTGCGCTGTCGCGGAGATGCTGTACAAGCCGATCGTACTCTTCGTCGATGTTGTCGACAACCGCATCTTCCCAAAAGCCGGCTAGCGAAGTGAAAAGATCCCAATTGATGACGGGTTTGGGACTCCTTCTCTTAAACTTCACGGCTTTCTCTCCTTTGCGTGAGAAGAAGAATCTTGCACGAAGGAGGCGATGGTCAGATCCGGTGTAGAACTTTGGTACAACACCGACGTCGGTCAGGCAGAACCTTCGATTGACGATGATGTGGTCAATTTCATTATGGTACTCTCCACCGGGTGACACCCACGTCCAGCGTAGGGAGGTTGGCTTCTGAAATTGTGAGTTACCATGGATGGTCTTCGTCGTCATGATGAACTCAGACAGCCTCTCTCCCTGTTCGTTCCACTGCAGGCCGTGGGTACCGATGTGAAGTTCCTCAGGCGTTCTCCTAGGACCAATCTTGGCGTTGAAATCGCCAACGATGATCTTGTAGAATGTGTGGTCTTCCCTGTAGAACTTCTCCAAGTCCATATAGAAGGCCTCGATATCCCCTTCGTCGTAGCTGGATGTTGGAGCGTAGGCGACAAAGATTGTCAAGGCCGGTATTGATCCACATCTTCTCAACCGCAAACGTCCGATTCGGGTTGTTAGCTGCTCGAATGAGTCGATGTTCATGACCAAGTTCGTGTTGACGAGGACACCGACTCCACCAACTCCTCTACTGTCGCAGGTTCCAAGGAACAGTTCTTCTCCAGTGTCGAAGGTGGCGTTCAGTGGTCGGTGTCTCCTCGTCTCGGTCAGTCCGATGACGTCGTATCTGATCTTCCTGGCCTGCATCATCAAATCCTCGATGGAAGCCTCTGATGCAAGCGTGCGTGCGTTGAAGGTACAGACCGTCATCATAGTCCTTCTGGTTTTAGGCAGCCTAGATAACCCCTCGGACCTCGTCCTCACTGGCGCTGCCGTACTAGTGACTCTTCCGAGATCAGGGGAACACTCTCTAATATTGCTGTGTCGAGCTTGAAAAATTTGATTCCCACAGGAGATAGCTTGCTGGGCTCTATTCCCCCGTGGGAGGCTGGAGTGTGATTTCACCGGGAAGTTAGCCGGGCTTCCCGGGAGTGGACGATGGAGCTTATTTGTTGGAGGCGACTCCGAACCGCCTCCCTTGTACCTCCCAGTCACTTGAATGCAGGGCTTTTGGTCGGATAGATGTGCAGGATACAATCTGCAGACACGCAAGCACACCCATGCACGCATGCATGAACATGTCCACGCGCTGACAGAAGGTATAGATCGTTCCGACACTGCAGAGACAGGGAGTCCATCCCCTGAATCCACCCGCGTCTCAGGGCAGGCACAAGGTCGCGTTTGGTCCGCGATTAGCCCCCTATCCGCCACCTGGGGACGCGCCACGTAGCCTCGCGACTAACCGGCTGGGATCCCTCGTATGAGGGAGATCCGTGGGGATCCATCCTACAACAATATAATGCCCGGTCTCATACTGCGCATCAAACTCTGGAAAAAATCAAAGAGTTAGGCTGGGAGCGTTCACCTCACCCTCCTTATAGTTCAGACGCGGCTGCAAACGACTGCCATCTGTTCAGGTAGCTTTAACATTATTTGGCAGGAAAGCGGCTCACGAATATTGAGGAGGTCTAAGACCGTCTTACTAGATTTTTCAAACCAAAGCCGACGCAATTCTACAGGAACGGAATCTGTTTATGAAACATAGAAACGCTTACGACACTTTTTTTTTCAAAAATCTGGACGGCGCGCATGGGTGCCAAATTCAAACGATAGGAATGCATCTGTAAGCAAGGTGGTGAAGAAACATGGGACACCATCCGAATAGGTCGGAGGGCCTAAGACACTGCTCACTGGATAATATCGATCCGGGCATCGACGTATTGATCGATTTTATCGATTTTCCTTAGTTTAGCCCTGATCCGGATCAAAATTGGCATACTGGAATTTTTCACCACACTGATCACGAACCTGAAGGCTACTTTGCATCGCGTGGTTGTTGATTTATTGATTTTATTGATTATCCGCAATCTGCGCTGCAGATATGGCGGAGCCGTACACACGTTCTTCACCACGCTGATCACGAATCTGAAGGCCACTTTGCACGGTGTGGTTATTGATTTATTGATTTTATCGAATTCTCGCAATCTGTACTGCCGTCATGACGGAACCACACAGGGGTTTTTCAAACCACACAGAGGTTTTTCACCACATGGTCACGAATATGACAACCTCCGTTATCGATTGATCAAAGAATGGTCCTTCACCCAATACTCACTACCAGTTGAATGAACTATACGTTCCATATGGTGCGCAATCAATCTCCTCGGAAACCCTACTAATCAAAATATTTTGATTGACTGTTCTAGATAAGATGGTCTTATATCAATGCCGAAGCGTGTTTCATGGTACAAGCGCAGAAATTATCCTTTCCTCTTCTTCATGCGTCGATGCGGCATCGACGAAATCAGATGCCATACTGGGAATACCGTCTTTTGTTTGTGAATCTCAATTCTCACTTACATTTGCAAGCACACTGCTGAACATAACCAGCCATGGCGGTTCGAATCAATTATGCTTCAAAATTTGAACGGGAACAAGAATATTCGCGGCACTTAGTATCCCTTCTCTGACAACTGTGCAGCACCAACGCAGCCCGATCGGCGTAATAGTTGGAGTAGAAACCCTTACTGCAATGTTACCAATTTCTGTCATCCTTCCCTCAACTGCTGCTCAGGCTTTCGTCCCCTTAGCAGCTATTGCTGAGGGAAAGCAGCAATTGAGGGGAGGATGGCAGCAACTGGGAACAGCTGCTGCTTAGGCTTCTACTCGAACCGTTACATATTTTTCATGGGTTTCGGTTCAGCGTGGTGGAACGATTTTCACTGGGGTTGTCTGGCTTGCTGAACATGAGTAAAGAGCTGAGCACAGTAAACCGTTGGCAATACATTGACCAAATCAGTGAATCAGTACCTGCACGCGCAATGCTCTTTGGTTCGTCAGTTACATGGGCCTCGAAGGCGGTCCATGTATGAAAATTATTGTGGCGTGAACGAAGACAATTTCACATCTAATATTTCGAGTTACAAACCTACATTTCAACCGGTATGACAAGTGGTATGATAACATTTGTAACATCAAGCAACTATGATAGTAAGGAATATATGGTTGATGATCTATAAACCATGAACAGTTATCAGAGAAGTTATTTATCTACACTGCCTACAGTGGATTGTTAATCGTTCTCAAATGAGGCGGAATTCTCAGTAACCTGCTTACCATATATGTATTGTTGACCGCACTTTGTTGATCATTCACAACTAATGAGGTTAAATTTCCTGCAGTATGAGTTGGATGCCGTACATTGTGAATTATCTGCATTGCTGAAGTCATTGTTAATCGTTCGCGAATGAGGGAGAATTCACACTAGTCTTCTTTGCTTACCATATATGACGCTGCCAACTAATTTGTCCGCGTAAAAATGCAAGTTGAGAATGAATGGCCACAATCCGGATCGTTCGGGGTATGGCACAGTGAAAATGAAATGATGACATAATTCGAACCGTTCGGATTTTGCCATTCATTTTCTACTTTGCATTTTTGCGAGGACAAATTAGTTGGCAGCTTCATATATAATGTTGATCACTCGCAGCTAACAAGCCAAAATTTCCTGTAATTCAAGTTGGATGCCGTTCAGAGAACGTCAATCACGATTGCTACTCCGGCGGCCTGGAGCGTGGCACCACCTAGGGCGCAGCTGGATGCAGTGGATGTCGAGTGCTGTCTCGCCAGCACCGCCTGGGTGCTGCAGCGCTCCAGGCCGCTGGAGGAGCAATCGTGATTGACGCTGCCTGTATATTGTTAATTACTACGTAGTAGGCAATTGTTTACAGACCTCAGACTGAAAATGGGATAATTAATATAATCAACAAGTCGACACTTCATGCTAGATTTCCTTGAGTTCAAGTTCATGGTAGACAGCTCTAGCAAAGGTGCTTCCCGCATGCCCAAAACGGAACTCATAAAAATTCAGTAAAATCAACAAATCAATAACGATCCCATGGACCGCTTGTCAGATTCGTGATCAGCATGCCGGATAATCCCAGTCAGCACACTTTACATTACAGCTTGAGTCGAATCTGAATAGTTATCCTATGCTTGCGAGTTCCACTGCTTGCTTCATCGTTAACAAATGTTCTAGTGGAGAAACTATATGGCGAACGATTACATTCTACAGGAGAATACTTTGATTGATTCTCTTGTCCTCCTTTTTTCAAATAAACATTTCCGTGTTTGGTCACGCCACGCCCAAGAACTTAGTAGCTATTAATGCATTCACTTTCATGTGGAGTGGATGAGCGCTTCATTGATGTAGCCAGATGATTTTCGATGACTCCTTTTGGTGCCGCCGTATTTCCTTCTTCCCCGGACAGCGTAAGATAGCGATTCCAGCGCATAACGGGGTCGCGATGCTGTGAGTTCTCATGTTGCACATTTTTTAGGAAGTGTAGAAAAGCGTGTCTGAACTAGATATGGAAAACCGTCATGGCTGGAAAGGAAAAAAATGAGTAAAAACCCTAACGTGGTAGGAACAATTGGCTTACAAGCTCAGAAAATCACGCGTTTGAAGCGGAACCCCACACCCTTCCCCCCACATAACACTATCAAGCGCAAGAGTGCGCGCAGTTGTCACGTCTGTTCTGCCGTAAGTTGCGCGTATTTCTGAATTTGGCCTGCCATGATCATGCTGCTCGGGTAGGAGAGACGTGGCAAGGGCTCTATCGCTACCATTGGTGCTTCAAAAAAAGCTTCAAAAATGAATTCTCGGAGCGTGCTCTCGATGTTAGCGCTTGGTGGAGCTGTTGGTTGTAGCGAGGCGGATTTTTGCATGTGCGACTGACCTCATCACAATCATCTCTCGTCTAGTCCATTCAGTCGCTACGTTATCAGGCTTTAGCTGGATAGGGAATCATGGATGGTGATCAAAACTGACGATGTTCACTAAGTGCGGAGATGACGATCTTCATTAGATGGTCACTAAATCGCTCTAAGCCTGCTGCTGAATGCCACAAGCGTTCAGAGACGATATGCCGCTGCCGATCCCGCTGCGGAGATTGTCGTTATAGAAGATATTGAAGCCGCTCCCGATGTCTTAGACTTGCCATCGGACCATCTTGTCTTCTTCACCACGCCCAGATTAATTCGTTGACGATCGACTGCAGCTGCTAGCTAAGAAGAGCAGTTCGACAATGTACCAATGTTCGTCGTGGCAACACAAATCTTGACATCGTGGTCGGGCTTTCGGGCTAGCCTGTTTGTCCCCGATGCCGTCCTTGCTCCAGGGATCCTCACATACTCTTCGCTCTCACCGTCTTGTGCGTTTGGCAGTTGATTCCCGCAAACGCTCTAGCTTTCTTCTCAAATCTAATTCACCTCATGATCCGTTCGATCGGGGTGTTTGTCAGCCTGCCACTGCGGGATGTTGTTGGCATTCAACTGAACGAGGAACGGGGAGTCCTTTCCACAGTGGACACAAGAGGACAAGAGGCTTATCCGTTACAGGTGGCCCAAAATCTCCTCTCATGTGCTTCCCAGTCGTTAAAAAAGAGGGTGAGGACAAAATCAATTGTCAAAATCAAATCAAAAAAGATGATGTCAGAATAAAGGTGGAAAATCTCAAAGACTTGCCCCATCGGCAAAACTCCACTACCCTCTGGTTGTATCTTTATTCTCACTACGATGTTTCTGCATACGAAACTGCATTCCAGAACGTGGATCGCATGCGCACCCTCGGCAAAGGTGCTTTTGGAGCAGTGTATGCTGGAGAGCTTAAGGTTAGCACCTATCTTATTTTCTTTATATCTATTTCCATCATACTTTTTCATTTTTCTTTATACGACGTTTGTTCAATTATTTCTTCGTCAAAAAAGTTTGTATTGCTTCTGCTGAATAGAGAAGGTTTCCAATTACCTTCGGATTTAGCCGGGTTCTGCAGAACGCTTCCGCTCTGTAGCAGTCGGCCTCCAAACACATCTTCGAAAAATGTGGACGATTTGCCGTGAAAAATTTTCCTACAAAACCTACCAAATCTCCCAGGAGGCTTTTACGAGGAAAGGATGCCGCATGTTCATCGCACTTCGAAATGGAATATGCCTCCTAACTAAAATTAGCAAAGGTGATCTCGCTTATTTCCACGTATCTTCTTCTCTGAAACTGGGCATGACCTATTGAAGATTCCTCTCCTGCTATGCCAACCAGTGCACAAGAGCAATTGAATGGCTCGCTTCGCTCGCCTCATACGTTCCCCACCTCTGAGCGCCGGGGCACCAATATCACTGACGTGGACCCCGTCCAGCGACATCTTCCCCACTTCTGAGCACTGATGCACCATTGAAGCAAATGTGGACCCGTCCAGCGACACCATCCTCACTATTCAGGGCCGGTGGACCCGTCCAACGGCGTTTCCCTGCTAGTGGACGCCAGCGCATCGCTTCCATAGCAGTAGGCCGTTTCCTATCGCTTCCCCAACGCACGTACCGGAGCAACCCTCATCCGCGCCATTCTTCGTCCACCTGGCTCATCCTCCTCCTTCTAACGGCATCGTACCCGCCGCTTTTGTACGATCTTGTTATCGGAGGCTGGTATGAATCATTCCAGCTGGGGTGTAAACAAATTTCGGTTATGAAAAAAAGCTTAACACGTCGGAACGTGACTGAAAGTGGACCGAAACCCATTTAAATCGAGGTAAAATCGGAATCTACATATTATGTAGTAGATTCTTCATGGAGTAGATTTTTGAAGAGAAAAAGTTAGTGGAAGAAAATTGCAAAAAGTAAGGTGTGACGGAGTTGAACCACTACCGGGGCCTTCGACAAAGGGTCGTCCCCTTGTGAGGAGTAGTAGTAAAACTTCAAATATATCAAACATTACACAATAACTTCTGCGCCCCCCCCCCCGCCGCTTATTTCAATGGCACGAATACTCCTCAATCCTTTTTGTTTGGGTAACCTGTATATATGAAGTAGAATGTCTGCATGTGTGTATGTTTGTATGCATGTATGTGTGTATATATTTATGTTCCTTATAGAAATTGCGAAGACTCAACCGATCAGGACCAAACTTTGCATACCCCCCCCCCCCCGTGGGCCGGCGGAGCTGCGCTGAGTATGAATATGACGGTTATTTTGCACAGGCACATTGATTCGGTGTCATCGAAATAACTTTGCTGACTTTGCGCTTACGGGTCGGTGGGAAAAGGTCACTTGAGATTTACTAATGTTCTGATCACCAGAATTATGGACATTTTAATGAGTTTATCGGCAATAGCAGTTGTCCTCAGCAATGTAAATTAGCCGGGGTAACAAAACACCCGAGCGAAGCCGGGTATGCGGTCTAGTTATTGATATTGCTTTCGTAACGAGTTTTGGTAGAGATGGCTTCATGGTTAGATGAATAGAATCAGACTCAAAGGCTGAAGAATTCAGTCAGAGTAGGGTAACTAATGTGACATTCTTTGTACGTGGTGTTTTCCGAGGATGTACTCGGAAGGAAGAGCCTGGATCAGTTCTGAAGTAATTATATGTTCGCAGTTAGGTGATGATTTTGTGCACGCTGGGGTACTCTGACAACACTTTGCACATGCCGCACCTCACTTGACTAGGCAATACGGTAAATTGTGGTCTGTTCTACGTTGATGTCGTTAACCGGACATCATTCAAGGTGTTGCAGGCTCCAAACGGCAACAAAATACCAGTAGCTGTTAAAAGCCTCCGTCTTGTTTGTACAGATAAGGACCAACGACTATCGTGGATTACAGAAGTCGAAATGATCCAGGTGCGGAAGAAATATTCGTTTTCGTTTCTTCTTTTCTCTCTCCTCAACTACTTTGTTGAAGCTAGACTAAACCTTGAGCGCCTAAATCCACTAGGGATTTCCACTCGAACAAAACAACTATTTATAGGCCTCACACGGCGAATTCATATTAACATCATATTAACATATTCATATTAACATTCGCGACGTTGCGCTTTTGGCATGGTGTGTCACGTGGTACCCGCACACTTGAACGCTCGTGGATCCTGTGCCCAACCGCTTGAGCATGTGGTCCCACGTGGCAGGAATTTTTCATCTGCCGCATAATACTCCGAATATGCGCAAATCAGAAACCGATCGCTTTCTCTGTTGTGATCTCCACTAGTGTTTCCAAATTTTTGCCTCACATTCAATTGATATTGGCTAAACATACTTTTTTATACGTATCGTTCTTTCTCTTGTACGTTTCATTCATGTAATAAAAAAGTTTAAGGAGAGATCTGCTCTGCTCAGTGCGTGTGTAAAACGCTTGAATATTTGTCAGCATACCACTAGAAAGGAATTTGCTAATTATGACTACTTCACAAAAATATAACTCTAAAAAGAGCGTGCGGTTGAGCACGCGGTCCCAAGCGTCGCATTACGCGTGACATCCGTCTGAGCACATAGTCGCGAATGTGTTTGTTGACTGATTACAGTCCTCAAAAATACTTGCCTCACGCTTCACCGCCCATCTGCTAAGCCGCACCGCATCACCTATGCATTATCATACGTGGTGTGACGTGGCTAAGCTAACAGGCGGTTCAGCCTGAGGCAAGAATTTTCGAGGAAGACTGTACATTAACTGTATACTAACTGCGTGGACATGTCAGTTGCAAATGTCATGTCATGGCGAGATAGGTCGCGTCAGAGAGCCTGGGAGACATCCAGACTTGCGCGTCACAGCTATTCACGGCTACGATTGCCGTACTCATTCAAGCTGTTCACGTAATGTTGACTGATGTTCATGAGAAAGATTAGCGAATGAATACATGCGTCTAACACACTCTATGCACACATTTACTGTGAACTTGCCGTCATTCTGGTAGAAAACATGTTGTTAAGAAATAAGGAAAGTAAAGGAAAGTATTTAAAACATTAGGGCAAGTGTTAAATGTTAATCTCTGACCAAGACTACGGATGCAGAAAACTCTCGCGTAATGTTATGTTGAATGAAATGGGTAAAAGAAAATCACAAATTGCAAAAGAGTGAACGTTCATCTGCTTTTCATAATTTCAAATTCATGATACCATAGTTAATATTTAGCAACTCAAACATCCGAATATCGTGCGATTCTACGGATTCTGTATGGAAGCTTCTGAAAGCAACATACTGCTCATTTTTGAGATGATGGAGAAGGGCGCTCTCGATTTCTTTTGCAGGGTTTGAGTTCGTTGTTTTTATTTACATAATCTGCCCCAATAAAAAGAGTTGCAGAAACTAAACTATCAAATGAGTGTTAACGAAACTGTTGACTGGCTATGCCAGATAGCCCGCGGCATGGCTCATTTGCACGCTCAAGAACCGTCAATCGTTCACGGCGATTTGGCAGCTCGTAATGTTCTTGTATCTACACATCCGGTCGATGCATCTAGGTGAGAACTGTTCGTGCGTCCAGGGTAGTAAATTCAGTTATTTGTATTTATTTATTATGTTCCGAAGGCATATCTCGTATAATACCAGTCGCGAGTAAAAATATCATAGGCAATTAAGCGTGAGTTCACATAAGCGAGAGTTAAGAGGAGAATGAAATGACACAAAAAAGGCTAACAGAATATGACCTGTGTTGAATTCCGTCTCTTTGAAGATTGACGGTTTCTGGAAACACATAGTGTGCGTGTATTTCGCGCGACACGAGCTTTCGGCGTTGCGTTTCACCAGCGCTTGCATTTCCTTTTGCATTTTTTCGCCTCATTCGAAATTATTGTTCGAATTTCGCGCGCATTGCATTCCGTATTGCATTTTCTTTTGCATTTTTTCGCATTGCTTATGTTGTGGATTATCTTTGGAATTCTCGTTTGAATTTCGCGCGCATTGCGTTCTGTATTGCATTTTGCTTTGCATTTTTTTCACAATGTGTATGTTTTGGGTTATCTATTTGAATTCGTGATGCTTTTTTTCGTATCTTTTCAGGATTGTAGAATGACATTAATAGCATGTTTGATTCAGCACGAGGCATGCGTAATGGACATATGAGGAGCACTCTGATATGGCGCTCACTTCATCATACTTACGACGTCATTCTGTATCCTTCCGCAAACAGCCATGGACGAGTACTCGGCGGAATCGATTCAGAGAGTTGTAGATGAACAAGGGATAGCGTCAGCTTCTAAACTTCAAAGAGCTCTTAACTTGAACGTCTCGGTGCGCACAGTCCAGAGAGAGATTAGGGTAGGTCTGCAGTGAATTTTCTTTGAAATTTCGATAGTCTGAAGCACAATGAATTTGATTACAGCGTTGCGGAATCAATCTCAATCCGAGATGCATGTCGAGAGATGAAGTAGATGCTGTAGTAAGGGACAGTGTTCGGAGGCTGGGACCAGCTTATGGGCGAAAGACGACGACAGGATATCTTCGATCAAGAGGGTACCGCATCGGTGAAGGTGATTCAGTTAAGAAGTAATGACATGAAAAAAACGCTATATTATGATCCCATATTCCCAATGCTGTCTTACGAGACCCTCGAGCTTATACGCCAGCGTGGAGCCGCGAGAGCCGCAGGCAACTACCAGATAACGTCCGAGCTCGCAAAACGGTGCAGAGAAGCGATAAAAGAAGACCTCAAGGAGAGACGAGCAGCAGTGTTGGCCGAAGCCGCAGAGGCAGGGAAAAGCATTCGCTGCGCCCACCGAGACTTCGTCAATCGCAAGACCAACACGTCCGCCCTCCGGCGCCCAGACGGAACAATTTCTTCATCAAGACGGGTAATGGAGAAGGTCATCTACGACTTCTACTCGGATCTCTTCGATAGCCACGTTCACCTCCCTCAATGTCATCTTAGGGAGGACGGGTATGTTGTCCCATCGGTTCTCCCTTCCGAAATCCGACATGCCATCAAGTCGGTGAAGAATCGTACAGCACCGGGCCCCGACAGGATCCGACCGGAACATCTGAAGAACCTACCGCCAATTCTCATTACCACCTTGGCTAGGCTTTTCACGCGGTACCTGTCGGAATGCAAGGTACCTAACCAATGGAAGACCAGCAGGACCGTGTTGCTGTACAAGAAGGGAGACCCGCAGGATATTGGCAATTATCGCCCCATCTGCCTACTGTCCGTCGTCTACAAGCTTTTCACGCGAGTGATCCTCAATAGGATCGAAAGGACACTAGAGAGGGACAGCCGTGCGAGCAAGCAGGGTTTCGAAAAGGATTCAGTACGATCGACCACATACACACCGTCACTAGACTCATCGAAGTATCGCGAGAGTATAAGATGCCCCTCTGTCTCACGTTCATCGATTTGAAGAAAGCCTTCGACTCTGTTGAGACGGAAGCGGTGTTGGAAGCCCTGGGCAACCAGGGCATACCTACTCAATACATCAAGGTATTTCGTGAGTTCTACAGCAACTTCACGACCAGGATTTCTCCATTCTACGACGACATCACCATCGACGTCAAGAGAGGGGTTCGGCAAGGCGATACCGTGTCGCCAAAACTATTCAGCGCCACTCTCGAAGACGTCATGCGGAAACTGGAATGGGATAGCATGGGAGTGCAAGTTGATGGCCGGCGACTTAGTCATCTTCGCTTCGCTGACGACATCGTTCTTATAACACCAACCATCAGCGAAGCGGAACAGATGCTGGCCGACTTCGAGGACGCGTGTGGAAAGATTGGTCTCCAGCTGAATCTGACGAAGACGATGTTCATGAAGAACGGATGGGTCCCGTATGCCCCATTCTCGCTCAACGGAACGACCATATCCGAATGCTCCAGCTACGTATACCTAGGTCGGGAAGTCAACATGATGAACGACCTCGCTCCAGAGCTGGGCAGGAGGAAACGAGCGGCTTGGGGTGCTTACAAGACCATCGAGGACGTAGTGAAGAAGAAGAAGAACACCAGGCTCCGTGCCCACCTCTTCAACACAACCGTTCTCCCTGCTTTGACCTACGCCTCAGAAACCTAGGCGTTGCGCAAGCAGGATGAGAATGCGGTCAGCGTCGTCGAACGCTCCATTGAGAGGGTGATGCTAGGAATAACCCGCCTCACGCAAGTGAGGGCTGGAATACGGAGCTCCACCCTTCGTCAACAATCGAAGATCAGGGACGCTGCCGCTTACGCCAAGTTGAGTAAGATTAGGTGGGCCGAACACGTGATGCGTTTTAACGACAACCGTTGGACAAGAGCCGTCAGCGACTGGACTCCACGGGACGTTGAGCGCACGACAGGAAGACCACCGACCCGATGGTCAGACTTCTTCACGAAGTTCTTCAAGAATAGATACGATGCTCTCCGTGTCCCTCGAACGGACAGAATCCACTGGATAACTCTGGCTCGCGAAAGGGACAAATGGAAGGATTGCTGGCGCCCGCTCGGTATACCCGAAGATCAACGGGAGTCAATGTGATCAAGGTGATTCCCAATGCACTACTTAGCTTCATTATTTAGGAAGAGATATCCTGTCGTCGTTCAGAAGCTGACGCTATCCCTTGTTCATCTACAACTCTCTGAATCGATTCCGTCGAGTACTCGTCCATGGCTGTTTGCGGAAGGATACAGAATGGCGTCGTAAGTATGATGAAGTGAGCGGCATATCAGGGTGCTCCTCATATGTCCATTACACATGCCTCGTGCTGAATCAAACATGCTATTAATGTCATTCTACAATCCTGAAAAGATACGAAAAATAGCATCACGAATTCAAATAGATAACCCAAAACATACACATTGTGGAAAAAATGCAAAACAAAATGCAATGCGAAATGCAATGCGCGCAAAATTTGAACAAGAATTCGAAAGATAACCCAAAATATAACTATTGCGAAAAAAATGCAAAAGAGAATGCAATACAGAATGCAATGCGCGCGAAATTCAAACGAGAATTCCAAAGATAATCCACAACATAAGCAATGCGAAAAAATGCAAAAGAAAATGCAATACGGAATGCAATGCGCGCGAAATTCGAACAATAATTTCGAATGAGGCGAAAAAATGCAAAACGAAATGCAAGCGGTGGTGAAACGCAGCGCCGAAAGCTAGCGTCGCGCGAAATACACGCACAACATAGGCTTCTGTGGGCCATTCTTGCTAGAAGTGGTCTTTCAAAGCAATTTTAGTTATCATCTGACTGCTAAATGTACTTGCAGTTCGTCTAGACTAGAATATGCGGAAGGAAATTGTTTGAAAAAATTTCGTTCGGTTAGTTGTACCGTTTTTGTTGAACATGAGTACGTTGACGCTTTCAGTCAGTACTTAATAATATAATACTATTTAGAAACCTTGTGAGATTATATTAGGCTAGTGGAAAAGAAATGGCGCGCTTTATTCTAAAACCATGTAATTCCCTTTAGACATTGTATGACATCTAGGTATGGTTTTTTTGGGTAGGATTGATTTGCGGTTTGTTTTCGGGTAGGATGTTTACAGGCTTATAGAGCAAAGCAAGCTTTTTTTTGCTGTACGTATATGAAATGTCGGGTGGAGCTGGGCGCCACGAAACAATTGAAAATTTCCAAAAATCTCGCCCTCAATTTGTCCGAATTTCGACGATTTTTCTGCAGTGCCGCCAGCAATAGAGCCCGTACCTACTTCATATGTGAGCTCTAGCTTGACGGCTTCGCTGTTGACGAAATGTGGTTGAGTATTTTTTGAAGCATTTTTCTTGTTATTTCTGGTACCTTAGAGGGATGATCCTTGTGGAGCCGCTTTTTGGAAAGAGCACGTTCATCAATGCCTATTGCTGTCATTTGGTCCCAAAAGTCGCGAGCGTCTGCTGGAAGAGCGCTTGAGATGCTCAAAAGCTCATTTTCTGCACCCCAACTTTTGACCAAAATTTGCTCCCGAGAGCTGGCTTAAATGTTGATGACTATGTTAGAAAACCTTCAAGTGGCCATCATATTCTCCAAGAAAAATGCAGTCTTTCTGCTGATCTTCCCAGTTCCCGAATTCATAACGCGAGAAAAGATTTGCCAAACTTGATGACTTGAGATCAAAAATTTTCTTCTTTTCCTCACAGTTTTCCAAGTTCTTTGAAGGGGACCTCAGGGACCTGCTCATACAATGAGCAATGATACCTGCTAATCAAAGGAATTATATGACCCACCGAGGTCTCCGTTCGTTAAAGTTATGAAAAAAATACGGTCAACTCAAAAACGCGCCATTTTTTTGCATATGTAGACCTTTTCTTCCGCAAGTATTTACGAGTGCTGCTCATAATTATGTAATTTTCTTCAATAAGCAATTCTTAAAAGCAAAGCATCAAACAATAAGTAAGGAGGCAGAAGAACTCTAATACGAAAAAAAATTACGTGAAGAATATTAGTACCGCATTTCACACCAGGCTTTAAGATCTCAGCCTATCGGTCTGATAGTTAGACAAGAGCTTGGCAGCTTGCTTCTCCTGCAGAAATTCCACAAGCTCGTATCCCATATCAGCCGTGGCCACTTTCTCATTCTCTCTGCCCCAGCAATCGCTATTCTTCCTTAACTGCTCCCAAATAAAGATTGTTACCCATAAATGTCCTTCTATTTTTTTAGAGAGAAAAAAAAACTTGAAAAGGAAAAAGCGACATGGTGGCAAGAGGCTCGTTATATAAGGGTATGTGCTCTATGGGCTCAAAGCATCCCAAGCGCGATTATTTCGAGTTACCCAAATCTAAGCAGAGTCATGCGTGTGTTGATAAATTATCAACAGGGGGTCGTACGGTGGGCGGATAAAGGGGGGGGGGGGTCGTAGAGGGGAGGGATCGTGGTTGCGGTATAGAATTCGGGTACTACTTTTAGTAATACTGTTGCTAGACCACCGAGCGAGACTGAATATCAGAAGGTCATTTTTTGTTCATACGTACCGCCAGTCCTTCTCACCCTGAAAGTCAAAAAAGTCACACTATGGAGACTACCCAGCCGTGTTCTGCCTTCAAGTTTCAGCTCTCCAGCATCAGTAGAAAAGATTCAGCACAGGAATTACGGAAATGACGTTTAGTTGATAGAAATGGCCTTTTTTAAACTTTTTCATCGACTAGATCGAAGCAGGAATGATGACAACTGCGGTAAAGGGAACCACACTGCCTAAGAACACAAAAGTCCTACTAATTAAAACTGAGAAAAGATCGGAACATCAACCCAATCCATGTCCAACTACATACAATCATGCCTCAGAGGAAGCCGAAATTCAGGTGAAAATTTTTGCACGTTTGTGCTGCCACTCCTACCCGATCATGCAGGCATTCTATGGATCTTACCCAACTGTGCTTTACCCCCAGTTTCAGATCTCCATGTCCAAGAGGAAGTATTCAGCACGGGAATTACGGTAGTTTTGTCGATAAAAATGGCCTTTTTTACATGTTTTTATTGACGGAGTTGAATCGCGAAAGAGACAAATGCGGAAAAGGGAGCTGTGCAGCCTGAATACGCAAACCTTCGACTATTTAAAACTTTAAAAAAATCGGGCCTCAACTGGCTAGTTCTCTTGCTACTCAGGTCCAAATACAACCGTACCTCTGAGTGGCCTAAATATTTAGGTGGACGTTTTTGCACGTTCGTAATGCTCGTCCTGCTCAGTCCTGCAGCTCAGTAAAGTGTCCATTCGTGCACTACTTTCGATAATCTCGAGTTCACTACAACGGCACCTTGTTTTAAGTCGTGCAAAAATTTTAGCCTCGGAGGGGATCGAACCCTTGACTATGACTATGTGAATGGCATATATCGATTGTTATCATGACAAATTTGAAGTAGATCGCTTGAATAAGTCTGAAGTCATGCTTCTAGAGCGACATTCGCCAACCGCGTATATTTCAACCTTTTGCAAAAATTCTGGATAGATCGGAGATCGAACCCTTGAAGATGTACGCGGTGACTACTCCTACTGTTGCTATGACGTTTGAATTGAAAAAAAGAGTAGTGTTTGCATTTTCGTTCTCATTTCCCATCTCATTTGAAATTTGTGTGATTGTGTGAGAAAGGGGGGGGGGCGGTCGTATTTTTGGCGGCTGAGGAGAGGGGGGTGAGGGTCGTATAGAGGTCTTTCTATCATCATCACGCTTGACCCTGAATCTAAGTGACTTGCTCTTGGAATGTTTGAAGCATAGCATGCTCATGCGCCCATAAATTTCAAAATTTAGTTCTCAATAGTGTCCGAGCTGTTCGAATTAGTGATGAGAGCCTGTTTCAGCCCCTTTCGTGTATTGAAATCCAGTAGACAAACGAGGAAATAGGCTTTTTTCTGGGAAAATCCCAAACAATACATGATTCTTCTCAGTTTAAAAGAACGACAAGCACTTCCATTAAAAGAAAAAGTTGAATCGTCCCGTTAAAGAAAAAAAAATACAAAAGACCATTACATAAGCTTCAAAATGATGCTTCAAAAAATGTAAACAGTGAATGAATAAGGAAAAATCGCAATCGCATACAACCTAATTTAGTATAAGAGCTCAATGAGTGGGAGGGCGTAGAGGTCAGCGAAATGAAACGTTCCATTCAAACAAAAGGGATGCAAATAGTATTTTCATACAAGATTTGCAAAGATAACTGCCTGAGCATATTTCTAGCGGAATAAAAAGTCCGACAGGCGTACAGTTTTGTCATAAAGTTAAAAAATAGTGAAGATTATGACTGAGATTTCTCTTTCTTCAGATTCATCATGAAAATCACCGATTTCGGGATATCGAAAAGAACTCGTACCGAGACATTTGCAACATATGACGACCCAAACAAAATCCCGTCAGTTCAATGTCCTAAACGCATTTTTATAAACAGTAGATATACCAATTGTGCTCGTCGTGTGAACAAGTAAGTATTATGATCAGGTTCAAATGGTTACCGCCAGAGGTGCTAAAAAGCCGTGAAATGACACCAAAAACGGATGTATGGTCTTACGGTGTGCTAATGCACGAACTCTACGGCATTGGTGAACCGTATGGAATGATGGGAGCAGAGAAGGTGGTACATGCACTAAATGGTGAGGAGTTTTGAATTGGTTGCCATTTCTATGTATTCCATTCACAGTTAGATGAAGGTGAAAATCGTAGAGCTTCAATGTTGTAAACTGAATACCTCTAGTTCACAGCATCAAAAAAACCATCCAGCGAAATTTTCACGTTTGATATTTTGTGAGCTTCGAAGCCTGAGAAGCTCTGCTGACAATCCTATGACAATAGCAGCATCGAAATTGAATGCTCGAGATTCGCGACCATGCGGATAAAACAGCGGTAGTTCGGCCGTGCTGTAGAGAGAACGATTCGTTTCAGTTCGGCTTTGTGAAGCTTTTAGCAAAACTCCGTAGGTGCGGCTTTTAACGGCGTGCGCACAGTTCACCAGAATTTGCTGCGAGTACAGCCGTTCCAAGAGCTGACAGTTGAAAAAGTCCACTCCGTCGAGCTGTTTCTACTTTTTTGCATTAGGCCAACGATAACCACATATGATGAGACTGAGGAAAATTATCTGCCGCGCTTCTCTGGTTGAAGCACTGTTCATCTTTTTTTTCCTTCGTATGTTGACAAAGAAAATCTGCGGTATACAAGGAGAAAAAATAGAGGTAGTGAAAGAGTGGTTAAGAACGACTGATTATTGTTTATGAATGGTCTACAAATTATTATATGACCCGACAAATTTCCTTAGACTAACATTTTTGCATATCAGGGATGAGCGATCCTCTCACTATTAACAAGCAAGCATAAAAAGCACCATAAATCATCCACTTGTCGAGTTGGAAACGCCTATCTTAAATTCTACAAAAAAAAAAAACTTGTCATCAGTCATGAAGCAAGTCAATTAAAACGTCGCATGGCTCGCATGTTACAAAAGTATTATTCATTCCAATGTTGTGAAACCGACACTGTTTTCAGGAAGTGTTTCACTTAAATAAGTTATTGATGTTATGTACAACGTTTTGAGCTTGATGTTGTGTATAATGTTATATTAGTTTTTTTTTCTTTCGTATATAATTTTGTAGTGTTATGATTTAAGCATTCGTAGTCAATGAATGAAAAAGTAAAATGAGATCATATCTTAGATGGACACCGTTTCGAGAGGCAACCGAAGATGCCACACTTTATTTACGATGTTTCCTTGCAATGCTGGAGAAGGTTACCAGGAGATCGTCCGCACTTCAGGTAGGTGCTTACTGCTTGGCTACCACATTGTTTTGGAGGCAGTAACCTATGCTGCAATGGGCACCATTTTATGCCTCTTTATTACGAGAATTGCTTCAATAAGTTTTAACCACAGCGAGCAAATGTGTGCATATGCATTTTACTTGACCAATTTTCGTGGCAAAACTTCCCCTAGCCCTTCATCTGCATGCGAAATAGTTGACATTTCCCCAAATGATTCACATGAATTCCACGTGTTTTGAAACGAGTTGGATGATGTGATGTTAGATATGTGACACTGTCACCAAATCATTGAGGGTTTCTTACGAATTATTCACTGTTGTTAAATAATGAATAGTAATAAGTGTAGTAGAGCTTCGTGGATTTTTTGTTGCTGTTGGCTGGGCTGTTCTGTTTACTGTGCATTATGTTAGATGTTTCTAGCATCTAAGATTTCTCCACATTTAACACAGAGCTGCTCTGTCTCAGACAAGATTGTAGATTAACAACAAGGGCTGCCTGATGCTTGAGCCGCGGAGCAGAATAATCTTCTACTGATATTGTGTACTATTGTAATATTGTGATATTGTGGATCGCCACAAACTTTCTTCTTCTGCAATGACTAAGCCTTGGCAGTACTACTGCAACTTTGTCTGAGTTGTTCGTTAGAACTTGCCCAATTTCTAACTCCCCGATTTGTCTTGCGCAATGGTGTCATTTATGGATTGTGCACATTATTAGCACGTATCCGGAGGTTTTCTTTTTTTTCCCTGCCTGGTTCACGTCGAAGTTTGCTGGGACACCAAAGACTAGAAATTGAGAATTGCCTTGATATTTTGATGATCCGTTTTTACTTCTGGATTGGCGTTTTCGCGGAGAACCACATTCGCTCCAAGCTCTTCTGTCTCGAACTGCTTTCATCCAAAATGCCCCAAGTTTCTTTTATTCCTAGTGATCAAACTTCCAAGCAGACTCTTGTTCTGACCACTCTAGTTCTTTCAAAGTAAAATCGCCAGTCACTAAAGAAGTCGAAACGAGAAAGGCGAGCCAGTGCATGCAATTGTGAGAATTGGGGAATGAAAATGGATGGGTATATTTTAAAATGGAATATAACAAAGTTGTTGCCCGACCAGGTGTAGATTCTCTGCACAGAACAACAGAGCTGCAATGATTGCAAGCCCAGAAACGGGACGAAATCCAGATCCACTCGAAAACAGTTGGAGATTATAGCTCTTTTCAGGGAGATTGAGCTCCTCCTGCGCCCACACTACATCGAGTTTGAGGCCTCCCACATGGAAATCCTCTCCGAAAGGTTTAAAAAGCAACAAGAAGCATATATGTTACATTTGAATGACAACGAATTGGACGAGGACGATCTCTTGGATCGACACTAAGTTCTTCCACACATCTACAGTATTTGCGTGGATTTCATGTCAGAATACGAAAATTTGCGGAATGTATTACATGTAATTAAGAAAGAATTTGACTGTTAAGCTCTCTTTTTTTAAATACTTAGATTGGAGCTTCTAGCTCTTCTTTCTTATAGGTATTGCGACAGTACACAGATGAATAACATTACTGGTATATAAACTTTATCATTACCTTTGTAAAATATACAATGTATGTCAAATAAGGTGAACAACCGGAAGTACACGAAACGAAAACAGCGATGAACAACGGAACGTGAAGACAGATTGGCCCCATCGGCAAAGAGCGGCCTTGAATTTGAATTTTAGCTTTATAACCAGGAACGGCAGTCCAACAGAGGGAAATAGTGGTTGGAAAAGGACGTTCCCATTCGTAAAACACTTTTTTACTCATTCTACTCATTAGTACAACCTAACTTTGCTATTCCCGTGAAGAAATCATGTATTATGCTTAACTGAACCATTGAATTCCCGCTTAGACGATGAGCTACAGTACCGCTATGGCCTCTCGCGCATTGAACTGTAGAGAATCACAGCACGATCACAGTTCAACACATTTTCAACGGTACTAGGTTAGTTACAGTGTGTAAGGTCATCGAAACTCAGCTACAAATAGCTCTCCGTATCACTGAGACGGATGCTGCCTATGTTCGACTCCTGCAATAGTTCAGCTCGCCAGGATCGACCCTCACTCGTGGGACTCAAGGGATTTGAGTGGTTGGTGGGGTGTGACGGTCGCCGAGCGCCGCTGCCGATTTGGTAGTGAGAACGGGATAAGTCTTCGGGACGGGCGGAGGACTCGTTCAGGCGATGGAGCGATTGGCTCCGGGGCGGCTCTGGATTCGACTCCATGAATAGGCTTTCCATTCGACGATGAGCTGCATCCACCCCATCCACTTTCCTCCTGATAGATGCAATGGCTGCTTGGCGGGTTTCGGAAGGTACACTGCAACTTCATAGAACTAGATGGAATAAATAAAAACTAAAAAATACGTGGAATATCGCAATCACTTACTTATGGTTGGCGTTCACTTGCGCCACCAACATGTCGGCGATGTGTCGCAGCTCTTGGATGTCGTTCGCTAACCGCCGCCGTTCAATAGAGCAGATCCTTTCTGGATTTCGCTGAGAATCTCGAACTTCGCTTACTCTGCGGCCCAACTCATCGATGCGGTGGTTAACCTTCAGTAAGACTGACTTTTGTAGGGGAAAGTCGAAAATAAGGCATAGCAAGGCTAAGGAATCATCTCACAGAGGAACTAACTCAACAGATCAAAAAGGAAGATACGTATGTGTTTTGAAGCTTTTCCTAACAAGTTAGGATAGTTTGTACACCATTTTTTGGCCCTGGGACGCTGTCACTTTTTATCCCACAACTGTAGGTGTTCATGAAACGCCTGCGTAGTGACGCAGTGACCGAGTGACATTCAAAAATAACATGCTGGTGTAACGGATTGAATCCTTCCAATGCTTTTTTTCTTTTCAGGACCCGGGGCAGAAGTGATATACGTTTTTTTAGCACCATGTTGAGTGAAATTCAGTCCAGTTAGGTTTCATTCCAGCAGATTAACCTCTTACACTTTCCTCATCACTTCTGATATGCAGTAAAGGTCTATCACTCTTGCACAACAGAATGCCCTGGTTTGCCGCGTCGCACTACTTAAGCTGCGCCGCAGATCGCCTTGATTCTGTGGTTGTCGAGCGTTGCCGTATTGCTGTTTTGCTTGTCTTTTTCTCCACAATGAAAAAAGAAATAATAAAAAACGATGGGAAACATAAGCGAAACATCAATACCGGTTACGCTCGTCTACCACAGTGCTACGCTGATCTGCCGCGTCGCGTAGGTAGTGCGACGCTACAGGCCAAACATGCTGTTTTCTGTGATACAAGAGCAATTGACAGCACTGTAGGGGGAATCACCTCAGTTCTAGGAAAGATGATTTCCGAGAATAAAGCGAAGAAAAAAAGCGACTTACCTCTACGATGGTGGTGTTGAAAGCTTCAGTGACGTTCAGCTTGGCTTCATTTTCACTCAATGCTCTACACAGCCTTCCCCACGTCTGTTCCAACTTTTCGTTGAGGCCAATCTACAAAAATGTCATGCATTATACGAGAGATTCTTTTCAAGAGTAGCCAAAATAGGAAGGGTGATCGGCTTCAGGCGCATAGAGTCACATTTTAGAGTAAATTAATCAGTATGGACAGCGATGCGGGGATAAACGATGATGAAACAGAAAACCACGGTTCTATTCAAGCAAATCCTGGTGCCATAGTTTTGCTAAGACACCCCAGAGCAAAGGAGACACAAGTGAAAGAATTGCTGCTCAAGAAAAGCAAAAACCAGTAGAAAAAATGGTGAGACTGATCCTCAAAGACACTACTGCATCACAGAACCGCATTTGATATTGTCAGTTGAAAGAATCTCCAGGAGATCAGTCGATTAATCACATCCGGTTACCAGACTTCGTGCAAAGTGCCGAGAACCCTTCTTCTTCAGAGTAGCTTTTGTGTGGAGCCTAGTTCGGAAAGCACCTCTCAAATTGTCACCTGGTGCGCTCATAGCAAGGAAGCACTCTGAGCAGATTTGGTACTCCTTGTGAGGTTCCCTCAATATTCACTCTCTAGCCGGGTAGGAGAAGTCCTCTATGCGTGACCAGCAAGGATGTGCGCAGCGCGGAAAACTCGTACCACCCTTGCCCCCACGCAAAAGTTCCCTAGGAAAAGGGGCCCAAAAACGGGTGCTTCGGCAATTTTGCGCGGAATCATGTATATCGCTGTAAGTAGCAGCTCCTAGAGAATTTTTTTCCATTTCATGGTCTCAAAAACACTTCTGAGGTGAGACGATGCCTTTAACGTTAATCCCACCTGATTCTTCACATCCATCCTTAAAGATCTCCGTAACACCAATGCGACTTGACAGAGTTGACGTCCATACTCATAGGTGCTCTGGAATAATTCTATTGAGTTCAGGAGAAAGGAAGTAGAATCAGAGATCAAAGGCCACGAAACCCACTCGGGCGGTATCTTCCAACTTCAGTCGATCTTCTCTGAGATAGCGGAGATCGTCCTCTGCGCTGCCTATTTGGTTGTAGTCCTTCAGCAGCGTTTCATGAAGTTCTTCCAACCATTTTATGGCCTAAAAATAGTTACAAAAATGTTTTTGAGCTCCCCGCAGTGTAGTTGCTGAGTTATATGTACCTGCTGGGCATCGTTTTCACAGGTGAACAGTTGGGTGAACTGTTGCAGTTTTAGACGGCGAACATCCACCAACTCTAGACATCTGAAATCTATGCTTTGAGACATTAAAAAACGGATAAACATCTACTTTTCAGGAAGTAGGAAAAGCTTCTCGCCTCTTTCTTCGCTCCCTTGCCGCGGCGAGTTGCTCGCGCACGTGAACAATGCCAGCCATATAATCTCTGATCACTCGTTTCCCGTGCACATTCACTTCTTCTGCAGAAAGGTCATCGATGAACGATGCACCACACATCGTCACGCTCTCGTACATCTTCTCTGCAGCAATAAGTTAACTGGATGTGGTTCCAACCCAAACACTGTATGGGGAGACTCCAGCGGTCGAGGCCCGCTCGAATGCGCTGTACCACTCGCATCGTGACGCTCTTACTGTCTGCGCATCCACACATCTCATTGTCATAACTGTTCTCTTTCATGTTCAGTCGTCTTGTTTCGTGTGCTTCCCTATTCAAACGAGTCGTGTGCGGGACCTTGACCATTGGAGTCACCTGCAGTTGCAAATGCACTCACCCATTGCACTGACTTTTTCCTCGAGGTTGCTTTTTTCGGATTCGACCGCCGCCAAATCGTTCATCATCAAGTCTGTGCATAACGACTCCAACAAAACATCCGTCTTGCGTGTCAGCTACAATAATAAGAGTCATTTTCCTACTCAGATAGAGGTGAGGGTGAAGATCAGAGTAGATGAAGCAAGCCGATTCGATGACTATTCAAATTAGCGTAAATCTTAAATAATTACTACTTGTTTGAAGAGGTAAATTGGGTTCACCGACAAGGTAAAATTCCCACAATAGCATTGAAGCGATGGGCTAAGATGCTCTTGTTTTGCGCCTTCCCATTTCTCTGCGAACTTCTCTACTCTGTTAGTGCGTATTACACAACAGGAACAGTTTTTCCTATGTGGCTTGTAATGCCCACGGAACAACAAACTAGCAAGTGGTTCTTTGTTGGTTGTTTTTGTCAGTTTCTACTGTGGCACGTTCACACCCTTCCAAAAAACATAAAACGAGCTTTTCAAGCTATAGCCGCTATTGTATGGAAAGCAGCTGACAATGAGCTCATTCTCTAGGGTGAGCCGTAACAGCAAAATATTCTGCAATAAAAGGCGCTGCAACTCTTGAAGATAAGATTGAGCGTTCACATGGCGTCGAGACAACCCTGGAAAAGTGACAAAAAGAAAAGGCAGATGTGACTGGACTTTTGCTATGGAAAATTTCGATTAATTTCGGCTACTCTAGGCAACTAAACATTGGCATTTTCTTGAGATTGACCTTCGATTGCTTCATAGATGTGTAATTGGCAACTGCCGTTTTTTTTTCGTCACACTACGAGTAAAGCCGAACTTCGTTGGCTATTTATACTTTCTTTGTCGACAGCAACAGCTGTTCTAATGCATTTTCTCAATAGCAGGACACAATTTGGAAGACTACAGAGATAGAATTGCAAAGCCCAGGGTGAACAGAAAAACCGTTTATTCAAAACATTAAATCATAGAATTCGAGTGGATTGCACACTGACGATGAGTGGCAGGTAGTTTGAAGGCGAAAGCGCATAGGTACGAATTCCAATAGCCCCAACTAGAAATTAATGCTGGTGAAGCTCAAACACCCACCTCGCTCATCTTGGTGTGAAATTCCTCGCTTTGCCGAGCCATTCCCGTCTGCCTCTCCACTCGATTCGCGTACTGCCTTGCAAGCCCTCGCACTTGTTCTCGCGCCTAAAAAAACAGTGAGAATTAGGTGATGAAGTAAATGCGCTATGTTGAGTGCGTATAACTTAAGTGTGAACCTTTTCAAGTGTTATAGAGTGCGCTGGAACGGCGGCCATCAAACGAGATGCTAAATCCGCCAATTCGTCTGCCTGGGACACGATTTCCTGAAAACGAGAGAAACATAGTTCCCTTAGGTTTTGGCAGAGATGTTAAGGAGTGGGCCCTGCACGCTTGCACTTGAATCAGAATGGGACACTTTACTGGGTAACATCCCATAAAAAGCGACGTTTTCTTCACAAAGAAGTGGACCAGAACGCCAAGAATGAAGTTGAAGTGTTAGTTTGAATAGAGAAAAAAGAAGAGAAAGAAACAAAGAAAATATGTTATATAGCTCCAATCTAGTTATCTTGCGAAGGAATACTGTAAAGATCAGTGAAACTGGAAGTGTTTGCATCAAATGGTAATCCTGTCAGAAATGAGGATGGGGTGGTGAAACTATGTATGTATCAATACAACGATAACTATTATTAGTTCATAAAACACGTGTAAATTCTGTATTTCCCAATAAATCTCCTTATTTTAGCTATCAACTTTAAACAACCAATAAATTACTTAGGTGATTTTTAACTGGTGGGTAGTTGAGCCAAGGTGTACCCTTTGCTTTGCCGCTTTTGAATATCGATATTATTGTATCACTGGTTTTGAAGGCGCACCAATTTGAAGTATTTAACGAATGAGTGAATAAATAACTTCCGTGTGATTGTCTATATGCATGAGTAATTCGATGAAAGCTCTCTGTGTTTTTTTCTTCGAATAGCCGTCAATTAGGCTTCTATTTTGTCGAGGCCTTGCCTACTCCCACTTGTCGCCACTGATCATGATTTTTTTTTCATCCAGGACAGCACCAAAAACAGGATCAGAGAGACATCGATGTCATGTTTAGTGTTCACAGATATCACGGGTATGAAATATTTCTACAACAAGTAAAACATTAAAGACAAAGCAATACAATACATGTAGTATGTTTCCCACTATTCTGTTCCTTCTTGAAGCAGATGACCCACTAGACAAAATTAAAGGGTTATTAATTAATACAAGTGAGTGATCTATGATAACTTCGCTTTGCTGGTCAAAACTGCGTACAGACCTTTCACCTTATTGTGATCCTTCCACTCATCTCACTGACCAGAAAAGGATACTAGGGGGATATGACAACTCGTAACGAGATGTGTACTGTCAAATGCAGTTTTCGATGCTGCTCTCAAGTCCATTGTCCTAATCTGCTGCGGAATTCTCCGTGAAGATTTACGTGGCATAATTCCAGCTTCCGCAAGGCAGACAAAATTTGGCTTCCTGTATATATTATGTCAAAGATCGCGTGAACTAATCTGGATCTAGAAAAATTCCGGAAGTACTAGTTAATTTCAATTAGTTGACAGGTTTGAAATAGTTTTTTGGACATTTTCAGCAGAATACAACTCGAAAGTCAGATTGACTAGTCGAAATCATGCCATGTAACTCTTCACAGAGAACCCCGCAGCAGATAAGAAAGATGAACTTTAAATCTCCATCACTAACAGCATTTGACAGTACACATTTCATTACGAGTTGTCGGACCCCCTTAGCATCCTTCCCTGGTGAGATCAGGATGAATTACATTGATTCGCCGATAAGACACCCTTTATTTGATGTAGAAAGGAGCTTCCGTTAATTTAATCAGTCTGGGTAAGGCGGAGAATTTGAATCTTACAAGTCGGTTGAGTTCGTTACAAAGTATGAATTGCATGCGTTAAACCACGAAAGAATGCTGAAGAGACAGTATTCAAGAAAAAACGAGAAATTATACAGTGTGCTAGATGGCAGGCGATAAAGGTGGACGGTGAGACTAAATACTCAAGTACCATTGCTTTTAAAGAGTCTCATGTGGTATCGCAGGAATAGACAGCAACACCGCTGAAAAGCAGAGCATGAGGAGAACAGCATGGAGACGCATAACGTACATAACCAAGAAATGCTCGCCAAAGTGCACGGCTGTAATGCGAAACAGGCGGAGCACGCCGAAACATCTTGCAGCTTGCGTAAGGCTGCACGGATGGGCAGCCGACGAACAGCCGGTCACTATCTGGTCAACAAGCAGACGAAGAACTATGGCAAGTTTTATAGGTTTTGAGAAAAGGGCAGGTCTTCAACAGATGGCAACACAGCTCATTTCACAAGTGCCACGATGCGAACAACACACTGGGATTCAGTAGTACCATTATATCAGAACTGTGTTTCAAAGAGCTCAAAAGCTTAGGACAAATAACGTTCATTCGCTATTTTCTTTTGTTGGCTCTTCATTTCAAGCAAAGTAGGCGTGTTAACGAGCGAAGAATACCGAAGTGACCTAGCCATTCATGGATTGGAAGCATTTGTGAAGCTAATTTTAAATGTTTCATTCTTATTGCTAAGGTGCCCCTCGGGAATAATTACGAGACATCGCTTCAATTTGTCCAACACGGGCAGGTTTAGCTTTCCAGATTGTCCCAAAAATAACGCAAACAATCTAGATCCAGGCACATTTTGAGAGTTTTTATTGATTCGATATGAATGAATGGCTGACCCGGACTAGTTTTGGCTGATACTTGCACATCTTGGGGAGTGAAGTTGGTTGCCGTGGATATGCTGGAACCCCCCTTATCGTTATCTACATAGTTATAGTGGACGTTAGATATGAAATACAAATTCAAGGTAATAACCGCAAACTGCTCTTTTTATTAAACACTCTGGTAAAACGGTAATGAAAGTGCCATTCTCTTACCTGCTAGGAGAATTTTTCTCTTTAAACCAGTAGTAGTAACGTTACTAGAAAGATTTCTGGGTGATTTATTTACACATGCTATTGCGTACACCAAAACCAAAAATTCTGGCATCCCTTCAGAAAGTGAGCTTAATTGAAAAATATTGATATTGGAGGAGCTCGAATAAGCGAAAAACCGCTCTTGCTGTGATGGAAAACTCCTTGCTGTTATGAAAAGCTCCTCAAACTCAGGATAATCTACAGAGTTGTAGGCTGAACGAGAGGTTGTCAGTTCGCTCTACTGGCCAATTACTGTCCACGAAATGTACCGAATTACTATGTCGACATCTAAAGAGGACCGGACTTGAGATTTTTTTTCTCAAGTTAGTAGAACAGCGCGGAAGGAATCCAGCTTGACCGTACACAGTAATTCGTGTTCAAGGTCTGTTTATGACCCTTCACCTTTTCGACCCAAACCATCTTACTGCCATTCTTCTTTTCATTGGTGCTGAAGAAGGAAAGCTTTGAATGCCAAGCAAAGGGGGAGATCGATAGCAATAAGTGGACAGAAGCAAGGAAGAGTTTTGTAAGGGCATGCCCATGAATAAACTTTTGCGTCGACGTTTTAGTGTATCCGAGCCTCGTACCTGCACCTTTATCAAGGAAAGCCATCGGATGTCAAGCTGAGAACAGATGATGAGCACCGTCTGTTATGGGAATTGCAATGCTGTTTTGGCGTGCCTTTTGTGAACGATGCTTCGGTGCTTCAAGCAGCAGGATTTACAGCACCACTTCTACGTTCTAACATAGATTCATGCACTTTCAATCCATCATACTCCAAAATTCGGCCCTCGAGATACACTCTGCCAATTCCGCGCAATATTGCTCTTTAGCCGTTGGAATGTTCCTAGACAGGATCAAGGCAGCTTTACCTAAGCTCGATTATATAGGAGGTTCAAGCTAGTTGCGAATGCTTCGTTTAAAAAGTAAACCTAGTAAGCTGGGTTTGATCATTCATGGGAACCATCTCAGAACAGTCCTGCTGCATTGCAAAGAAGGAAATGAAACTCCTGCCGCTCCAGGCGAGGAGCGATGTCTACGTAGCTTCGACGCGCTGCCTTCTATTTTTAATGAGGTTAGCGAAAGCTGAGAAGTGTTCGGCTTGGTTACTACTTCTTAGTTTACACTGTTTCACTGCATTAAAACTGCAAAGGAGACTTGTTTTCAAAGAAAGTGCTTTTGATGACTTCCACGAAACTCGCAGCGGGAATGCACTCAGCAGGTGTAATGCTCAGAAATAGAAACCGCACATAGCAGCAGAAGGTAAGGAAAAGTGAAGAAATGAGATAAGAAAAGAAAAAGGTGAGAGGATGAATCGCAAATTAGATATTTCATGACTGCGCAACTTATACATGCTAATTCATACAGAAAAAATCTGGAGAAAAGGGAAAATTCTATCAGGTGGATATATTTTAGATTCAACCGCGAAGGCTTCTGAATGATTGGTTGGAGATTTGATATGATTCACTTGCAAAGAATCTGTTGGTTCCCGATAGGTTATTTTGATGGAAATAGATAATGGGACAAAAAATATTGCCAGTGTTGTACTTTCCTGGCTTTTCGCTTTTCCGGTCGAATATTGGGACGATTTTAGATGACTGTAGAAGATCTCAGCAAATTTAGAATATGTTACCCTGCGTAGAGAGTCAAATGTGCACAATATAACGCCCACGTGTATTTAAGCTTTAACTTACCTTGCTCTTAAGTGCGAGTTGCTGATGCTCCTTGACCAGTTGTCGAGCCTCGTCTTTGTTCTCGCCGATTTCATGCAACGTGAGCAACCATTTTTCTCCTGGGCCTTCAATCCAATCCAGAAGCCTGAAAAGTCGTGCACAAGGTAATTTCGACACTATTCGGCCAACTCTGCTCTAGAACCTTTTTAGGATAGCAGGATTATTCGAGACCCTATCACAGAAATAATACTGGATCGTAAGCCAGTTCATGCATGGCTACAGTTGATGTAAGGTAGAAATCTTACACCATTTTCTGAATTTTGCATGGAAAGAGTTGGAGGCTTAAATTTTATACCCAATTACCAACATTATTCCGCGCAACTAGCACATTGTTCCGATTTCGCACAGTATTCCCACTGTAATCTTGTGCATTAGTCGTGAAACGATACAAAACGAGTACAACTGCAAGGAACCATGAAAATTAGGGCATCAAATAACTCTCGTAAACAGTGTTGGTCAATTTTCTTTCTGTTGTCCTTGGTCCAGCGGTACTTGAAAATTTCATTTTCACCATAAAAAAATTCACCCTCTACTACCGATCCAGGCTGAACACTCGGAATTTTCTCATGCTCGTGAAGCACCACCCACCTATTAACACCTTCGGCATGCTCTTCCAGCATTCGACACCGTTCCTCGTTTTCGGCATTCAGCTTGGATAATTCAGCTTCCTTCTGAGGTAAGGAAGCGAGGTGCTGGAAAAATCTTTTCTTTCTAGACAAGAAATATCGAAACGTTGCTGTTCACCTCAATTTCATCTATCTTTTTCTTCAGGCCCTTGGCAGCGACGTTGTAGTGGACGTTGTCGGATTTTTTCAAGTCGGCAACTAGCCGTTTTCCTTAAAATATTTGCGCAGCACTAGACATACCTAGAGTTGGCACATAAATGAGGTTATGAACTGAGGAGCAGTTTACCAGCCACTATTGTAGCGTCTTCCGGAGAGATCTGGAGTCGGCCATTGGACTGGATGAGATCCTGTTGAAGATTGCTTAGGTCCGTCATCATGGTTTCAATTTTCTGTAAAGCTTGACAATTTACTAAGTGTTGATCTATGTGTCTGGTGCGTCGCCTGATTTCTTTCCTCCTAGAGGGTATATTCTAGAACAATTAATTTATTTACACATTCATCGAATTCCATTTATTTATCAAATGCATCGCGCGCAGGCACAGCACTACCTTTGCAAGTGGAAACAATGAAAGGGTGAATGAGCAAGATTTAGAGGGGTTTTTCGAATTTGTTCTGTTGAAATCATAAACTGACTATTCCTCCGTGATCTTGAATCAAATTTCAAATTTTCTTCAAAATCCATGACTTGAGAAACAAAAAGTTCTGACCACAACTATGTAGAGCATGCATGAGGTGATAAAATTTTAACGAAAGAATATGGTAGAGGAAAGTACCTCCCGTTCGTCGCACCACTGCTCAGCGTCATAAGCGAAGGTCCCGCCGAAGTTTTCTGGCAACTGCGAGATGTCGATGTACTTGGAGAGTTTGTGCAGCGACACCAACACCGTCTAGAACAGCTACTGTTAACATCATTAATTCGGACACGTAACACTGAACCTTCGGTAGGGAAACCACTCCAAGGATACCATTGTTACAAATGGCGTGCAGATGACTAGCACAAAATGGGAGAAAGTCCTCACTCGAAATTCATATCCTTCCAGGATCAAGTCCAGATTGATTTTCTGCTGATGGAGAAATTTCTCCGGCTGAACTATAATGGCCATACGAATTTGATGGTAGAACGCTTGCTGAAAAAAATGAATTTATGACAGATAGCGATTTAGTTTGGGCTAACGAACTATTTTACAATTTCCGTATGCACTTTTAGGATGAAAACGCATTATGATGTCATGAAATTAGCAACACCACTGATCCACGACTAGCTCGAATCACCACACTTTTTTTTCGGAAAGAAAAAATCAAACTCAAATTTGAAAATTGAAAGCGTAACTCTGTTACGGTTCCACGAGATTTTGTTTTTATTCTCTCATACGCATTTTTACCACTCTGTGTTACTCTTGATTGTATTGCATGTGTGATACTGCTCTCTTCTCTCTCCCAAAATAGCAAAAAAGTAAATAACCGCATAAATACATAATTGAATGAAAACAACTTAAACAGAAAGTAATAAAGTAGGAAGCGAAAATTGAATAAAAAATAAGCAGGCGAACAAATAGATCATTTGGCTGACAGAGAAAGTTTCCCTTATGATAAATTTATTCTGTTGCAATAAATTCTTAGCGTCCTCGACGTACAGATGGGAAAATTTATTGATGAAGACTTTTGGCTTCAGTGATTTTTTACAGCTAAACAGAGTGTTATAATTCTTGATATTTATGTGAAATACTCTATCTCTTCGTGAACACACCGAATTAGAGGAGGGTAGTACGGCTTACTCCCGCATTAGAATAAATTGCTGGTCAAAACAAAGTCATGCATAACGGAGGCCGGATGAACAGAAACTATGCACTGAATAATCTGTTAGATACATGAAGGCTTGAATGTTCGCTTCAGAGTAGGTCGGAATTTGAATGTTTAGGAAACAGAGTGTTCCATGGTATCGCTCGAAGTTTTGCAGAGCTTTTTCCAACTACTCGATTTTATTCGAGTCGGTTTCTTAGTTATTTGTAAAGTTGATGGAATTTAGTTAGCATTCACTCGATGGGACCTTAACAACACGCCTGTGTGCAGATAGCAAAGATTCTTGTCTGTTTCGTCTGTTTTGCATAATTCGCCCACAACCAGGCAATACGGGCACAGGATCAGTGTTCTCAATCGCTCATCCTAAATTGTGATGGGCGGAATGACGTTTGTGAGACATCGGCGCACCATGCAATTGACCTTCGCTAAGTTCGCCTTCTTTGGAAGGCCTTAAAATGGAATGGCTACTCTGGAAATGGCGTACGTACCCTGACTCACCTTGATTGCTCTTGCTAAGGATAGTTTTAAATGCTTTCCAAACTTTATTGTTAGCAGAACCGTAAATAGTAGGTACATAGGAAACTCGCTCTATGTATCCTATCTGAGAGATGTGAGTGTAGGTAGCGAAATGAGCGAGAACGTTCAAAATGGACTCATAGTCCCCCAATAGATGGCTTCTTTTAGTCAAAATGATTACCTTTATTCAAAAAAGGGCTAATTCTGAGAAATTTAGTTTTTGTCGCATGCTCGCCGTCAAGTATTGAGGAAGAAGAGAAAGTTAACATCACATGCCAAATGATAGGCCACGATAAGGTACTAGAATTTACTTTGTTTATTGAGATGATGAAGTAGAATGCTAGTTTCTGGTTTTTGTGGCTTAGTTTTCTTCCGAAGCACCTATGATTGTATCCAAGCAAATAGAGAGAAAAATAAATAAATACATAAACACGACTGAAATCTATAGGTGAGAAGAGCTCATGACTCGACCAATTTTCAAGCCGACTACTAGTCAGCCTACTCACGTCTGTCACCGAAAAAGAAGCACTCGCTCATTGCGTATATACGTGATGGAGCAAAAGATTAATGGAGGCTTGCAAGCAAATGACAGACCTGAGAAGCTCTGAGCACGTTTTTGAGGGCCTTCGGAGGCATCCTCCTGCCATCGATGAGAATGCACAGGCCCTTCTCTGCAGCGTACTCGCCGATTATCTCGGAAAAATAGCCAAGCACTGAGACCAGATCCTCGTAGTGGAGAAGAACGCCGTTGATGTCTGATAATGATGATCCTGAAAATGATCTGTTCAGGCTATAATAGATCGAATGAAAGCAACTAACTGCTTACTGTGAGAGGTAGAGGCGTCATTTGCTGGTGGAGTTATGGCAACTATGGCACTTCCTGATCGGTCAACAGATCCTTAACAGAAAAAAGCGCTATTTTTATCTCACGAGTCTTATTCATGCTCGTTTTTCAATGTCCCTCTCCATTTGTGGCTATTCATTGTTATTGCAAACGCTGCGTTGTTGGGGAAAGGGGAAAGTGCTGCTGCTGAAAAAGCGAGAGAGGCACGCGGAACCGAGTGATTTTGATGGAGAGACGATTCCTGTTCACTCCGAGCACAAGAAAAGTCAAAGAAAAGTACAGCCTGCCTCTTCCCGGTATCGATTCGTCTCAGAAATTCGAATATCGGAAGCATCGAAGCAAGAACTTGTGCAACTTCTCACCGATCCAGATTTTGTCGAAAGATGGACAATTACAAAATACCAAAGTGAAATCTCGCAACACCTGTGGGCCAAATTTGCTTGCCCTGTTCCAAGCAAGTGTTCTCATGAATGAGCATTGCGAGCAAATTGGACACCGTCCAAGTTTAAAGGTTGGAAGCACTGAAAATTACTATAGGTATGGCAGACCACTCAATCCACTACATGGAGCAACTACGATTTCTGAAGTTGGCAATGTGTGCGCTCTTGGTATAAAGTCTTACAATCTTAAAAACGGCCACTTTACATCCTTCAGAAAAGTTAGTCCGTAGTTAAGAATGCCCTATGCGAATGGTCTAGTGGAAGTTTGGCATGTCAGCATGCTTCAGCACCTGTTACAAACATCCAAGTTGTCTAAGCTTTGACGCTGTTTTGGGGTCGCATGAAACTACATACTCAGAGTAGGCGCTCTAAACCAATCCAATTTTACCCATCGTTAACATGGGTGCCAGCGCGTATACCCTGGGCTACCGTTGTCATCATGTGAGAATGGCTCATTTGCAAAACATTAGTGCTTAGCAGTGTTTTCCGTGCATCGAACGTCGGGGCTAGGATTCATGAACACATAATGGAGCGAAACAGGTTAGCGGAACAGGTCAAACGCTTTGCTTCTCCTAAAATTACGTGGTGTATAGGATGATCAATCCCGCTATAATCATCTTTGGTTTGCGTAAGGTGCCAGGACCTACAAGAAGTAACCGTGGTCATACACTAGATTTGGACGGTCACTACCCAAGGCAGGAGCAGGACTACAGCAGCATGGTTTGCGAAAAAATTACGCACCGGAGGTGTCCAAACTTTTACGTTTTACTGTAATTTTTGGTTTGCTTTTTACGTTCTGAGCCCGCTATAACTCGAAGTTTCTCCTGCTCAACCTTGTTACCCACGCTTTACTGTTAAGTGTTTAGCCATAACGAATTTAATTGAGCACCGCAGTGCGGATGTTATGCGTTTAGTTTTCTGTCCTTCTTGTATAGCGGAGACATATTGTCGTGCAAGTCGTCCAACTGGTTGCTGGGCAGTGCATGCTAATAACGTTTTTGAGGAAGCACATCGAAACTAATGTGAATAACGTCTCTACTTCACCAGAAACCAAACGAATATCAATGACCAATCACTCGCTTACATGGCAAAATATGATTATAAAAAGGTACATGATCAAGCTCGGCAGAATGGTGTCAGCGAAAATAGGTGGAGTTGCACTCCGCACGTAGCCCGAACGCAGATAAGCTTGACCTTGTGATGTGGGCTATTTGCGGAGGAAGCACGACGTTTAGGTACGATCCTCATTTATCTAGGGCAAGGTGGGAGGAGGCAAGTGACTAATGATGAACTATTTAGCTATGATTGGTCGGAATTATCCCACAAATTTTCCTTGCAACATTGACGCTTGTCTGACGCACGTGCGCATCTAGTGTGAATTACCAGTTTCTCATCTTCTTCTGCTAGAATCCATAAGGACAAGTCTGCGTAGGGAAGCAAAAGAGACTAATCTGCCCGTGTAACAATCAGAATTGGGAACACCAACTAATGATATCATTTTGACTAGGATAAATGGATTACGTGACGTTCGTCACCCGTCCTTTCGCGAACGCGGCGAAAAGGGCGGAGTGCGCGACGAACCCTCCCGGGGTGTGGTGTGTTATACCTGGGGAGGGCGGTGCAGCCCAGCTCTGCGATTGTTCAGAGCTCGACCGCACC
The DNA here is from genome assembly GCA_037903475.1 of Ancylostoma caninum. Taxonomy (NCBI): domain Eukaryota; kingdom Metazoa; phylum Nematoda; class Chromadorea; order Rhabditida; family Ancylostomatidae; genus Ancylostoma; species Ancylostoma caninum. The sequence continues at coordinate 193,852 of JBAJFG010000556.1, read as the reverse complement.
TCCCACTCCAGGGATAACGCTCCATACCCACCCTCCCGGCGTCTGTGCTAGGGGAAAAAAAGGTAGCGCCGCGCGCGAATTCGCGCGCGGCGGCGCGGCGGGTGACGAACGTCCGTAGACGGGATAAATGTGCCACTGAGGGCAGAGTGAGGGGCTGAGTGGGCGGAGCTTCTATGCAAAATGCGCTCAATTTAAAGGAATCTTTTTTCCTAAGTTTTTAAGCGCTTCTGAACCTGTGGCATCAGTTCGACAAATCTACAGACGTTGTAGTTCAGAAAATCTATCTGACTCATTGTTACAAAAAGGTTAATTTTCTATTCGGGTTTTGGTTTTTCTACACTTTGGTATGTTCACACACTTATTTCCAAAGACTAAAATTCAAAATTGAATTTGACCAACTCTATTCTAAAACCCTGTCTTTTACACTCACTACACTCATTTTTACTGCTGCTACCAATACTAATAAAACATTAATAGAGTAAAATGTGCGAATGGGAAGTTAAAACGACGAAAAAAGACAGATGCTTAATGGAAAACACGAACCTGGCAAAGAAAACACTTGTTTCAGCACCTTCCCACGATGCCGAGTAATATTCATTCGCGTTCAATGATCCAAGTATGAATGTTGCCTAAAATCCAAGAACTCAGGAGGAATTGACAATTGATCAAAGGGTCACCGGTCATCGAACATCGACCATGAGAGCATGGAGCGATTACAACCCATAAATAGAAAATCTGGTGAGCATGTACGAAGGAGTTTTCTATGCCTGAGAATTAGAAGCATTCAAAAGAGTGAAATTTGAGAACCAGCAAGAATACTGGCGGTATGGACAAATTTCAAATCTTGGAAACCACAAAGGATGAGTGTTAAAACGCAGCAGTAATCATGAAATGAAGCATCTTGGAGTGTGAAGAAACCGAAGGGATGTTTGCTGACGTGCTCAGGAGAGCAGGAATTAGGTCTACTGACTAACTCAAGTTTCATGCAGATGATATCAAACTTTACGGTGCTTACTCCAAAGAAAACCGTGATGGAATGGGTCTCTTTTTACCCGCAAACCTGAACAAATGTGTGGTCTTTCATATTGGTGAATCTGCGCCCACTGCATATGAAGTAGATGACATTACGCTGAAAACCAGCAACGTGGTTAGTGACTTCGGAGTTCTTATTGATTCAAGTCTTAGCTTCTCTGATCACGTCGACAGCGTTGTTAAGAACGCTTGTGGAGCGTTATTCAAGTTGTTTCGGAATACGCATATCAGGGATCCGTGCGTTATGGTGAGACTGTATAAGGCTTTCGTCCTTCCGCATCTCAACTATTGCTCAGAGGTTTCGAGTCCTAAAGACAGAATTAAGTTGGAGAAAATACAGCGAACGTTCACAAGGCTACTGCTCCATAGAATTAACCCTGGTGTTGGTTATCAACATTTGCCTGGTTACTAGGAGCGCTTGAACATTTTTTCCCTAGAAAGCTTGAGGTCCAAGAGAATATGTAAGGATCTCGTTTTTGCATTCCGGGTATTTAGGGGTGAAATAAATCTTAGAGCCAGTAGATACTCGATGTTTCAGCCTACTAGTCCCAGGAACGGTGGATTTGAGTTGCACTATGCAAGGATAAATAGGAAGCATTGTTCACTCGTCTTTAACACGTTCTTCAACCGTACTGCTAGGTGGCTTCAGCTACTACCTGTTGACATTCTTAAATCGTAAACTAGCAGAATCTTCAAAAGGGAGTTGAGGGAGATTTCCTTCACCTCTTGTTTGCAGTTGGATGACTGAATCCATATCTGCTAGGACTACGAGTTTTTCTTTTCAGAAGTCGAGAGATCCACATCGTACTGTGTGTTTCTAGTCAGTTACCTGCGTCCGCGTTTTTCTTAACATACGATACAATAAGCCTATCCTTCATGTAGCTAGCTCTCTACAAGTTGTTTCCATTCCCCAGGAAGAGACTATGTATGTGTTTACACTTCATTTTTCTGCTGCATGTGTTTTGTTTGTTTTTATTGTTGTGTATTTTCCAATATTGTCCGATGTTGTGTTATAGCTAAGTATAACCGCATGACTTGATTTGGTTTTGCGTCTACTCCGAAGCTTTCAGTGGTTGTTCATCTAGCATGCATTACTATTCTTTCTGCAGAGAAGGCTACTAACATTACGACTGAAGTCCACGATTGCGTGTGTTTTATTTACCTGGAGCCATTCTTATTACCAGTATTTCATATGCTACTTTCTCGAGTAAATCCCTAGCAGTGGCGGACGCAGGGGGGGCGGGGGGGGGCGCCCCCCCCCGAGAATGGGTCGCCAAATTTTCGAAATTACTTTACAATACAAATAAAAATCTTGTGTTAGTTTATTTTTAATTGTTTATTTTTATTATTATTTTTAATATATTTTTTATTTATTGTTTATTATCATAATTAATATTATTATTAATTTTATTTTCCGTCTGGATCCCCAAAACGGCGGAGACCCCACTTTTCTTCCCACGCCCCCCCTCCCGCCCACTTTCTGCGTCCGCCACTGATCCCTAGCTGTTGCTTAGGTCAGGGCCTAGAGCCGGCGAGCATTCCGCTGAGCTTACGCCTGCGGTTCGTACTAGATCAAAGAGTCGCCACAGCGTCCGCACCAGAATGGCTAGTCCAGATGCATTCTCGGTGCATGATTATCTCAATGGTCTTGTGCTCTTCCAACGTCGTGCAGCGGCTTAAGGCACCTACCCACACCCATCCGTTTTTGGGGAATTTGGTTACATCACTAATAAAAAATTTCATGCTTGGTTATTCTAATGCTTAGTTACGTGCTGCTGGAAAGCTTTCTCCGTAAATGATCAGGTTATCTCATTGTAAAAAAATTCAACGCTGAATCAAGTCAAGTCCCGTTCCTGCTTCGTCGATTCACTCATTTTGTCTGCCCTGGAGTCATCTCATCTTAGTACATGGTTAGCGGTTTTTCGCTTTCCGAACATGTTTTTTTTTTGTTTTTAATTTTTTTGGCGCACATTTTTCGGTGTATGAGATAAATGAATGAAGTCACTATGGCAATAAGCTCATGTATTTAATTGAGTTACAAGAATACAAACTTCACAGTTGTTGAACAACTTTTGGTAACCTTACACCCGTACTCCACGTGGAATATACTCTCCCAGCATCGCACTCGCTTGAGCTACACCATTTTTGACTTGGATCGATTATCGACGGGTTGTGCCGCGATGCTGGAGTTGCATCACCCAAGCTTGATGAGTATCAAAATCGATGTTGCTTGAGGAGGTGATGCAGAATGCCACATATATTCCCCGTGGAGTAGAGTGGCAGCGTAAGAAGTCTAAGTGCATGGACGAGTTGTGAACCATGAACATCTGGCAAACATTGTAGCAAGAAAAGATAGCTACTGTGAAGCAAAAAAGTGAGAGTGCTTAGGAAAAGTGAAATTTCGGTTGTAAGGCGAGGAAAAGGGCACAATGGACAAGGAGGACACACCGAACAGCATTTCGCCAGAGTGTGGAAACAATGCAAGACAATGGATGATCATTCGACTATATCTCCGAGGAAGTAGAGTGAAATCGCGACGTAACTGTAACTTATTCGAGGCATCATTGCTCATTAGCACAAGGAAAACTGGAAGATTACTTGGGCGGTCAAAGGAAAGTATAGGTTTGTGTACAAAGTAACGTGGCACTACTTTGATGGAAGTGCGAGATTGGAGAGAAAGAAAGCGCTGCGTGAAATTTGTACAGAAGTAGTGGAATTCATAGAAGTTTCCAGGAAGAACGACATTGTCCCGTTCGATGTGGCTCGTTATCCGGGGAAGGGGGCGGGGAAGTGGGATCTCCGCCGCTTTAGAGACTCGGACGGGAAATAAAAATAATCAAAATGTTGGTTTAAATATTGAATAATTAATTATAACTATTTGGAAAATAATGGTGAGAACAAACAGGTAATAATAAACCTAAACGGGATATTTGTTTACGTATTATATGAAGCGATCTCAAAAATTCGACGACCTATTCTCGGGCGGGGCGCCCCTCCTCCCCCCCCCCCTCCGCTTTCCTCTTTGCCTTCGGCACTGCTGGAAGGGTGTGGCCAAGCTATTCGACAGGTCACTTCACCCAACTAGCTCAGCTTAGGCCCCGTCCTCGCTGTCTGCTCCATGTATAATGCTCCACACCTTTCCCATAAACGTAAAATGGACGAGTTTTCCGTTTAAAGTTGGTCGGTACCCAAGAAAGTGGTCCAGACTGGAGGAGGGTGAAGTGTGAAGTTCATGGGAATCTCCCGGGAAAGTTCATGAATGCCGCCCAAGGAAAGGCTGCCACAGCACGGTGATTTTTGAACCGAACCAGAGCCGTACGTTCAAGAGTTAGCCTTGAGAACAATTTATAAATTACAAGTCTCAAGAGGAGATAACGAGAGAGCGGTAACAAGTGCGATTAATCGCTTCAGCCCATTCATCACCTGAGGAATGCTATACTAGAAAAACCCGTTGGTGATTTGACAATGTACGACACAGAGACGATAAACTGCAAGCGATCAAATCACATAACAATCAATAGCGGTGATAAGATCGACCATTAAGAAACTCGTTTACCCGAAATCGTACGCGACAGACGACGCTCGGACACGCAGAAACATAACCGAACTCGGAGAGATATGAGATTTACGACGAGCCGCGCTCAGGAATAGGCGTGCGGCGCGCACGGAACGAGGTGAGCGCCGGCCGGCGCAGACCGCTCAAGAAGTCGTTGCGTCACCTTTTTTGGACTGTGATTCCAGAATGTTCCTTGTGCATGTATTGCGCTCCTACCGAGTTGTTATCAGTGCTTAAGAAATCCGGCTAATCTGATCCAAACTGAGGAAAATTTCTGGCAAAGGTCCAAGGTTCGGAAAGTTAGATCAGGATAAGTTTTTTCCTAGGTGCGGCCTTGCCACTTATTTGCGGAAGGAGCAGCAAACTTTTGCAGAAGAAAGCAATACATTAACTGATGAATAACGTAAAAACGTTACAGACGGGCAAGCTGAACTTGAATTGAACGCGAATAATTGGGGAAGAATGATGACCTCAGCCTGATTGACAACGCCAAAATTTCATCGAGGAGAACCTGATGTTGGGAATGCAAGAAGTGTAAGGAGTTGACCAAAGGGAAATAACCAGTAAGTAACTAAGGAATAAGAAAGGTTGGGAGCTAAACCCGCACCTAAGACAACCATATGGCTGCTACGAACAAAAAGCGCGTAGCGCGCAGCTGCAAAAATTACTGCGGATCGCGTGGAATCAGTAGAGGAATTCGTATTATAGGTAATCCTAGTATAGCCATTATGCCACTTCCATTTTTATCCTCCTTGTCTATCAGATCCCACGGAATCCACTATACTAATCAAAATCAGTAGCTCTTATAAATGAAATTCTGGTACAAGGTTACTGCTATCCAGAAAAAATTTACTAGCAGAAACAGATCAAATTCTCAGGAGGGTTTCACCTACTTAAACCTCTAGCCAGTTTTACTACCCTTGCTTGAGCAAGGAAATTTGAGTTCTAGAAATTCTCACCTTGTAGTCGGATCAGGAAAAAAAGAACCAAATAATCTCCTTGATTTTGTTAACAATTCAAGAGCTAAATCTAGAAATTCATTCATTCAAACAATAGATTATTCTGAAGCTCCTATTGTTATCCTTCCCTTCTTGTCATTTATTTTTTCTACGCTTTTCTTCAAACAGCAAAAATTTCATTCTACATGTTTGAAATCGAGTACTCGAACTCAAATATTCACTATATTTATTTACTTATTTATTTGTTCATCACACTAAATGGGTGTGCCGTCTCCAAAACAGTGTCAAGGAAAAAAAATCAAGTTGGTCAAAACACTAAGAATGAAACCATAGCAAACCCAATTTTTGAAAGAAGAGCTAACATTGTCAGCCATGTAAGGGTTGTCTGGCATGGCCTTGGTTCTGACCTAGCCGTTTTCCTAGCTTAAAGAACTGATCTGTGATGAAACTGCATGATAATTTTGCCACTCTCAAGAAAGAGGAAAAAAAGAAAATAATAGTTCGCTAATAAACGTATAAATGCCGTCGCTGTTCTTTAGTTTCTATGCGGCACTGTACCAAGCTTCCTGGAATTTTCTATCTTACATCTCTAACTCTCCCGATGAGGTTACCAAGGGAGCCTTTGCGAACTAGTGCAAAATTTCTAGTGTGCTAGGACTGTGCGCCACAAGTGTTGGAAAATTAGTTTATAAATTTCTCAATCATGCTACTTGAACAATACGACGATTACGTGTTAAAGTCAGTGATGCTGCTTATCATGTGAGTCCGTTAATTCTTTAATTCTTCGCAAGAATCCGGCACGTTTACTTATCCTGGCAATATTGCGAGCTTTTCGACTCGAAAAAATTGGTGAGCTGTAAAAGGCAGGCAGCTCGTGTAAGTAGCAGCCAGATGCATAGTTATGGCGCCATTAGGCTGTCATAAGGACTAGGTTGAGTCTTTTTGCTGGTTTGTGCATGTACAAATAAGGACTTCATAGCCATGAACGGACGACAATTTTCTGCTTCCAGTTGAATTCATGTCGAAAGAATAAGGGAAGTGTGAAGGACATTCAATTACGTAGACATTTATTTTGACATTGCTTGCCATAGATAATGGTAAATCAATACTCAATAACTGCCTTGAACGGGCATTAAAGCAGCTATATTATCCATAATTCTAGAACCCGTGAAAACTCAAGCTGCCATCGATTCTTGGTGGTGTTTTCGTTGAGCCATAAATCGAATCTAAGCGGGAAAGTCATCCTTACGCGTAATTAAGCAACTCAGAAAATATGCTCCCTGGTTCGGAGCAATTTCATCACTTCCTACGTAGGAACGCTCTTCAGAATTGGGAACTTAAGGGTCATTTGTCGTTTTTATTCCACTGCTCATCATAAATTTGTTCAACATGGATACCACACTGGATAGAGAACGCTAAACGGAAGTGTGAGCTCAGCAGCAGCAAACGTTAATGACTAACTCACTCGTACACCCATTTCGTATGCATTTCAAGGATGATGCACCTGCGTGCCACTTACTCATTGCAGAGAAAATGCAGGTATTGTTACATCTAGTTGCTCACCAGGGCTAAAATTCGTGAGGGCATAACCAAGCGAAACCAGGTTAGCAAACAACCCTTTTATTTATTTATTCATTTATTTATTTATTACGCCATAAGGTGTGTCACAATCGTTCGTGGAAGAGAAAAGAAACAGTAGAAGAAAAAACCGGAAAAGAAATACTGTAGTACCGAATAAGTGAAAGAAATGGAACAAATTCTGGAGCAAAAATTTTAGTAGTGCAGCTCAGAATAGGAAACACAACAAAACCGCCTTCGCCAAGTCTCGGTTCCTTTCTAGCTTTTATTTTGAGAATCAAAGGATATATAATACATAAAATTAAAGAATTTCATCACATAATCCATAAAATAACCAGCCAGAATGATCATCAGTGGTTTGTGCGGCCGATGTTTCATGAACCCCTGTCCAGAAAACCAATGTGATGAGGTGGAAGTTTGGAAAAGACAATGAGAGGATGGGGCGCGGCACGTTAGGCATCTTCAAGAGGGTTCAGAACGGTCTGATCAGGAAAATGATGAGATTCCAATATAACCACTACTTCCCTCATGATTTCTCTGAGGCATGTTCTTGTTGGCACCATTTCTTTTGCACCCACCTTTCTGCTTTCTTCGAAATTTTATCATAGAAACTCCTGCAGCAGCCTAGCACTGGCACGAAAGTCTATTACGCAGAAATTCAATGTTCTCTTATGATTGACTGGATTTGCGCCGAGTTTTCCATGGAAAATCATCTAGGAGAAATGAGTAGTACTTAAAGTGAGACGAGCGGTAGGTGAGGAGAGGAGGTTGAGGAAAGAAACGCCGCATAGGACCGCGATGTAATGAGCTGCTGTAGTTGATTTGATTGCACCACAGCAAACAAGTTCAAAGCTCTTTTGTACACTCGGGTGAAAGGGAACTTGATCAGTTGGAATTGCTGGGAAAGCTCTCAGAAAACGCTGTAAATTTCTGTTGTGGCATCTAGTGTTATAAGCGTAACTAGAAATGTTTTCAAGGATTTCACTGACTTTGAAAATGTCCTCCAGTTAGCAGGCAGGAAGACACTATTGTCTGTATTACCGTAGCTTACTTCCTTATGCTCAATTTCGGCTCGAATAGAAACCTGGTTCAGTTCAGTTTTGCATGACCTGATGCTATGTTCCACAGCAGCGCGGCATGGAATATGAGAGATGAGGGCACAGACGGTCAACTAGGGGCGGGACCGTTCATTTCGCCCAAAATCAGCACAGCTATGTTTGGCTGATTACGCGTGGTGCTTCCGAACAAAGACTCCTTGTAGAATTCCATAGAAAGAGCGCTCAAATCAAAGAACAAAAAAAAAACGAAAAATTCAAATGGATCTGAGATTGATTCTGCGATTATCCTCGAGATGGGTTTGAGAATAGGTTATTCTGAAAATCCCTTGAATGTAGGTGCTGTACCAGAGATTCTGGACTATTATCAATGAGGTGATTTCAGTAGATGCTTTACCCATCCATTCTCAGTAGATGCTTTACCCATCCATTTTTCTTGGGAAATCACAATTCTCTGTTTTTCACCACTCCTGACCTGCCTACTCCCTTCTCGCGTGCCTTGAGCGAGCGCTACAATGTGACATCCATTTTTGGCTATGTTACAACACTGCAGGGAAAAGAATGCGATTTCGGACACGCACTATCCCTTCGAGAAAGCAAAGATGTGTACGTCTCTTTGCCAGAATGCCAGTATTTCAAGTGCTTTTTCAATTAGTTCTCAATTAATTCTCTACCAGATGGAAAACTCCCTTTGTCATAGATGAGACAGGAACTGTTCAGTCGTTAAGGAGCTAACAAAGTTCAGTCTTTGGCCCATAACAACAGACACCAAAGCCCACATGTAAGAGTCGGGATGGAGATGCTGCAGAGAATGAGGGATCTAGGTATTTGAACAGTTTCCTCAAGCAACATTTGGTGGAATGAGTAAAAGGACCCAATCGGTTTTCTACTGGAATCCTCTATCTACAGAGGAAACCATGAAGACCCTTTAATATCACCCGGATATGGCAATCCAGAGAATGTATGTGTTATATTCCGTGAAAAGCAACCGATCGACATCCATTCCCGAACAAGTCCGCGCAATCACAGCTGCAGACGTGCGAAGTTTCGTACGACAAGTAAGATTGATTAGATCAGCACGTCGCGGCGAACTGATAGATTGACAGTGTACACATGCAACTGGTTTGGCTGCGATCCCAACAAGGACAAGTTACTGCCAAACTCGGACAGCCGCAATCTGAGCAATTCCGTGAGAAATCTCTTAATCTACTGCTTCGGTTAACGCTGCTGCAAGAGGACAAAGTGATGAGTAAACGTTCAGAATTTGCAGCATACCAGAATAACAGCATACAGAAGACGTATCAATAGAAATCTTGATGCTTTTCGAGATGAATGCGTTTTTGTGTAATGGACAACTTTTTTTCATTATCTTTGTTTGTTTTACTCCTTGTTGTCGCCAGATTTGTATGAGAAATTATGTAATTACGCATGGAATTGATGCAGAGAAAGTAGCCAATGGCAGGAAAATTTCAGGTGTGAAGGAAATTTTGTAGGTGGATAAAAAATTGGAGAATTGAGCTTATCCCAAACGTGCAAAGTAAGTTACGTCACTTCGCAGGAATTCGCCTACAGCAACAATTCACAGAAACAAGAACTGATTCAAGGAAGATGGACAAGCAAATGGATAACAATTCTCAGGAGATGGCGTTGAAAACAGAGGAACACACACATACATAGAACGTGCGATCGTCAATTTCACATCGTTTGCATAAAGGCGCATACATAAGCAACACATATGTACGCATCTTCATAGAAGACAAGAAAATAGAGCAATTTGCAAAATAAAAGGTCAGCTTCGAATCATGGAGGAAGTGGTGAGCGTGGGTCAGGAAGAGATGTTCCCATTCGAGTTTTACTTGCTGTTTTAGAGATCTGTCTTTTGTTTCTTTTTACTTTTTTTCTTTTGTCCGTTTTTTACGTACATACAACGTGAACCCTTGAACTACTCCAATGACCTCAGAAGATTTCCAGTTATCAGAAAATAGGCATATAAATAATATGGAGAGGTTCTATCACTCGATTGAGTTTATAATAAATACACTCGATTGAGTGATAGAACCTCTCCATAACGCTGAATGCAGGAGAAACACCTTCCAGAAGGGTGCAAATCCTCGAAATATCCTCTTGGTGTTCGCGTGAAAAACGTATTTAAACAGCAGAGTTTGGGAATATAGACTCCCTTATGAATTCATTCACATATAACAAATGGTTGAACTAATTGAAGCAATGAGCGAGTCATAGGGCTCCGGGACCAAATTGCAACTTCAAAGATTGCTTGCTACCTTTCTCCCTCTCTCAATTTTGATATTTGATTCTTAATGAAATTTCGATTTTTCATTCTGATCACTATTCTTTATTCTTCAAACGCTCTTGTTCACATCAACACGACATAAATCACAATTGGATGGAGAGTCCGGCAGATTTCTCGCACTGTCACTGAATTTCTGCGGCCATTGAAGATCTTGTTTATACGGTGACTTTAGGTGGTAGGAAAGAGAATTCAGCACGATGAGGGGCTCCGCTATTGCAGTCTCTGTTTGTGAAGATTGCTCCATGATGGCTTCGAGGTCCTGGAGTTGTTCCACTGCCGCGTCTGACCAGGCCGCCGGTAGTTATGGCTTACGGCCCACGCTCGCCAACTGCGTGTTGGAACGCGTCCTCCCGCAAAGACGGTAGTAGGGTGTAGTGTTGAGAGCGGTAGTGGAGCACCAACCGCTCATTATGACACAGGAGGAAGACTCTGATAACTAATAGAATTTATTTCCCCGTACTGAGCGACTGATTCTTGGGAGAACAGTAAAGAACAGTTGGGTTCAAGGATGAGTACTACGCTAGAAGAAGACCAAGCCCTGCATGATCGTTATCAGGGGTGCAACTAACGTGGAACATTAACAAGTATTTCCTGACCAACTTTTGCTCGTCGTACTGATAAAGTGCTAAGGGAATGTTAGAATCTGTAACAGCAAACACAAGACTGGCAGAGGACCTCCTCCGTCGTCATCAGAAACATGAAAAACTGATCAAACGATTGCTGATCAACAGCATTCCAGTCACTCAGCGGTCTGTGAAGCATCTCGTTCTGCTGCATCGCGCCTACTTCAAGCAGCTAACAGTTAGGAGCTCGTTACGAACAAGTTTGACTTCTCCAAGAAGTCTGAGGAGGCATATGTACAAGAGCTTGCTAATGCGTAGTGCTAAATTATCGTAAAGGCTGTTCTATCTTCGTTTTCGTATATGTGCTTCTCCATATTAAGTAGCCAGATAATGATGATAACAACATTTTTTATGAAACACATGGTTTTCTCCAAGAGTGCTTGAAGCCCTCCGCATGAAGCACATAGATTTGAATAAATAAATAAATAAGTAAATAAATAAATAAATGTGTATGACTCGTTCAATGGCTCGTGTGGCTCATCCACTGATCAGCAAAGCGACGCATGTAGTAAAGGTCTCATTCGTACGAATATTTAACTCTACGCAAAATGCGTCGAATTCATGATCAAGGACGGTTTTTTTCTGGCATTTTTGCACAGAATGGAGAGCATCAGTGTGATTATGATCCCCCGAACATTTTATTAATATAAATGTCTCAAAAACGAAACTGAACTGATAAGTAATGTTACAAAGGCACAACTGAATGATCGTGGATAGGTAAAGCAAGTTTCAAATGAAAGCAAGTTTCAAATAAACAGTCAAAAACAATTGAGAAATTTTGATCAGGCCAATATCGTCAGTGAACACCCTGGAAGAATTTAGCGCAAATTCATCGCAACGGAATCGCTGGCGAGTTTTGCAAGCCCTCCATTTAGCTGTGAAGAATTGGTATCTTCGGAACCTAGCATTGAGAAGATGGTTTGTCAAAGACTTGGCAACAGAATAAGTATTTCGAGCATATTTTGTCACTACGGTGACATGGGTAACGCTCACTCGACTGAGCCGAGTCTGGAATGAGTAGAATTTGATGTTAAAAATACAAGAAATTTCAGTGAATAGAAAAGCTCGAATATAAGTATAGAAATTTTCCAGCTGATGTAAGTGTGAAGTATGGAAGTATTAAAATGCATAATGTACAGTGCATTCAGGTCGATGTCCTAGATTGAAGTTTTTCTCCTGGTACATCTGTCATGATTTGCTCCAACTAACGTTTCGAGCATAGTTTAGATAAACAAATGCAATAAATATAATACATAATGTCCTGAATAGCCTTACCAGAGACGCGATATCGTATGAAACAAATAAGGTTAAACGTGTGCGATACTGGTAATTTTTCACAAGTTTATTTACATCGGGATTGAAAAGATACGCACCTAGAAAACAAGTTCGTTTCTAACATTACTTGTTCAGTTCCAGTTCTGTCAATAACACGAGCCTCCTTAATTCCCCCCCCCCCCTCACCCCCCCCGCCCCCACCACCCCCTCCATTCATCACTGATCCCTAAAAAGACATCCTATTTCAATTTGAACGAAATCCCCAAAAAAATCTAATCAATAATATCGGCATTCTACATCAGTGAACAATGCCAGGTTTTATAACACATTTAAACGCACGATGAGAAAATGTTGAGGTCGTTAAGAGTCACATAGAGGAAACTGCGACGGCAGCAATTCAACTCAGTGCTGATTGAGAGGGAATATTGTCTTGGAAGATTGTTATCAGGTGGGGAAGAACGAATAAATAATTGTTTGATTTACTCGAGAAATTCTAGAGAAATCGTCGTAGGATACACGAGCCGTTGGACGACCTTATCATGTTGTCAAATAAGTAGTTGCGAGAAAGACAACAGAAGGTTGTTATTCTCGCTAGAGGATCCCTATCTGCACAATAATGTTTTCCATCAAAGAAGATTCATTTCCGTTAAATCATTTCTGCCACGGTGCCGTGGTGGCTTTGCGCGCCGCGTGGCTGGTGCAGCGCGGCAGACCAGTTGAGTGGTTTTCTGTGATGCAAAAATTATTGATCGGTACTGCTGGAGAGGAAATCAGGAAAAAAGAATGGAGGAGAGTGTGTGGCATTCGGATAGGAAGGCAAGTAAGGCAGAAAATTATCACGAATACAACACTATCACCGCTTTTAAAGCAGGCTACATTCACATAGAAGTTGTTTTTCAACAGAATCGCATAACTAGCACCGAATAATTGTCAAAAATTCAATCCAGTTAATTAGTAATCTACAAGCCATTTAGAAAAAAATCCGAAATCTAAGAAGAAAAGAAAGCTTTGTTTTGTTTGTTGTACATATCCCTCGTAATTGTCTCTCTAAAACTACATTGTTCTCTTTTTCAGACGCCCGAATTTTCGAATTATTTAAATCGAATATTTGAAGGTGAACACACGTAGTACGTTATTCGGTCCTAATTATATCCAGTAGTCTGAGTACCAGAGAAAGAAATTCGAACAATTTTCAGAATTTGACTCGTGCAAAATTAGCCAGTCTAAATGAAGTGGAAGTTATTCCACCCTCCTTTTGGGAATTAAATGGATTCAGATTTCACGTCCTCAAACGGTCTCTTCCAGTCGACCGGTTCCTCCGGATGTCAAGGGTCAATCAGTTTGGTAGGGACGGTTTTCAGGGGTAATTGATTCTTTGCATCTTCTAGTCAAAAGAGGGGCGCAAGAGGATCCAAGGTGCAAATCACGTCGAACTCCACGACTAGTCAACACAGATCTCACCGATAGACGATGACTCATCAGGAGGACGAATGTGTACATGAGAAAAAACGGATGAAAGTGATCAGAATCAATAGGAATGTGTGCTGAGACTGGGGCGACGGGGCCGAGAACGACGAACGACGCGACAGAGTGCGGGGGAAACAAGGTCACAGTCGTCGGTCGGCGTCTCGTGTGCCACGAAAGGAAAATGCAAATTTCACGCCAGTTCCAGCGAAGTCGTCTCGGTGATGGAGTGACTAAGCGCGATGGAATGAGTTCAGGTGAACCGGCGGTTGCGTGGGGGAAATGAGGAAGGTAGGATGCCGTGTATGCGCACACATTGTTTGTACAGGGTTGTTGGGGCGGGCCGAGCCGTTTGTATTTGGGATCGGAAGGCGAAAAGTGTAGACGCCGCCGAAAAAGCCTGTTTCCGAGCAGAACTCTGTGCAGGTAGTGAATGTACCCAGAGTGAAAACAACGGTTTTCACCACTAAGCCACTGAAATTCGACAGCAGCGATCCGTGGACGTTGTTTTCTCAGCAAGAACGTGAGGAGGGTGGGGGGGGGGGAGGGTGGGACGAGAGAAGGACCTCTGATTGATTCCATCTGAAGTATTCGTTTGTAATCGACTTACGAGGAAGAAATGAATGGGGAACGGGAGTTTTTCTACGGTTCAAGGGAACAATCGCGAGTGAAGTCTTTAGTTTGTGTGCCACTACCCGAACATTTCTTCCAAATGTTCGAATATTCAAGCGATCGAAAATGGCGGTTTGTCTAGGGACTCGAAGATCCGTTACTTGATTTTCTACATAGTTACTGAAGTTTCGGAGACTCCAAATCATTTGGACTTTCCTTCGAAATTATTCCTTAAAGGTACCACCATTTCATAGTTTCTAGCTGTTTAATTGTAACCATGGGTGTCCGAAAGTGAACCTTCGAATAAACCACAAAAGGGAAAGAGAATGTCCAAAAATGAGCGTAAGCCGTTGAACGGGAAACGGAAAATTTCTCGCACTTGATTGTAATCCAGCAATCACGAGTATTTTAGTACGTCATTTATTGAGGTTCCGTCATTCCGTCAAAGTTCTATGCCTCAAATTCTGGAATTAAAAAGGCTAATCATTGCGTAAAAAAAGAGTCTAGCTGAAGAAATCAATGTGGAAGGCAAAGTCTTGTATTCATAATCACATAACCGCACGACGTGCTTTTTATTGCTTGCGTGGATTTCTGCACCAACTAGTAATTCCAAAGGCCAGACAACTAGAAGAGCGACGACGAAGAAATTCTTGTACAAAGGCTGGTTGCGCCGTCGTCCAGTCGTCGTTCACAAAACCCCTCCCATCCCGACAAAGAGAACAAACACGATTGCAAGCCCTGCAATGCTTCTTGTGTGGGACCACTCAGCACTCACTCTATCGTGGTCAGTCCGACATAGCGGCGCTGCTTGCCTCATTCTTCCGGGTTATTCACAAGGGATAAGCGGTTACTAGTAGCTCCGTTCAACAGTGGCGGACGCAGAAAATGGGCGGGAGGGGGGGGGGTGGGGAAAAAAGTGGGGTCTCCGCCGCTTTGGAGACCCAGATGGAAAATAAAATTATTAAAACTATTAATTATAATGATAAATAATGAATAAAAGTTATATTAAAAATAATAATAAAAATGAACAATTAAAAATAAACTAATACAAGATTTTTATTTGTAAGTATTAGTAGTTTGTTTGTATTTGTAAGCCCCCCAACCGCCCCCCCCCCCTGCGTCCGCTACTGCCTTTCATCTACAGTGAGTAGCTACGTATGTACATGGTTTGTTAAAATCAGAGATCAGTACTGTGAAGTACTGAAGAACACTTTGGGTTCAGCGCTAGAACTTGTGAATTGTTCGTTTATCGAGATCATTTGTCTTCGCGGTAATCCCATCAAACATTTCATGATTCGATTTTCAGCGATGGATACCTATTCATTGAGAACCCTTAAGAATAGAATCTGCGTCATACGTATAAGTTTATTAGGCTTGTCAAAGGCAAACGTTACAAAGCGCCACTATGAACAAGTAAAAATAAAAGAAGAATAAAACAGAAAAGTAGCAGCATTAAAATGATGAGTACAACGATAAAACTTCAACGAAATTGCCACCATTTACCCAAAACCGATTTCTAAAAACTAAGAAATTTCTTAATACAACAGCACGCAACTCACACTTCGTTTGAGTTGATTCAATGTTTGGGTGAAAGAAAAGTTTTTTGCTATCCGAAGATGGGTGCTAACGGCGCGAACAGTAAATGATCTAGCTCTGACGTCCGCTTTCGGCTGAGCTAGCGAAATTTGAGTGAGCTACCTCTTGCAATCTAGCCATTCTGAAGAAAATTTTCGGACCTCAGAAGCCACTGAAAGCAGAATCTTATGAACTGAACAGACATCAAATATTGAAAAGTCCGACTTCCAATGAACCTCGGCATATTTGCACATTAATTTGCTCATTTTTTTTTGAGTCTCAAGCGAGGTTGGTAACAAGTTTATTTTGGTTTACGTTTCACCAAATCACCGCCTTCAGAGCCTGAAATGGGCCACTCGATATGCTAACTATGAGGTCAATTCTCTTCAGAATCACACAAACGAAACCCTGAGCCTGTTTTTGAATCCCGAAGCTAGCTGTTAGATCAAACGCTCACCACTTTATTGTCACGAGAGTGACTTTACGACTGGATCGAAAATGTCCAAAAGAGTAGATGACTTGGGCGTACTCGCCCGGATCAGAAGAGCAATCCCAGGTGTGGCGCAAATTCCGGTGGGATCGAGAGGTACTCTCCCCTGCGATTCACTTTTGGACTCTTCGCATGAATCCACAATGAATAAACAATCCGAACACATAAAGCTCACGAGAGACACACCCCTGAACGATTGGCTTCCCTTCTTGAACTTTCAGATTAACAATGCAAACGGTATCTGCAGGACCAAGCGGTACCAGAAATCGAGCAACAAGAATATCTTAGTTCACTTTCTCTCTGCACATGGTGCCTATGCAAAGAGAGCTATTGTCACCAAAATGTTTCAAACAGCAACATAAGTTTGTAGCGGTTATAAGGAGCGGGACGAATAGCTAGCACTTGCTCGGCGAGTTGCTACAATGTATGGATACACCAGCCAGACATCCAGGTCCAAAAGACGCAGAAGAGCAGTAAGACAAAGTCGTGGTTCCACGTACGCAGATAAAATACCCTCCTATCTGCCGCTCATCTTCGATGAGGTAAGCACTGCTAGCACTGCTACAAAATTCAGTCTGCTATTGTAAGCAAATCCGAGGTCTTTGGTAGATGTAACCGCTGAGATATCAGATCCCTCAATTTTCTACACCTGCACCAGTAAGAGCGACTACCAACAACTCAGTCACATAAAAGATGTTTTATGTGGAGACAGAGACAACTGCCAAGTATTGCCAATATCGTGACTAGTTAACATCACTAACGCGTAACGACATCTCTTCAGTAACGTAGCGAGACGAAGGTTTAACGGAATCCTTGAAAACCCGGTTAAAGCTCAGTTTGAATTTGAAGTTACAAAATCAATCAGGTCTTTGCCGATGCTTCCGTTTTTTTTCTGGAGTGTTTTTACTGTACATGCAGACAAAGAAGTGGTCAAGCAGATTTATGACACAACACGAAGTACTAGTATGTCGTAAGGTACATAACCATGATTTACGTAAAGAAGCCAGCTCTCGATTATCGGTTATCGGTCACCAAATATCGGCGAGGCAAACGGGAGTTCGTCGAGATGCCAAAATGCATAACCTTTAACGCACTTCAACAGGATAGCCCTCAGATCAAGAGCTATTCGTATGAATAACTCGTTGTCTTCCTTGTCTCTGCGAGGAGAAGCAGATGCTTGGACGTTGGGATCCCTCTCCTAGCTCACGGGTATCATGCCGTATCATTTTCTTCAGCTTGGTCAGGTGACGCTTGGCATCCATTTGAAGGAATCGACCAGATCATGTTCACGGCTCAAGTCGAAGTAGCCATCCTGAAACTTGCAGAGGCAAGCTTTTTGCATGTCGGAGGAGACAGTTGAGGGACCCATTGCATCAGAGTTTTGAAGAGTCACTTGCTGTTGTTGCACGAGTTCGCAAAGCAGGAGTGCTTTAAGGCTTCCAGAACCCCATTATCCAAGCTGCATATACATTTCAGATGGACAATTCCAGAGCAACCCCAAAACATTTGGCACTAATGTTAGTGGCAGGAACTTTTGCGCCAATTTATGTAATTACCATTCTTCCTGGCATAAGTAGCAATCCACGAACGAGAATATGCCCACTCTTCAATTTCATAATATCAGGTGTGACTAACTACAACAGATAGCGAGGGTTTGGAAAAGATGTCTTTTTTACCATATCACTTCGCGAGGATTTCGAGGATAACTCGGAAAGCGATGCTCTAGTCACGATTCTTGAAGTTCCTCATCTTGAGGCCATCACTGGGCACTGATTCGAAGTTTTTCGTTATCCACAAAATCACACTTTAACAAGAAAAAGCCCATCGAACCATCACATTGGAAACGGTGAAAAGGGTGTAATCAGCCCATCCAGGATCAAGCCCTGCCGTGTTAGACCATTGAGCAATGTTCGAGTATACATGGCCGTAGTGTAACAGCATTTTGGACAGACTTTCTAACAATATAAGCCTCGCTTTGGTTTAGTGGCTCAATTTCGTACCTTACTAGTGAGGTCATATCAGTTCTAAAGCAGGTTTTGCTATCCAATGAGAAAACGTCATTCTAATTGGATGACGAGTAAAGGTAGAATGAGTTCCTCTCACTGCTTTTCTTTTTTCTCCTCCTTCAACTTTTTTTTCTCGCGATTTTTGTTCAAAACTATTGCATTTGTTGGTGTATACAAACGCAAGCACTATTACGATGTGATGCAGGACACATTTATATAAGATTAGTAAACCATTGACTTGTAAGTTGTATTAAGGTTTATAATCTTAGTGAAGCTAATTATACTCAGTGCACTCTCCTAACGGACCAACCTAGCAGAGCATTAATGTTATTGACCTGTTTTCAGTAATGTAACGGTCCAACGGTTCAACCAAATAGAAAACAACTGCAAAGCACCTTTCATTCTCGTGTGTAGGCTCGTTTGTCAATCCTCGACTGCTTTACAATCCGGATCATTATCTTTATCTAATGTTCATTTCCGAGCGCATAATGAAATCGAAAAAATAGAGAAAGGATTAGCATGACCTCTGCCCAAGTGATGCACCAATTTGTGAAGTAAGTATTTTAATTTTTTTGCAAGTCAAATCTCCGATCTAAGAACTTCGTGAGGTTGCTGTCACGCGCTCTATACTATTCCTTTTCTTTTGAATTTATCTTCACTTTTTGTTAGAATAGTCAAGTTTCATTGCTTTCCGATCATGCAGCGGTCATAGGGTTATTTTCGCGTGGTATGTGCCACACTTCCCAATATTCGCGCCTCCGTTTTACTTAATAGTATTATATTATTTTTAAATGTTTTAATTTGATATTAATTCTAAATAATATTTTCGTTTCTTCTTTGACCTCCGTTTCAAAGTTGTTCTATCTCTTTCTCTGGTGATAACTTGTACTGCAGCAGACATATCTTATGTACCTAGATCTCATGTTCGGCACTTAACATAACCACGTAGTCAGTGTATTTATTTATTTAATTGTTTATTCATTTGTTCATTTATTTTCATTTATTCAATACACTGAAAATAATGCGCCATAGAACTAATACCATAATCAACTGAAATATAAGGAATTTACATGAGCAAAGAGACCATGAGACCTGGCAGATAAGTGAACATTAATACAGTGGACGTTACCCTTCCTACGAATGGCTAGCTGGAATAGTTAAGGAAAAAAACTTGCTGCACCCGACAGGGCTAGGATCGATGGACACATGACTGGGTGAAACCCGGCTAGCAAGCCAACTTTCATGTCACACGTCTTCTAGCACTACGTGGTCTATAGCATAACCCTCTACGTTAACAATCTTTGGTTTGCTTGGTTATCGTTTCATGAATCTAACGCCAGGTATTTACGTCCCGAGATGACTAACTGACCATTAGATCTTGATATTCTGGAATGCTGTTCAGTTTGATTAGCTCAAGCAGTGGGTTAATGTTGTTATTCAAGTTTGTTCCGGCTAACACTTCGGCATGCTCGCGTTCGTTAGATATAGGTTGACTTCCTCGCGTTGGTTTTTGTTCCTATGTTTCTCATATATTATATTTGCATTCAAGTACTGTGGAATGAGACTTACAATGAGAGGTAGATCGCATGCGTCTTTGATTTTTCGGGATTTGGGGAGCACGACGCAGACACGCTATCCAGAATAAAGGTGAGTAACAACCTCGGTCTACTGCTCAAGATGTTCTATTGAACAGCCATGTTCCAATTGTTTTAACAAACGAATGTACGAGATGTGTCATCACTTCGGCATGCGTGCTAATCCTGGAACGGCTGTACTCTCCGAAGTACTTTCCACCGCAAGAGCGACGTGCAGTCAGCCGGCTGTGCACTGACCGCGGCGAAGAAAGCGCGATGCGATTGCGAGCGATAGCTCTTGACCGAGGCGGCACGCTCTTGAGAGGAGGCGAGCATTCAGAACCACTCAGCACCTCAATCACGCTCCCTGATACCCGCCACCTAATCACCGAATGCGAAATATCGATTTCAGTTCGTGTAGCCCAAGAAAAACACGCGCTCACATAACCCTCGGGGCCAAGGGAGTTACAGCAGGCCCTGGGTGGAGGTGCGGGACTCCAGGTTGGGTGGTCCGCAACATCCGGGGTTGCGAACGTTGCGAGCCGATCGTTTCGATATATTTCCAGGGTGAGGTGCAGGCGCCGCCCATTCACAGCCGGCCTGCATTCCAGAGTGAATTCCATTGCTCGCTGTGCTCCCTTTACATTCAATCCACATCCCCTGTTTCCTGTCACTGGCTGGTCTTCAGTATTCAAGCTAATATTCCCTCATCTGTACGGGTCATCCAGGATTTTTAACTACTCTTTAAAATGCCGAGGTGGAGCTAGTGAGGCAGTTTGGTGATTTTATGGCTGTTTTTCAGGGAAAGAATTGTCCCAACCTCACAAAGGACAAATGTTGCTGGTTTTTTCCAATATTATCCGCATAAGGCATTCGGATGAGAATGTAATTTTAGGAATGGGGAAAAATTCCTTGTTCTTAAGCCAAAACTAATGTCATGCTTTTCAGCTCCATTTCTTCAGCTCTCCTCCTCCCATCAAGTGTCCTGAAGACACCAGGAAGACAAAACGTCATGCGCTGACTTGATTTCATTGCTTTTTGTTCTATCACGGCACTGTGTACCAAAGAAAACATCTGCAGCTGCTTAGGGAACGGCTGCTACCGCACCAGGACCAGTTTGTCAGAACACTGCACTTTCGCCAATAACTACAAGCTGTACTTTAGTTTTACCATTCTATTGGTAGATTTTTTTTGCTTTTAACTGCCGCAGGAAAGGAATGAGTCCTATTGAATTCAAATGAGTTGTTATGGACGAATTTAGGAATGTTGGTAATCCCTATCGTGAATATAATTTTTCTGACGTCACCATGTCCAGTGGTTGCAACGCCCGTCTTCCTGGTAGAGAAGCTCTTTCTCGTATGCTGGTTGCAGCTGACCCAATTGTTACTCGACGATCAATTGGTCCCCTCCAACCAGCTAACGAGAAAATGCCTGTTCTCTGTGTGCATCTCTCGTTCTCTGAAGATGACTTCATACTCACGGCGTCTCCTACCTCCTCCACATGTAAAAATTCTCACCATGTTACTGGTATATCAAACATCTTTTACTTCCTACTTGAACCTTTGCGCAAACTTCACGGCAGGATCCCGCAAGGCTTCCTGCTATCTGGAGGTTTTTTTTCCCAAATAATTTACATGGTTGTGGCGGAAATTTTCCAGAAAGTACTTATTTCCGTTCGATTTCTGGGAAACTCTTAGTCTCAGCTGCTGCTGAGAATGCTTGCTGACCTTCTTTTTTTTGTGAAACACAAACTCCTCAAAACCTCGTTAAAATCAATTGTCATCCAACACCTGAACAGCATCCACTACCATGCCAAAGGCAAGTTGGAAGGGCGGATGTGGTGGACGTCCCTGGGGAGTTGCTTTGTCGGGGCCTATAATGAATTGGGAAACAAGCACTAATTGAACTCTTCCCTGCCCTATGTCGATATCAAACGATGTGCTGGCAGCTGAAACATCCTGTTTTTTCTTTCGATTTTTCAAAGCGCCACCACCCTGACTTCTCGGCCAATGCTTCCGAAGGCCGACGATCGTAAAACCCGCCAGGAGACACTCGAAAACACGGAGCGTCTCAGGGGAGACGCTAGGATGAGTTGCACATTTACTTAGGAAGACAAGACCTTGATTAGTGGAGAGGAAATGGAAACCCGGCTCCTCCATTAAGATCCAATTTAGGCAATCAAGGCGATGGTAACACTGCGAAGTCGAAGTAACGCTGCCGGCCACGACGACATTGCACTCAGCGGTAGCCACCGGAAATCGACCTCCTGTGGAGGCTTTGTGGAAGCATCAGTGGAGATGGCACTTACAGATCAGAGGTCAGAAGGTATTTCTCTAGGAAAATGTCTCTGGAAAAAATTGTGGTGCGTTCTTCGAAGTAATTTATGGGGAGGAACAGCTGCCCCAGTGTTTCGCATATGCCTGATTTACTAGTTCTCTGAAATCCTTGAAGATTAAAAAAATGTGGGCAGGATTCGCAAAAAATGAGTGAAAACTGGGAGTCTTTCACTTATGCATACGTACTTCTGTCGCCAGTAAAGCTAATTCTTCTTCTATCTCCGAAGACACTAGCGTAAAGATCCTATCCGTTTCTGTGCTCAGACACGTGCTTGAATAGCACGTGTTCTAGAACCAATAGCTGGTTAAGAGTCTTGTTGTAAAGTGACTTTTCCAACCCAAAATTAGGTCAGAGGCCAAAGACGTGGCAAAATTTTGTGCTTATATGAGGGAACCAGAAAAGAAACCACCATATGCAGCCGAAAAAAACAATCTGAGATTCCTGTTGTTGGTTTCAAAACTCGTAACTAGCTTTGAAACGTAAACAGTTTTCGCAAGTTCTAAGTTCTGATGCAGAACAAGTGGTTTATCGTAATCGTGTCCCTTACCATGTTGAACTGAGAGGTGCATAGTCAAGCCTACGGTAATGCCGCAGTGCTTGCCATAGCCTTCTCTGAATCTGGACAGAGTCCTATGCGTTTCTGAAGTTTTTGAAAACGATTATGTTTACGTTCATTGATGTGTACTTCACAGTGAATAGTACAACACTGTGATAAATCTGTGGACGAAAACCCATGGCAGTGCTTCTTCTTAGCCACGAAAACCAGGAAAAAATGAAGTTCGATGACCAAAATCAACTCGAAAATGAGGATTTGAATTTGGACGTTTGCTGTCAATGGAATCCTTGTGAATGGGCGGAAATCTGTCTGATAGATGAGTAGGGGTCGTAGTTAGCAAGATTTTTCTGATTTAAAATCTAATTCATCAAAGAAAAAGAAATACATCGCATTTAAAACACTCTGTCCAACCCAATGTCTATCTTAGGCTTCACAAACTATGTAGAGGTTGTTTTCATCTGAATAGATTCAACTTTGCTGTCGTTCTGCATGTTTATGATTTGTTCAACAAGTTCGAATCTTCATAGCTGTTTGTGAGTGTCACAAGTGCAGCTCCTACACGACCAGCTGACATTTTCGTGATGATTTCCGTTGTTATATATCCATGTAGCTATACTTACCTCTCCACGGACGTGAAGAAATTTCTGGAAATATACTAACTTCTTCGGATATTCTTGTGACTACAATCTACATGGATTCCGTGTATGTAGTGCTATGAACAATTCTGTAGCAGCAGAAATGTTGTGAAGTCGCAACCTGGGTGCATAATGTTCTATAGTGGCAGTTAGATCCTAGGTATGATCGTAACTATCCAATAACACAGTAATTCGAGAAGATCACGACGCACCTTTGACGAATACAAAGTATTAAATTGTTCATAAAGTTTCCAGAATGGTCCAAAGAATTGATACATGTCTTGCTAATACAAGTAAGAAGGACTACAAAAAACATTATTAATACCTTCCAGCCCTAAACTCTTCAACGGTAGACTGTCTTCTGCCATCCTTCTGGAAGTAGATCAAAGCCAGGTTTCAGATTCCTCGATCTTTCGACGAAAACTCCCTTCCTAGTCCTCAATGCAATCTATCAGTGTCGAATTTGGTGTTCTCTCAAAACTCCTTCTGAACCTCACGAATAAAATATATAACAAAGATGAGCACGAAATGTCTGCAGGAAATAATGAGAACGGATTTCTGGAGGCTTTCGAAAGCTTGAATTTTTTCTTAGAGCTTTCTGGCATAGCTAAAAGCAACCAACATGTCGTGATGCCACACAATCGTCACGCCACCACTAGTGAGTTTTCCTCGCATTTACACCATTCTTGTTCAACTTCCATGGATTTTCCACAGTATCCCACTCATAACTACACTATTTTGCTGTCATCGAATTCTGCGAGTTTGACGCGTTGATTATAGAGCTGAGGTGTCAAATTGAGGGACAGGTCGCGCGGACCATCGGAAGGGCAGGCGCGACGGCCGTCCGCCGCTCGAGGCAAACTTTCTGCCCACCACGTAAGGGTTCGAAATTGCATCGCGATTGAATTTGGTGGCCAATTTGTGCCTGCCTCAGCTCCGTTTCTCTTCCATTGACTTTTTCCACATAAGAACGACATTCTACCCTCCACCCTAGGACGTATCCAATGTTTCGGTTTGTGGAGCACTACGGTTTTCTCGTAAATAGTCTGATTGCTAAAAAGCTGGTGCGACCACTTCCTGCATCGACCGAATAGCTTTTCCACCACGGGTTCATTGGTCTTAGGGTGAAGTCGGGTGTTAAAACCGAGACATTATCAGTTCCTACTATAGCAGAATGCTCACTTTTGGCAAACAAGGTTTGTGCTGTCGATTCCGAAAACCGTGCACACTGGACGAGGTTTAAAAAAGGGAAAGTAATCCAACCTCATTGCTATAGGTTTGGCACGCGCCCTACATGATGAGAACGAGGACACCGCATAGAGTAGTAGATTACAGATACTGCAACAAAATCATCGAGTTTGTGGAATCACAAAACTTGAGAACGCAGGATGGAATGTTCATGGTCTTAGAAATGGGGGATATGCTTCATAGTGATTTGTAGAGGACGACGTATTCTTAGAGCATGTGTAAGAAGATGTGCAGATTCTCGCTTACAGTACAAGCATTTCAACTACACATATTTAGGACCGATGATGTAGCCACTCGCTCTCTTTGAGCTACTCGGATTCGAAACTTTGATTCCGAATAAGGAATGAAGGAGTGGATAAAGAATGACAACAAAGGATTTGGAGCTTTCTCTTTTTCCTAACACGTGAAATTTTGGATCACATCCTTTATCAAAGATTGAACTTCTCTATAATTCCGACCCTGTCTTCGGCAAAAAGTGAGAGTCAGATCACCCATGTTTCAAAGAAATTCGAGACTAAAGGCTTGATTGGTCTCTCGTAGGAACTCAGCTTTAGGACAAATATACAAGACTGACTAGCAGATTTTGGCATGAGTATAAGTCTGCTTAAATAGATAAATAAAGTTTGGGAAAATAAATATTAGTTTTCCTTCTCAAATTCGCACCAATTCGCAGAAGTTAGACGAAGAGACTGCTCTAAAGACAGCCTCTTAGAGTAGGAGGAAAAACTTTAAGAAAACTCTAGCTGGATATCTTTCAAAAACTACTTCATTTCATATTTCCATCACGTAACACATTCTTTTGAACTAATGTAATGAATAGGCAGCGGTCCTTCCAGCTCTTTTCAATTTTTAGAGATATTTTTGCCACAGAAAATCCTCACGTGTCTTCATTACAAACTGAGTGCTTTTATACATAGTTACCTTGGGATGACTCATGTGCATTGATGTCACTTTGTGATCTTGCCACTGTTTTATTGGAAGAACTGGTTTACAGGAAAGGTGTGCAAACCCAAAATTCCTCTTCCGTTTTCACAATCGCTGATTTGTAGAGAAGGCATGTATCCAGCGATTAACAGGGATACGGAAAAATTTTCCACAATTTACGGCTGTGACTGCAGCTGGCAGGCAGTTTTTCAACTGTTCATTTGTTCAGCAATAAGTAATAAAATTTGAAAAATTCTGATCGAAAACGCCATCGATGATCTATTGATTTCAGGACAAACTCCTTGCCGTTCCTGCACTGAAGGAAAAAAGGGGAGCGCCCTTGCGATCGTCGAAAAAAGCCAGCCTTATTAAGCCCCAAAAAGCTGTAAGAGCGTCGTGGGATGGAGTCGACGAAAGCCATCACCTCATTATTCGATGGTGTGTCTCTGAATAAACGACGTTCTAAACGACGAATGCCCGCAAGCAAAGTCAGCTAATACCATCGCATGGCCATGGGAATTCGGCGACGACGACTTCCATTAAGCACCCCAGGCTTCTGCACATACATCGGCTCTCCACTGCAGAATTGAGGAGGGACGATTTCTAGGAGCGGGAGCCTTGTGGGCCCAAGCAGCAGACCACATACATACATGACCTTAGCACCTGTATGCCCAGCAGGGGAGCGCGTTGTCATGACCGATCTGTTCGTTTGTGACAGTCGCTTTTATACTTTTGGAACAAATGACATGAGGAAAAACATAGAAGAGTAGAGCACGTTTCAGAAAAGAGAGAAGACAGAAGACCATCTCCCTGAACTAATTTCCGAAGACCTCTGCTACTTTGAGTGTTTCACGATTGCAACCAGTAGACCTTACAAACATGGTGTGAATTCCTGGGTCAGAAGACGATTTCTTAGAATCAAATAGTTGAATTTAGTGACCTAAATGCCTTTTCGTTTTTTTGCCACCTTATTACCATTTCACTCATTTTACAGAGGCATTTGGACGAGGATTCATAACGTTACGAGCTTTCAAAGGGGGCTTCTTCGGTGCAACGAAGACATCTTTGCTGGGTTCGACTCTTCTTACCAAAGCACCTCCGCTGCCATATTTCCACATGATTGCTTTTGAATGTCATTGAATGTCTGTGAGAAATCCTTCTGTGGACGATGTTCACGAAGTGGCTGCTGCAGGTGAGGATTGAAAAATGATCAGGTGGTTGGAAATCTAGGAATTCACGGTGATGTGTTGCGAGATTGAAAGAGGAATACGATAGGCCGTCTATTTAATTCGTGCGCTCTTGGAGTTTGGTTTATTTTCTGGATTACTTTTCCAGATAACCAGAAAGTCAAAGAAATTCTCGGGGTTTTTCCCAACAATGGAGCCCGCGTGCGTATACCTTACTTATTTCTATGAGAAAAAAATCGTTTGGTAGTTACTGCAGAGCCAATATTTCATTAAAACGCTTATGAAAGTTGTATTTCATGGCGAGTCTCATATTTTTGAAACGCACTATGTCAAAAGGTCTACGCATGAATGAGTGCATCATTCCCTCGACGTTCCTAACGGAGCAAGTTTTGTTACCGGCTTTTCATACATTATAAACCCATACCATCACTGGGGAACTACGTACATGTTGCTCCATTCGTGAGTGCGCGGCCCAGCAATGAGTCCCACATTCTCTCATGGTACGGTCAAACTTGTTCTCAAGTCTCACTATTTCATTTCGTTTTCTAACAGACTAATCTAGTGGCACTCATAGACCAATGCGATTACAACAACCACATATCCGTATTATGAAGGAGAAAAAAGTGAGAGCTTTGCACGATACGAGAGCATTCGAAGAGAGAAGCGGTCGTCAATGCGTTAATATCAATGTGTTTCATTCAGGGAACATCTTGAACAAGTAATTCCGTCGAAGAACACCTTTTTTGAGAGCTCCACCTCCGTAGCCGTTGCCAAGAGGATTGTGGAAGCAGTTCTTCAAGAAGTTTTCTAGAGTTTACTTACCGTTCACACTTCCTCATGTTATTTATTTAATCATTTTGGGGCGTGGACTGGTGTTACATACGCATGTAGTACAGTCCAAATCCAACGCATTGGCGGTAAGCACATCTTCAAAACTTGGCAAAGCTATATTACTTCTATGTATTTTCTCAACTTCTTTAGAGCAGCTACATACAGGGCTAGCACGGGATTTCGTAGCGGGTTACGGGAAATGAACCTTAACGGCTTACTCCACCTTCAAAATTAGTCGTATCTTTATTAATGTATCGTAGTTCTTAGTGAAATGAGGTTGTAAGTCATATTAGCAGTGTCTTTAACATTCCTTTCCTAAAGCATTCCAGAGATCTTTTTTTCTTCATTATTCACCATGAAAAATGAAAACGTGCTTGTCTGACATTGATACTTTCTTGAAAGAGCCATTTGAGGTGATTATTTACAGCAAACTGAGTTTTGACTTCTTCCTTGGAAGTGCTTAAATCAAGATTTTACAAACTGGGTTCGCTGACCTTTTCACAAAAGGGATAATCACCAGGCACATTAAAGGAAAGTCTAAACCTGATGTTTCAAGATCTCTAGCTCTGTCAGACAATGCAGGTTGCACCTTTTACGAAATTCTAACACTGTTTGGCTTATTGTTTTTAATTTGCTATTTCCTTTTACTTATGCGCACACATCCAAGTGTACAATAAATGAATAAATTTCCATTCAAATGAGCATTATGCATTCCTTCTCTGGTTTTGGCTGTATCTCTTCCTATTGTTCCCTTGTTGCTTATTGACATGCACAATTAGTCAGATTTATTTCCTGCTGCTTGTAGTCAGTTTCCTCATCTTAATCTCATGATGGAAGTGCGATTCCCCTCGCAACCCTTGAGTCTATCGGTGAAAGATCCTGAGGAAGGAGCAAGCATCTTCTACCGAAGAAGAAGTCTAAGAATTTGTGTCTAGGCTTGAGCATTTGATTACACCTTGAAAAAGCATACAGTAAAGCTCCTGTATGCTTGTAAAATTCACATGCCCACAGAAATCAAACGAACAATTCAGTGAATTATGAAGGTATCACTCGTTCAGATTGCTCCCATGAGAAATTCAGTTCTTTGAATGGGTGTGCCTTTTATTGGTCGAGCCGATCATATGAATCTGCTTATGTAAATTTTTCTTCATCACTAGCGATGGTCGTGTATGAATTTCGGGACTATGGAAGGCTAACCAGTGATGTTTAGATAACCCCGACAAGTATCGGAATGCATAATATCTCACCCTCTGGAAATCTGCTTTGAATGAGGTAAGCATGTCGATAAACAACGTCCACAGGATTGTGCAAAGTTTTCTGGTGCATAAAGGAGAAAATATCAGGGACAACAACAATATGTAATAGTTAGTTCGATTGCTACTGAAAACTACGTCATCTTCTCGTGTGCGATCGCATTCGTGGAGAGAATGAGAGATTGATAGACAAACGCCAGTTGCTCTTGTTACGTTGCCGCATTCCTGAACGTTATGGATTGCATAGTTCGATAACAGTTTTTCATGACAAGCGACGCCAACACAGCCGATATGTTGATTTGAGGAGCAGAGTGCACACGAAGGAGCGATAGAGACTATCTGAGTGGCTTTGGAAAGGGAGGCCTCTGAATACAAACTATTGTTCCATGAATATTATAAACTAGACTGTGTACCCACATCGCTCGGGTGCTCAACTTCTCCCGGCCATTTAAAGCTGATGCCAACACTTGTTGAACCAAATAATCCTTGTTGTTCCAAATATACTATACAATGAACCAAAAAATCCTTTGTTCACCACTTGGTGATCGGCTTAAGTGACCCTTCTTCACCAGGGGTGTGCGGAATTTTCCGTTTTCCGTTTTACGCTCTCCGTTTTCCGCCCATTTTTGGCCTTCCGTTTTACGTTTTACGGGTTTTTAGCCCGGAAAACGGAAAATTGTGGAGAGAGAACGAGGCATTTGTTTTCGAGGTATTTCCCTATCCTGAAGAGAGTTCACGCGTTTCGATGCGCAATATATATGAGTTCGCAACAATGGCGCCAAAATTGACGTCCAACCGCCATTTACCGTCGCAATTCCGCTGGTCCTCATGCTTGTTCCAAATATACTATACAAGTGCCCTGCTCTCCTCAAAATTCTCAAAAAAAAAACAAGGTTCCACAGAAATGTGGGGTGAAATTATATAAGATTTCCATGGAACTGTGACGTGCCATGGTAAGAGCATCAAGCATTCCTGTGAAGCAACGCATGATGTAGGCTCCCTTTCAACTTGACAAAAGCATAAGGCTACATCATAATTGTCACTGTTTTAATCAGAAGATGATCCCCAGCCACACAATGGCGCCGTTGGCGCCTGATGTTTTGTGTGATATTTAGGGTGCTTGTGTTTCACGTTCCCCACACACTGTTCTTCCTCCCTCGCTAACTCGCTCCAACGGGATCCTCTGTGAAAACGTGATTCTTCCCAGATTGGAAATGTATTAACTAGCGTAGCTACCTTTTTGTCTGAATTTTTGCAGAATAGGTCTGCTCTAAAGTAAAGCAAAGGCGTCCCACTTCTCACACTTTACAGTTTCTCGTCTTAGTAAGTAAGTTCAGTAAGAAATATGCTCACTGACTATATAATTCTGATAATCTCTCGTAACTTGGTGAAGGATAGATACTCCTCGATCCCCCTATGCTAGGCGGTACCATCAGTAGACTTGAAGTTACCTAATTACATGAAAGAGTCACCACTTATGCTCACCAAGAAAATACTTAGGAAATCCTATGTTGAGGAGGACTTTTGGTCACAAACGTACGGCAAAATTTTCCGTTTTCCGTTTTAAGCTTTCCGTTTGCCCGTCATTTCTGGCCTTCCGTTTTCCGTTTTACGTTTTACGGGATTTCAAATTTTACTTCCGCACATCCCTGTTCTTCACCCCTCCCCCTTCCCTCAAAAAATGGAGTGAACTTGCTTGACTGGTGAATAAATCCTTCTAAAATGCATGCCTTACCCATGTTCAGCGTTTCAGGAAATCCCAGAAGGCACGGTTTCACCAACCCGTGTGCAACAATGCCGAAAAATCAATAAAATCAATAAATCGATAATTTGGCGTAAAATGGTTGTCATATTCGTGTTCAGCTCATTGAGATATCCCAGTAGGCATGTTCTCGCTAGCCCCTGGTCAAGAAAAACGGAAAATCAATAAAATCGATACAACCAATAAGGTAATCGATGGAGTCAAGTCAAATGTTGCCTATAACCTCCGCCGGGCCCTTCTGGACCTGCGCGCGAAATTTGGTTCGGATCGGTTAATTCTCCACAATTTCTATTCGGAACATACATACATACAAACACATACAAACACAAACACAAGCACACAAAGTTTCATTTTTATATACACAAAATAAGCCCTGACGGGAAATGAGGCAAAAACCAAATTGTCGTGAAAAAAAAATTAAAAAAAACCTTCCACAACCAAATAAATATGACAAACCGATGAACACATGTGCGAGTTTGCTGGCAGCCACAGAAGTTGCTTAGAAAGTCATAAGTGGCCAAATAGGAGATAGCGGAGATTATCAGGATTTTGAATAGCAACTAAATTTTTAATTGGATTTTTGAATCGATAGTGTAAAAAATTGAATTACGTTTTGAACGGAAAAGAGGTTGTGGCTTTGGTCATTCAGCATATTGATGGTAACAATTCCATATTTTAACCCTTCACTTTTGTGATCTCCATCTCAAATCTATCAGAGTTATGCTTACGGCCAGGCACCTAACTCTACGAAATCTTTTACACAAACATGGCCATAGTTCTAGTTGCCCTTGGTCGAAACCACTAATATGAGGCTGTGTGTGTGTGTGTGTGTGTGTGTGTGTGTGTGTGTGTGTGTGTGTGTGTGTGTGTGTGTGTGTGTGTGTGTGTGTGTGTGTGTGTGTGTGTGTGTGTGTGTGTGTGTGTGTGTGTGTGTGTGTGTGTGTGTGTGTGTGTGTGTGTGTGTGTGTGTGTGTGTGTGTGTGTGTGTGTGTGTGTGTGTGTGTGTGTGTGTGTGTGTGTGTGTGTGTGTGTGTGTGTGTGTGTGTGTGTGTGTGTGTGTGTGTGTGTGTGTGTGTGTGTGTGTGTGTGTGTGTGTGTGTGTGTGTGTGTGTGTGTGTGTGTGTGTGTGTGTGTGTGTGTGTGTGTGTGTGTGTGTGTGTGTGTGTGTGTGTGTGTGTGTGTGTGTGTGTGTGTGTGTGTGTGTGTGTGTGTGTGTGTGTGTGTGTGTGTGTGTGTGTGTGTGTGTGTGTGTGTGTGTGTGTGTGTGTGTGTGTGTGTGTGTGTGTGTGTGTGTGTGTGTGTGTGTGTGTGTGTGTGTGTGTGTGTGTGTGTGTGTGTGTGTGTGTGTGTGTGTGTGTGTGTGTGTGTGTGTGTGTGTGTGTGTGTGTGTGTGTGTGTGTGTGTGTGTGTGTGTGTGTGTGTGTGTGTGTGTGTGTGTGTGTGTGTGTGTGTGTGTGTGTGTGTGTGTGCGTGTGTGTGTCTGTCTGGTCTGTCTTCCTACAGAAAATCTGTGAGAAGATAATCGACTGCCCTCACTGCGACCGTTCACTAGGTACTCAGCAGCGAGACCACACAAGAAGCGCTCCTATGTATGGTTCAGCTGTGCTTCCCCTTCGAGATTTTGACCAGCCACTACCAAACATACTGCAGGAATCGGTCATTAACAAAGTATACTACTTCCGCTGCTTGTTCCATTGCCGCTCGGGGAAAGTCAAACATTGCCAGCTACACTACATGGTGGTCTTGCAGCTTAGGTTCCATGCGCCTCAGTAGCTAGCTACCAAGGTAATATTTGGCTACCTTAAGAGAGTTGCAGTTACTCTCGCCATATACTCGAATTATATTAGGTTGTCCCATGAATAATGGCTGTTTTGGAGGTGCGAATTCCAAGGTGCGTAACTTAGCTCAAACTTGAGATTTTCCTTTGAAAGAAAAAGTGTTATGATCAGTATTCCCTGCACATTTTAGCAGTACAGTGAGACTTATGTAAGAAGAAAAGCCTAAATTACAGGAGTCAAGGAAGTGCGAAAAATCAATTTTCAGTACACATTGATTCGCATGAGTTTTCTAGCAGAAAGCTGGATCCACCGCAAGCTCGAAAGGATACTCTACTAGGAAAAGGTCTGGCCAACGCAATATTACGAGGAGAGATCCAATGCCTCACTCAGTGAGATTTTTCCTGGTAGGATGTGAACGGGATTTGCCCGCCCGGCCAGTGGACATGCACTTCTTCGGCTCACCAGAACTGAGGCATTTTCCCGGTATCTTGAAACCAAGCCTAAAATGGTAACAGGCGAGGCATTTAGTAAATTCTGCTAGCCCTGGTCTAGCTACTGTCGAACAACTGGAGCAATATTTCATCTGTCAGAAAAAAATTTCCTTTTTCTGAGATGTCGAGGTTTATTGAATTTGTCCAGATCTCCCTCAGCGATACAAACAAAACAAAACTCCATTTTAACCAGCAATGTCTTCTCATCACTAGAAGTGACCCACTTTTCCGAAAATTTTCGCAGCAGAGTTTTTTAGAGGGATTAAAGCAAATGCCGCAAGTGAAGCACTGACAGGCAGTGCTTTTGTTCAAGATCCACTTTGCCCGTTTTTTGCCATGTTTGGCTGCCAGGAAGGAAGAGCGACCAGTGATTTAGTTGCGGCCAACCTAGCTGCTAACATTTTTACGGATGTTTCAGAATTCTCGTCTCGCCTCCAGAACTATGCTTTTGTTTCTGACAAGTTTCGTGACCATCACCCAGTCAAATTTGAGAACTCGTTTCGTTCTGGAATTGTTTCTCTAGTCACAGCTTCTGCGCGCTCACAACACGACTACCTGGCCAAATGTAAAGCTAACACCAAATCTGGCTTTTACCCTACTAGGGCGAAAAAATAGGCTAAAAATTGGGAGAGCACAAAAACCATGTTTCGCCGCATCGTACAATTTCTTCCGCAGAAACCCTTAAAAAGGGTGATTGAGGAAGCCTTTTTAAGATGCAGATAAAGCAGGTTTTGCTCTTTATAATAGCCCAAAGTTTGTCTATCTAGCTTCTGAAAAGGAGGGGGACCTTTCATACGAAAACCAATTAGCGAGACTTCGCACCCCGCTCGCACCTTGCTAAGAGGACCTGAATCACATCATACTGGATTTATGAACTTCCAAAAATGCTTTACTAGGTTGCAACCATTTATTATGGGACAACCTAATAACTAGGTTGGTGCATGTTTATCTTTAATTTTACCGCGACTACTTTTCACGTTGAAAAATAAAGCCCCACAAACGGTTTTTCCTTGAAAATAATCCTCATTTTTCATAGAAACAAGGCGCTGTCGAAAATAAACTCGACATTCGCCAAAGCATGCCTACACATCCGGGAAAGACTGAAACGTAGCACAGTCTTTCGCGACCTCAACAAAATTTTGGGTCAAGAAAAAACAGCAAATCGAGCGAAAGCATGAGTTTGAGCTCAGAGTGCGGGCCCGCAAAACAGAGGTAACGAGAAGCACGAGTGTCGTCTACCGCGGACAACTCACCCACTCACCCGTATGTCAGATCTAACTAACGGGTCGCCGGGAAACTTCTCAATCCGCAGGGTAATCAGGATAGGCTCAGTGCTTTTCTTCTTAACGTCAGAAGTTCAATTAATAAGACTTGCCATCTACACTCCTTTTCAGTTAGTTCGAACTCTGATATCATTTTTGTTCCAGAAACGTGCTTGCTTACGTTGCTTACGTCGAACTGTTTTTCGTCCATTGCGGGCACAGTTCACAACCACGCCATTATTCTCTGACTTGCGCAAGTCTCCTCCACGTTCTTCCAGTTTGCTTCCATAACGGCTCTATCCATCTCAGGGTGGTCTCCCAGTTGGACTTCTTACTGTTCGTGAGACCAATGCAAAATTCGAACCGTCCCCCTGCCCACGTCTTTTTCCTCCTATAAAGCAAGTTGACGATATCGTGAAGTTGACTAATATCTCTTATTTCATCGTTCCTTATGTGCTGCATCCTGCTCATTCCCAGCATCTGTCTTTCCTTTGCCCGCGTAACCTACAAAATTCTTTCTTCTCCTTGCATCAAATTCCATGTTTCACATCCGTGAAGCAGTGCGGGCAAAACGTTGCTGTGGAATAAAACAAGACATATCGTTTGTGCTGGTATGTGAATAAAACAAGGACGTAATGTTTGTGCTGATATGTCCTTGTTTTTGGAAAGAACATCGACTTTCGAAAATGCAGTCCTGCGTGTGTTCCTTCGTCGCGAAAGCTCCAGTCGCAAATCATTATCCATCGTGATGGCTTGGCCAAGGTAGACGTTGTGGTCGACTCGCTCGACAAGCTGGTTTTTTAACTGAATTTCGGAGTCCTCACAATAACATTCTTCATCCACTTGGCCTTACCAGGATGTACCTACAATCCAATACTCTCAGTAAGTTGACATGTCTCACTTAGGAGCTTTTGTAGTGTCTCCGGTCTATTAGCTACTAGTACATCATCTGCAAACAGTAGCATCTGCAATGTTTCTCCATCTATTTAGAAGCCGCCTTTCTCAGCAGCATGTCTTAAACCTGATTCCAGTGTACATGTGAAGGCCGGGAGCAGATGTTGCCTTGTTTTATCCCCCCATTCATATAGATCCTTGTAGACCTTTCAAAGGGGGTGGTTTCAGTGTAGGACTCCTTCATTGTTTCTTTCTAGGTAATATTTCTTCTTTGCATTGTTTCTTCTTCTTTCTAATATATGCTGGTTCCACTCCTTGGGCAGACATCGCCTTGAGCACAACGTTGTGCTCTACGGAATCAAACGCTTTCTGGAAGACTACGAATAGGAGACATAAAGGAAGTTTGTATTCCTCGCATCGTTCGATAATTGAGAGATAGTGGGAATATGGTCGACGGCGGAGAAACGTTTACCGAATCCTGCTTGCTCTCTTGGCATGTTCTCGTCCACAGTGCGCTCCATTCTTGCATAGTTGATTCTCATGAAGACTTTGTGTAGGTAAGACAACAGCGTTATTGGCCTGTAGTTCCGAATATCTTCTCTATCACCTTTCTTCGGTGTCAGTATGGTTCTAGCGTGCTTCCACTGTTCTGGCATTCTTCCTACATTGATATACTTCGTGAACCTGATGGGGAGAGCCTTGGCAAGAACTTTTCCGCCTGCTCTTATTCCTTCTGTTCTGATTCGGTCTGGTCCTGCTGCTCTGCCCTCTTCATATTCCGTATTGCCATATTGACTCCTGCACTAAAGTCCTCTAGGACACGCCCGGTTTGCTCGAACACGGGAGGATCAATGCTCTTTATCGAGGCGAACAACTCATTGAAGAACCAAATATCTTCCATTTCTGTCCTTACGGTCGTTCTTCTCCCATGTTCATTCACGAATGTTGTGGACATTTTCCGGCAGACTTGAAATTCTCTCCACGCCTTTTCAAAACTGCACTCGCGATAAAAAAAAAACGTCGTCGATTTTTTTATGAAATTCGACTCTGGAAGGTAGTTTTGCCCTCTAGGGAGAAGGAACCATCTGAAAGTGCTAAGTTTTCCAGAAGTACTAAGTTGTATATTGCCTAGACGAGGCCATGTGGACGAGATCTATCGCCATAGATGGGTGTGGCCGCCGAGGTGTGGCACGGATCACCGTTATCGGAAAATCCTGATCGATGCCGTATCAGCTGATAAACATAGCCAGCGCAATCTCACCCATATTTGCGTGTTTTTTGAGGCAGTTTTCAATGATTTGAGCATTTAGTTCAGCGCACTCTCATTCATGTTCACTTGTTAGCCCCTTGGCATAAACATGAATCTTCTTTTTTCATATTTTGCTCCAGTTTTCTGAATTCAAGCAGAATTATCATAGTTAATATTAATTGGCATGTCATGTGCGTGTGTGTGTTCAAGAGAACCAGCCCCTATAGGAAAAATCTGACTACATCACGATGTTCAGAGTGTCAACTTATGTATGAAAAATACGCAATTTTTCAATTTTAGCTCAATTTACATTCACAATTTACAGTGTCTCGGTCCACCCCTCGTCGCTTGGAAAATATATCCTTTAAAATGAGTCTTGGCGTTTATTTGTCCGCGTTTATCAAGTCATGTGAAGGACAACATACGGATGAGTATGGTTTAGAAAGAACCAGATAGACGTGTAACGGATTGGACGCTGGGAGCATTATAGGAAACGGGCTACTGCTATGGAGGAGATACGCTGGCGTCCAGTAATAAGGAAATTTCACTATACGGGGCTCTAGTTTTGAGAGTAGCCGCCGGCGTCAATTGTGCGGAGGATGCCATTGGACGGGTTCACTTATGCGAGAGTGGTTCGCCGGCGTCCAAAAGTAGAGGAGACGAATCCCCGCTGTGATAAGGGTGCATCGACGTTCTAATGTCGAGTAGCAACAGGAGGCGGGACCAGTGCTGTGATAAGGGTGCGCCGACGCTTAGACTGAGGGAGATGGGTCCACAGCCGTAATAAGGGTGCGCCGGCGCCCAGAAGTAGGGAGACGGGTCCACCGCTGTGATAAGGGTGCGCAGAGGGATGAGCAGATTATCCGGATCCGGTTATTCGTCTTGCCGTTACCCGTAGATTGTGGCCTATCCGTTATCCGCACCGTTATCCAGGCTTTTTGCGCCAAAAATAGTAGTTTCATCAAGCATGTTCCCAACAAAGGATCGTTTCCACACCAAGAAGTATTGCTCGATCTAGTGCATGTTACGTCATCAGTGGTTTACAATTTTGTAACAAGGTAAAAATATAAAGGATAAAGTGGTCGGCGTTAATCAATCCCGTTTGTGGGATGTGCCACGCATTCGACTTCATCTGAACATCGTAGAGGCATTGAATGCGTATGCGCCCTATACAGCGACTTGGGGAAAGCATCTAATGTACGGAGTCTCAGCTTCATCCTCCCAGACTTCTCTGGTACCGCTTTACCGACCCCGAGGGGATGGATCGCTTGGTTGGCCACGGGTGCGGCCGAACCAGTGACCGTGTGCGGCGCAGCGAGCCTCTTACCACTGCACCGCACCTGCCGTCTTGTAGAAAGGTAACACAGAATTGTAGCTGCCGAAAACGAAGTGCTCTTGCTCATGCGTTTTGCGTCATCAGACAAAAGTCAGGCAATACTTCAAAACCACCATTTGTAAAATTATCAACAACGTTTTCTAATGTTTGGTTATTATCCAGACAAACCTTCGGAATTTTCGCGGAGCTATGTATTTCGGGACCGACCGCGGGTGATACGATGAAAATTCCGAACAAGCTCCGCGGAACTTCTGAGCAAGCTCCGCAGAAGTTCTGAAGGTTTTTATGGGTAAAACGTTAAAATTGGTGACCTCAAATTGATGCTCACCGATCAGCAGTGCCTCTCCCTTGCAAGGTTCATTTTGACTACATATTTGTCACAAGATGAGAAGTTGAGGCTGGTGAATGGGCTGCCTTACCGTAGTTTTTAGGCGTAAAATTGGATGGGCGTTGTGTGTGTGATTTGACGACGAAATGCAAAAAAATGAGGATTTCGGCAGCATTCACCTGTGTGTCAACGAATCGGAACACTTTGGCTATGTTATTAAAGGCAGCACCCAAAAAAAAAGCAAAACCCAAAAGGAAAATTTCGCTCCTCAGATTTTCACACTTCCTGGTACTTTAGAGCAAGCTGGTTGGTTCCGTTACAATTACAACAACAGAAACACACTGCTTTTAGCGCAGTAACTGGTACATCTTTGTGTTGGCGTTAAATTCGGACGAGTGTTTCGTCGATTGTTTGTTGCGCGAGTTCCAATCGAAACAGCTGTTTTACTTCAATCTTGGAGAAATTCAGTCGTTTCTTCAGTCTTTACGAGTTTTTTTTTGCCTTTACAGAATTTGAAGTACTTTGGCAACAGTTCGTACTCATTTTCGTTGAAATTTCAATTATCTCCAAATTCTCCTCCATTAGGAAAAAACTCTTCTCTGAAAAGATGAACCAGTCATTTTCTTTTTGGTTATTCTATGCAGAATTATTCTAATGAGCATTTGCAAGGCATATTGCTGGCGGTTTGGGCATGCGTCCCACTAATGGTAGTTCTGGACGCCGTGCGAGTTTTTCTCCTTTTGCTCTGGATGTGCATAGACTTGAGCTTGTAACCGTCGCGTCCTTATCCGCTTGTTATCAGGGCGACCGTATTCGTCAGAACGTTTTCTGCATCGGGACTGGCAACCTTAGATATGCCTATTAGTCTCGATCTGTACGAAGCGACTACCCCCAGCACACGAATGTGATGACATCTCAATATTTTAACACTGAAGTTCTGATCGTGTCAAACTGATGAAAGAGATCTTTGTTCCTGTCCAAAATGTCCGTATCAAAGAAGTTGCTTCCTTCAACAACATACAAGCTATCGGAAGACGACGTGCTTGGTATTTCGTCAACCACGGAGTGATTATCCGAGTCTACATCAGGTGCGAAGATGGAGGGATTAGCATCTTGCAGATGTTGTGTTGTTTCCGGTATAAGCCCTAAATTTCTTGCGATAAAAAGGTTATAATTACCGACTGCTCAGGTACTTCACCTTCTCGAACGTAAAGGGTAGCAGCATGTACATGCGCACGAGAAACTCCAGATTTGGAGTC
This sequence comes from Ancylostoma caninum, assembly GCA_037903475.1. Taxonomy (NCBI): domain Eukaryota; kingdom Metazoa; phylum Nematoda; class Chromadorea; order Rhabditida; family Ancylostomatidae; genus Ancylostoma; species Ancylostoma caninum. The sequence continues at coordinate 154,412 of JBAJFG010000556.1, read as the reverse complement.
GAAGATGCAGTCACAGCGGAAAGGGTAAGGACATGCTGTGCAGTTATCCCTCATGGTTGTTTATCTGAAATCCCAAGTTGTCAGAGAACGCGAACTTGTTTCAATCACTTGAAACATCACCTTTGTGCCACATGGTGTACGCCACGCTTGTCCGTAATTGTACATCGCCCCTCAGCAATGATCCGCACTCAGCTTTTTTTTGAACTGAACATTTTAAACATTTTAATAGCGAGTGCGTGGGTCCAGTGGTGCTCCTGGTGACGGTATCTCCCTTCCCGAAGACCTCTTGTCATTCACAGTTTCTAACTGTAGTTTTTATATTTGAATTGTTGATGCTACCTACTTTTATCGTCCGGTCCTCCTCCATAAATGGCACTGAAGAAATCAAAATTTCCATAAGAGTATCAATTCTCATATTTGCCTTGGAGTTGGAGAATTCATGTTTCAACCTCCTCGGGAAGCGCTTAATCAACATGGACGTATTCATACAAGAGTAACATCTTGCAAAGCCGCCCCACTGTGAGACGCGCCCGCTCCTAAACATGAAACGTTATGATGAATCAATGGAATGACGTTAAGCGGTTTTGAGTTCTCTAACCTATTCTTTTCGAAATATTCAAATGTATCCTGTTCACTCAGTTCTCGTAGGAACGTCAGAAGCGCGGCATACATATTTTGAAGCGAACACTCGTGGGTTAGATGTCTTACAGAGTTCAGAAACCTTTCCGACGACAGTTGGAGCGTAGTCACTCTAAAAAGTTGATGGTAAGTTATGAAATCGAACTGAAAATATTTTCATAATCTAAACCTGCATCATTTTCTTCGCATTTCTTCCGACCGATTGCAAAATGTTGAGGATGCATAGCAGTTTCCTTGCTGTCGAATCCGGAAATATCTTACGAAATCCATTATAAAAACTATTGGTGTCGTCGCTCAAATAGTTGCTGTCAAACATGGGCAGGAGCCTTTTGATCTCTTCGAACAATAAGGAGACTTCATGAATAGCTGGAATAGTGGGGAGACAGCCTTAGCGAAAGTAAGGTTGTCGTGAAGGTTGTCTCGTCACTGGTGAGGACCGGGGGGAAGGGGGAGGGGTAGCTTCTTAGTGTTTATTCAATGCTTCTGTTTATCAATCAATTAATTAGTTTATTTATTTATTTATTTATTTATTTATTTACTTATTTATTCATTTAGTGCCTTCCTTCCTTATTGATGAGTTCCGGGGAAGGCACTTCCGCAGTTTTGAAAGTTTACTTTCCTTTTCCATAGTCCGTCTAAGGGTAGGAACAAAACAGACTGAAATGAGGTAAGTTTTCAAGGTTTCAACACTGCAAAGTTGAAAATAAAGTAAAAAATAATAGTGTTTAAGCAGTGTTGTTTAATAAATTAGTGCATTTCTGCACAAATGGGACATTGAAAGGCTCGTTTCCTATGCAGGATCTTTGGGCCGCACAGAAAGTTAAAGGACGGCATCGAATTCAGCCCAAGGGCCCTGCACAGAAAACGGGCTCGGCGCAGCCGCTCGGGTGGGAAGCGGAGGCGCCATTCAGACGAAGATGTCGAGTTTGGAAGGTGAGTTTTTTATTTTATCTGTGTTATTTTTTCATTTTTCTGTTTGTTTGTATTTTTTTGTTTACTTTTGTCTTTTTTTTTTTCATGATAGTTTGTTGGGGGAGGGGTGTGAGTGAGGGGGAAAGTGAGAGTAAGAGTATAGTGAGGTGAGAGAAAGTAAGTGTGAGTGAGTTGTGAGGTGAGGGAAAGTAAGTGTGAGTTGTGAGGTGAGGGAGTGAAGACCGATCTGCGCGGCGCCTACAGTGTATCCGCGCCGACGAGGCCGCCATCGCGGTCGGGGATACAGAAGCGGCGCATATGCCATTAGCTTCCAAGTCGGCCACGTCATAGCCAAATCATTGAGTGATACCATGAGGATGACGATGAAACGTATACGCGGATTTGAGAAAATGACGTGGAGTGTTGGCAAACGTGGCCGCATTGGTGTGAAGCGTGGACGCCTCTGGATCCCCGATCGCGATGGCGGCGTCGGCGCGAATGCATCGTACAGAGAACGTCAATCACGAGTACCACTCCCGCGGACGCAACATCCATGTGGCGCGGGCGAGGCAACTCTCAACATCCACGGGGCTCGCCCGCGCCGCGGGGATGTTGCGGCCGCGCGACCAGCATTCGTGGCGATCGCTACGATAGCCGACTGTCGTCGCGTTCGCCACATAAGTAAAGTGAGTGAGGAGACTTTAGAAGAGGGATGATAATCAAAGGGGTGTGACAATCGATATGTATCCTTTCCATTTTCGCTATCACCCACATCGCCAGTGGACACATCCTCGAGAGTACGGGCGGACCGGATCGTTTGGTAACGATCCATGGCGATGTAACGTGGCAATGCGTATTATTTCCACGATACTGGTATTTTGAATTGGCGGAGTCTGGGGATACTATAAGGGATATGGCATGCTTCACAGCGACGCTGTCGCTGCGATCGTTCACCTCAAAAGTTCTCGTGCAACTGATCCTACATCATCATGCTATCCAACGCAAATAATGTGACAAGACCTGAGAGCGTGTAACACTTTGATATCATCATTTTCATTCATTTTCTTCACAGTGACAGCGCCGCTGTGAATTGGTATCAACCAGTGATTTGGATGTGACGTGGCATATTAACGTGCTGCTTCCAGACCAAATATACTATGGTGCTGAGGAGTTGGCGAAGTATTGCCGGATCCAGTGTAGCATTTGGCGTGGCGACACCCAATGGGACAAGTAAGATTTATAAATAGGTGCTTTTCATTAGAGTAAATAAATATTTATTTTTCAGCAATTTTAAGTACTTCGTGATTGGTGCTGTGGTCGGAGCCATTGGGATGGCGTGCATGCGGTCGTTGAAGGGGGCGCTTAAGTTTGCCGTAGCTCTCTACCGCGCCGGGCGGGAGGAGCTGGAGCTGGCGCCTTCCGCCCCCAACGCACTTCCGGGGGTGCAGGACGAGCGCCTCATGGCGTGAACATCTAAAATATTTGAAGCTGTTGTGATGAAAATGTTGTGAAGTTGGATTTTTTTGTTGTTAAAAAATTGTAAACAGTATTAAGTGAAGAAAATAAAATAGTTGATGTTACAGTTTGTGTTCACCAAAAATAACATCAAAAAACCAGATCAAAATGTTCTAGCTAGAGCAATCTACCACAGTGATCACGGAGCTGATAACCATTGTACGCAGTAGTCACTGATTTATTGATCTTATTGATTTCTTCCACGGATCTCTCTCATGCGAGGGATCCCAGCCGATTAGTCGCGAGGCTACGTGGCGTGTCCCCAGGTGGCGGATAGGGGGCTAATCGCGGACCAAACGCGACCTTGTGCCGCCCCTGAGACGCGGGTGGATTCAGGGGATGGACTCCCTGTCTCTGCAGTGTCGGAACGATCTATACCTTCTGTCAGCGCGTGGACATGTTCATGCATGCGTGCATGGGTGTGCTTGCGTGTCTGCAGATTGTATCCTGCACATCTATCCGACCAAAAGCCCTGCATTCAAGTGACTGGGAGGTACAAGGGAGGCGGTTCGGAGTCGCCTCCAACAAATAAGCTCCATCGTCCACTCCCGGGAAGCCCGGCTAACTTCCCGGTGAAATCACACTCCAGCCTCCCACGGGGGAATAGAGCCCAGCAAGCTATCTCCTGTGGGCTTTAAATTTTTCAAGCTCGACACAGCAATAATAGAGAGTGTTCCCCTGATCTCGGAAGAGTCACTGGTACGGCAGCGCCAGTGAGGACGAGGTCCGAGGGGTTATCTAGGCTGCCTAAAACCAGAAGGACTATGATGACGGTCTGTACCTTCAACGCACGCACGCTTGCATCGGAGGCTTCCATCGAGGATTTGATGATGCAGGCCAGGAAGATCAGGTACGACGTCATCGGACTGACCGAGACGAGGAGACACCGACCACTGAACGCCACCTTCGACACTGGAGAAGAACTGTTCCTTGGAACCTGCGACAGTAGAGGAGTTGGTGGAGTCGGTGTCCTCGTCAACACGAACTTGGTCATGAACATCGACTCATTCGAACAGCTGACAACCCGAATCGGACGTTTGCGGTTGAGAAGATGTGGATCAATACCAGCCTTGACAATCTTCGTCGCCTACGCTCCAACATCCAGCTACGACGAAGGGGATATCGAGGCCTTCTATATGGACTTGGAGAAGTTCTACAGGGAAGACCATACATTCTACAAGATCATCGTTGGCGATTTCAACGCCAAGATTGGTCCTAGGAGAACGCCTGAGGAACTTCACATCGGTACCCACGACCTGCAGTGGAACGAACAGGGAGAGAGGCTGTCTGAGTTCATCATGACGACGAAGACCATCCATGGTAACTCACAATTTCAGAAGCCAACCTCCCTACGCTGGACGTGGGAGTCACCCGGTGGAAGTACCATAATGAAATTGACCACATCATCGTCAATCGAAGGTTCTGCCTGACCGACGTCGGTGTTGTACCAAAGTTCTACACCGGACCCGACCATCGCCTCCTTCGTGCAAGATTCTTCTTCTCACGCAAAGGAGAGAAAGCCGTGAAGTTTAAGAGAAGGAGTCCCAAACCCGTCATCAATTGGGATCTTTTCACTTCGCTAGCCGGCTTTTGGGAAGATGTGGTTGTCGACAACATCGACGAAGAGTACGATCGGCTTATACAGCATCTCCGCGACAGCGCAAAGAGCGCCGAGGGTTTAAAAGTCACCAAGAGACGACTGTCTTACGAGACCCTCGAGCTTATACGCCAGCGTGGAGTCGCGAGAGCCGCAGGCAACTACCAGCTAATGTCCGAGCTCGCAAAACGGTGCAGAGAAGCGATAAAAGAAGACTTCAAGGAGAGACGAGCAGCAGTGTTGGCCGAAGCCGCAGAGGCAGGGAAAAGCATTCGCTGCGCCCGCCGAGACTTCGCCAATCGCAAGACCAAGATATCCGCCCTCCGGCGCCCAGACGGAACAATTTCTTCATCAAGACGGGTAATGGAGAAGGTCATCTACGACTTCTACTCGGATCTCTTCGATAGCCACGTCCACCTCCCCCAATGTCATCTTAGGGAGGACGGGTATGTTGTCCCATCGGTTCTCCCTTCCGAAATCCGACACGCCATCAGGTCGGTGAAGAATCGTACAGCACCGGGCCCCGACAGGACCCGAACATCTGAACCGGAACATCTGAAGAACCTACCGCCAATTTTCATTACCACCTTGGCTAGGCTTTTCGCGCGGTACCTGTCGGAATGCAAGGTAAATAACCAATGGAAGACCAGCAGGACCGTGTTGCTGTACAAGAAGGTAGACCCGCAGGATATTGGCAATTATCGCCCCATCTGCCTACTGTCCGTAGTCTACAAGCCTTTCACGCGTGTGATCCTCAATAGGATCGAAAGGACACTAGACGAGGGACAGCCGTGCCAGCAAGCAGGGTTTCGAAAAGGATTCAGTACGATCGACCACATACACACCGTCACTAGACTCATCGAAGTATCGCGAGAGTATAAGATGCCCCTCTGTCTCACGTTCATCGATTTGAAGAAAGCCTTCGACTCTGTTGAGACGGAAGCGGTGTTGGAAGCCCTGAGCAACCAGGGCATACCTACTCAATACATCAAGGTATTTCGTGAGCTCTACAGCAACTTCACGACCAGGATTTCTCCATTCTACGACGACATCACCATCGACGTCAAGAGAGGGGTTCGGCAAGGCGATACCGTGTCGCCAAAACTATTCAGCGCCACTCTCGAAGTCGTCATGCGGAAACTGGAATGGGATAGCATGGGAGTGCAAGTTGATGGCCGGCGACTTAGTCATCTTCGCTTCGCTGACGACATCGTTCTTATAACACCAACCATCAGCGAAGCGGAACAGATGCTGGCCGACTTCGAGGACGCGTGTGGAAAGATTGGTCTCCAGCTGAATCTGACGAAGACGATGTTCATGAAGAACGGATGGGTCCCGGATGCCCCATTCTCGCTCAACGGAACGACCATATCCGAATGCTCCAGCTACGTATACCTAGGTCGGGAAGTCAATATGATGAACGACCTCGCTCCAGAGCTGGGCAGGAGGAAACGAGCGGCTTGGGGAGCTTACAAGAGCATCGAGGACGTAGTGAAGAAGACGAAGAACACCAGGCTCCGTGCCCACCTCTTCAACACAACCGTTCTCCCTGCTTTGACCTACGCCTCAGAAACCTGGGCGTTGCGCAAGCAGGATGAGAATGCGGTTAGCGTCGTCGAACGCTCCATCGAGAGGGTGATGCTAGGAATAACCCGCCTCACGCAAGTGAGGGCTGGAATACGGAGCTCCACCCTCCGTCAACAATCGAAGATCAGGGACGCTGCCGCTTACGCCAAGTTGAGTAAGGTTAGGTGGGCCGGGCACGTGATGCGTTTTAACGACAACCGTTGGACAAGAGCCGTCAGCGACTGGACTCCACGGGACGTTAAGCGCACGACAGGAAGACCACCGACCCGATGGTCAGACTTCTTCACGAAGTCCTTCAAGGATAGATACGATGCTCTCCGTGTCCCTCGAACGGACAGAATCCACTGGACAACTCTGGCTCGCGAGAGGGACAAATGGAAGGATTGCTGGCGCCCGCTCGGTATACCCGAAGATCAACGGGAGTCAAGGTGATCAAGGTGATTGATTTCTTGAGAGTTTTGCACCACCTTACACCTGAACTGATTTCACATGCCTATTTTGACACTCAAATCCAATTTCGAGGAATTCGTCGAACGTCTCGACCGTACCTTGCTTATTTGTACCAATATACAGAGTTGATATCTCTGGAAAAAATGGTTGGCACACCTGCTGCCCAATTGATGGTGTTCCGTGGACAGAGACGATGCTGGCGAGGAGCTATAGCTTATAGCAAACGAAGAGAAGCATTTCCATTAGAGATGTCTATGGAGGGCTCCTTTATATATCTGCAGACATTTTCGAAAAACCTCCAATAAATTGTTCCATCTATTTTGGAGTTCCCAGGAAATGACGTGCTTTGGACTGCGTTTGCGTGTGAGAGTGGAGAATACGAATGTTCAATGCTCCTGCTGACAGAAAATGACGTGACAGAAATGAAAACCTTATTGATCACGTCATGTTCATGATGTCACTTCTGACTCCAAAGCGTGGCAAAAAGGAATTTTTCATGGAGCTTAGATTAGCCATTTTATGAGATCTAAAAAATATGCAACATGTGTTAACAAGTTTGTCCCTGACAAGGATCGATTTAGTGCCAAAGTAGTGGAAAATGGAAAAGTAGGGTTCGGTTGGGAGACTGTCACGGATGATAGGATGAGGACTGAAGAAAAGTACGGTAAAACATTATAGGCCAACGTTTGCCTTTCACAGCGGTGCAGAGCAGGAGTCCTGAAACAACCCGCATCCCTCTGCCATTTTCGCCAAACTTGACGAACTTTTCGCTAACTCAGTCGCCTTGCCGTAGGCTAAAAGAAGAAGATATCGAGGATCTAATTTGTTTATGAGATTCTCCCCATAAGTACTATCAGAACATATATAACAACCCAAGAAGATTTCTCTTTCCGAAGCTGGAAATTCTCATGAAGTCAGGAAAAAATGCAAGGTATGCCAACTTTGCGCACCTACCCAGCTCAGGCGAAAGAGCCTGGCCAGAAAGTACGGTCCAGAGGCAATAGCCCATAACCTGAACTCTTCAATGGAGTAGAGCTTGTTGCTCGAAAGGGTCTCTATCACACTGCCATTTCTGTCAAAATTCCGAATTTTCGAACTTTGGAGCCATTTTTAGGATTCACCGGAAAGCTCGTGAAATGGTACGGTTATAGGCGTACTCAGCTCGTCATTCTGCGTCGATTCGTATATAACACTCCTACATTTGGTTGCGGGAAACTCGATTTCTGAAAGGGGGGAGACGGCATAACGGGCCGCCCCCCCCCCCCCGGTTGCGAAATAGTGTGCAGAATGAGGAGATTTTTCTCTGACAGGGGAGAATGAAACAATTAGTTCCTATGTTATTCTTCTACCTTATATTATCTGTAACGTTAGGCTCTCGCTCTTTTTTCTCTATTAATTCTTCCGCATTTCACATCCTAACTTTTCACTTTGGGAAGGGAGGGGCCGGGGCTTCGCTGAATGTCTATGGTGAGCAGAGCAGGTTCCACTTCATGTCCGCAGTGTCTTCTGCAGAACTCCACATCTACTGCACTTTCACCTTCAGTGACGTATAACTTCTCTAAAACAAACAGTGCAAGCGGATAAAAGAAACATGTCTCACCTTCATAAATGATGCGCAGTAGCGTACAGCCTTCTTGTTACCAGGTCTATCTTCTTCGGCGTGTCCTGGGTTTGGAAGCGCTCTAATGCATCTTAGGTATTGAACACTGCAACCTTGGTAGGACTTTTTAGATGTTTTGCTCCACCTCGTAATGCAGTCATTCTGCAGTGTAGTTCTCCACGCCTTCAAAGTAGTGGTGTACAAAACGACTTGCCCTGTAAACAGTAGAATTTGATGAAGCATGGAGGTTTACCTCGAATGAATTTCGATTTCCGAATGACACTTTCTCCACGGTGTATTCACACGTACTAGTGGCATGCATATCAGCAACGTGACTTACGAGCTTGTGGTGGTTCTATAAAAACATTTGCTTACATCATTGAAGATTGAATTCCCATCTGTATTCCACCTCTACCTTTTCATCACAGAGAGAACATTGCATTTTTGGTTCTTCTTTATGATTTTCCCGCTTGTGTTCCTGAAGTTTCCGTTGCGAAGGGTATAATGCTTCGCAAACATCGCATTTGTAGGCGAGATTTGCTTCATTGGGCGGTCTTCTCCTTGAAAATTTTTTATATCCTCCTTTGAACATGAGTGCACCGAAAAAAGGTGCGCGTACAGATTTCTCTTCATATTTTTCTTGCACACTGGACAATCTACCTTCATTTCCGTCCACCAAACAGTACTCTGTAAAAGTAGATATCTTACTTCTCGAAACTATAGAGCTACACAAATACCCTATTGGCGAGAATGTTTAAAACTGCTGAAAAGAAGTCCAAAATTATAGAAAAAACATCCCATTTTGGCCCAAAAACTGCATTGGTACACGATCCTCCGTGTCAACGCCTTGTAGACACACGCATCCAATTTTATGCCTAAAAACCATGGTAATGCAGCCCGTTCATCGGCCTGAACATTTCATCTTGTCTATTTAATAAACCCTTCTGTTTCTATCAATTTTTAGTTGTGTTGATCAAATAGCATGAGAAAGTCAGTACGTTTATGAAGTACGTGTCACGATCCTCCGTGTCAACGCCTCGTAGACACCAGAAAGTTAGTCAGGACTCCACAGAAAACAGGGCACAGCACGTGGTGGTCATTGACCAGCAGGACTTCAAGCATATTTGGGGGAATTCAGTCACAGCGTCCGGTGATGTGACGCGATGTGGACAGATCGACATGTTAGCGAAAGAAAAGGGCGTGGTTTGGACGAGATTATTCAGCGGCCGTGTCTAGCATGACTGCGCTCTAACGGCCTGGCATGTCTGCACTCTAATGCCGGTCACCATGCTCAAACGATAATAAGATAACGTCACCTTTACATACGAACGGGATAAAACCAACGAAAAGATAGCAACAAATCATTGCACGTTAACATAAAAAGGTTATAAACTTAGAATGTTACGAGCAAACGAATAGAATAAAAAAATGAATGAAAGACACAAATATTGATGTTTTTGGACGCAAATGAGGTGAACATCAAAAACGCGTGTGGGGTGTTTTGAAGTGTGCAGGAGCGTACGCCGCATCCTCCGCGTCCCTAGGCAGAGAAGCAGGGTAAGTGGTGGTGGGATCGTCCAGGCCGCGCCCACTTTTTTCGCCAACGACTCTTCTTCCCAGCCGACGACACATGCATACTCTAAATGAAAATGAGGGTCAAAGCGGCAAACATGTGAACACGCATCTAAGAAGCATCAGAGCTGCAACTGGGTCAATCCTTGATGAAATATACTCATGTTTCCAAACACACTCATCTAATATAAAGTGAACGGACTGCAAGTCATTTCATCCTCTCCTTGAACTTTAACGCGCTCCATTGATAATCAATGTTGCTCTTCTTATAGGTGGCCGACCAAGCAATAATATCCGCAAAGCGGCATCTTTTGTTTTTGAGAAACCGTCTTAGTTTTTGGGAAAAAACCGCCATCAATGGTCAAAAAGTGGTTTTTGATCATTTTTTGACCACTTTCGACGGTTTTCCTCAAAAACGAAGGATGTCACTTTGGAGGAGAATTGGCATTCTCCCAAAGCGCACATTTTGGCGTTGACAGCGCATCAACACCCTCCATCGAACTAGAGAAATTTCCTGGAAAACTTTGGGATAAAAACGATATAGGAGGATATAGGAGGTATATAGCTCGTTCTCACCTGGACATAGGAGATATATCCAGGTGAGCTCCTACGGCGGTGGCGTTCCAGCGGTGGGTTTTCGTATTTTCTATCCACCATGAAACCGGGGAGCAACCACGTTATTCGACACCTAAAATTAGATATTTAGCCTTCATAATGCCGGAACTCACCAATGATGACCTTCAGAAGCTCGTTTCCAAGCCAATTCACGAGGTGTTATCCATCGTAGTAATGTTGGATGGTGCCCGTTTCCTCCTCCATCTTTCTGAGAAGCTTGCGAACAGATCTGCTGCAATCTGTAGTGAGCGAGGCTATCAATCCATCGGCGGAAATCCAGCGCACGAGGCGACGCAGCCCCTCGATTTCCATTCGTTGACTCATCCCATCGACAACATAGCCTTTCTGAAAGAAACTGTATTTCCGAAGTATGTCGTTTTCACCAGTCTCAGAGCGATGCAACACTTCGGTGCGAAAGATGAGCTTGGTCAGAGTGTCACTGAGGACCACTTTCCCTATCAATGCTGAGTACCCTCTGCTGTTGTAGGCCCATCCGCAGCCAACTGAAGCCCACTTTCAGGAAGCGAAATTAATCATATTGCATAACAACAAGAACAGGAGATCACGGAAACCTGGTAGTTACTGCGCACAACCTCCATTATATGGTCCTCATGTCGGCTGTAAACGTTTTCTATAGCTGGTTTAGCTGCAGAAAATATCTTCCGTAAGAATATGCTACTGAACAGGGACATGCGCATCTGCTCGGCAAACCGATTCAACTTCTGCAAATGCGTTGAGAGCAAGTAGATGGTAATGAGGTACTGCCGTAGATACTCTTCCTTGATTTCTCATACCCTCCTAACATATGGAGGAACTTCCGGGGTAAAGCTTCAAGGAAAGAAGAGGGATTCTTCCTGAAGCATACTATATGAAACTGCCTAAATAAAAAACATACTGGTCACAAAGTATGAGCCATCACAATATCTGGAGAATGAGACTGCCGACTTCGATGTCAACCAGAACCGATCCACTCATTGTCGGAGTCACTATCACCGTCGTTGTTGTTCAAGTCACACTCCTTCTTAACAACACCTTTATGTATACCTTCTTGTTCCGGCTCTCTTCTCACCTAAATCTGGATGTTTCCACTGAATCTGAACTATGAACAACAAACAGAAGTGGCATTTTTAGTTGAATAACCTCCTTCGTAGACAATAGCTGTTCGTCTCTCTTCGATTCCGACCTACCGCCAGCGGCGGTCACTCCATCAAACATTGTGGTCCACCCCATGTCACAGCAATGCTTATGCAAGCACTCGTTCAAATGCTGACTACAGCTCTCCCATCCATCTTTACCATCGACTGATCATGAAACATATTGAAAATTACCTAAAGTCGCACATCCATGATGCTCCATTCCTCGTTATTGCGTACACCAATGTGCGGGGGTAACTCTCCTTCGTTCACGTAAGCCGAATTCTCTCTACGGAAAGAGTCATTGAATCGCGACAATGGCTTCCCTGTAGCTGTCATTTCCGCAACCAGGAATTGCGCCTAATAAATATGGAGGTAGTCCCAATTTTAAAAGATCAGAATTAGTAGGAATTCTTACCGATTCCACAAAGTGCCTGACACAGATGCGCTTCCCAGACTGCATGCTGGCTCGGAACTCTTCTTCACTCCCTCCGTGTGTGTCAGCGAGAATGCGAGAAAAGGGCTCAGAAGTACAGCCAGCCGCAGTCCCGATTGAGGTGCCCAGCCCATATTAGCCACCTTCACGCACCCACAAAAGCAACACTGAGCAGTAGGAGTCGGCTAAGGCTTGTGTGTAAGCTGCGATAAACTTCGCTGCAATGACATCGCCATGTAAATACCTAATTCATTTTCCTTTTGCTTCGTAACAGCGTGTCACATATATTTCTGTGTGTATTCTCTATGAAAACAAAAACGTTGAAGTTTATTTATTAGAAGCCATACAGATTATAATGAACAGGTAGGAAAGGGATAGTTACGCATCCGGTAGCGAGAAAAAATACAATACACCGGCTGCATCCACCTTTCCGTGAAACTCCTGAAAGAAGACGTACACCTGGGAGAGCAGGAGTTTCGAACCTAAACCCTACACACCGAAGCACTGTAAACAAAGAAAGCCCTCCCCGGGTCTCACAGGTAGGGATGGCGCTCTAGTGCTAATGATACAATAAAAGAGAAATTAAAACTTAAAAAAGGCATATGGTGTGCCCTCAAATCTTTCACCTGCTGCATTAGTACGGAATTGAATTATACCTGCTCACTGCTCATCTGCTCTCGATCTTCACCATTTCTCTCCCATGCGCCGGTTCCACGAATGATTGAAACTCATGTCTGGAATCGCTGTAAGCTATGACATCAAAATGCGTCAAAATCGAACTTGCTTAGATATTTTCCACCCTATTAGGAGGAGGCGATCTCGTTGTACGGTGCTATATAGAAATACAAGTGAGCAAAAAGATCAGAAAAAGAACCTGCTGAAAACTAATAAAATCAACAAATCAATATTCTTACACTAAATGGCTGTCACATTTCTGTTCAGAGAGAAAACCTCTGTTGGCCACGTGTCAATGGAGCATGCTCATAGAGAAAACCTCTATGAGCATGCTCCATTGACACGTGGCCAAAATCAGAAAAAATCAATGAGATCGACAGATCAATAAACAGCTACAATCTCCTTTCGAAAAACAACAGAAAAAAGTTAATAAAATCGATATATTCATGTGTTACGTGTTGGGTGTCGATCACAGGCGAGATCATGCATCTACATAGGTGCGCCACGTAAGTCCGGAAGACCTGAAACGAGCGCGGGAGATCTGAAACAAGAGAGGAGACGAGGGGATCTCCATATAAGGGTAATTTCTAGCCGGGTCGGCACACAATTGGATCTGCTTTTAAGCCACCGCTGCCCTCCCTCACCGTCGACCGCTTTCCAACGCCGAACGCCCGTTGTATCCTAGTTGAAAAGATTTGTTTTTCCCATTGTCGTGATATTTTCTTGTGTACAACAAATTTTTATTCCATCCTCGTGTCCTAGTCGCTCCCACGTCGTTGGTTTGGCGAGTACTTAACTGGTGAACCTTGGCCCTTTCTCGCTATTTCGCAATACTACCAGAACTACATACGGATGAGACAATCGATAGTTTCCAGCGGGAAGCACCCTGAATCTTGGGCGGGCCACCTTGTTTAATAAGTTTTTTTTCCAAAAAATTGTAGACAAAAAGAGAGCTGTTGAATACTGTTTCTATATTGTTTCAATCCGACATAATTAGCTACAACTCTGAAGGAGGTTTGAATTTGTAATCTCACCTCTTGTACAACGTATTTGAGAAAAACACGAACAAATAGAATTGCAAAGGAATCGCTATTTTTGACTGATACATACACTGATAAATACATGAATGATTCTACAAGTTCATGACAGCTTAGCAAATGATGTTCTACGTTCTTTTGCTTATAAGGAACCAGAACTGTTGAAATTACTTGTTCTAGTTTCTGTTTGAACTCAGTTGTAGGAATTTTCTATTATGTTCTCAGGGAAACTTCTGAATGTATATTTCTTGATTTGTTTCGCAAAACAAATCAAGAAATATTATCTACAAAATGCCCAGGTTTTACGATAGCAGAACATGGAATATATCTGAATGTATAGTTTTTAGTGGTGAAAGTTAAAGTGAGTTCACAAGATGAGCGCGGTGACTATGTTGTTTACAAAGCTGAGCTTCAGAGAGACCTCAGGGCTCCCTTCGATGCTCCCAAGATAGCGAGTTTTCTCATTTTACTTCAACTCAACTACATTGTACATTTTTCCATCCTTGTGCGCTCAGGGTTTTTGTAGGTGAATATATTCGAGCTGTGTCACGCACAATGGAAGTATTCAGGAGATACCCAATTATTACTGCGTTCGTGATGGAACGATGAAGATACCAAAAACTTGTAGCCCCAACCTTCAGAATGGAGAAAACTACACACTGTAGTAGGTATGTACGTATGTAGGTGAGCACAACCAGTCATTAAAATTAACATTCCAAAGATTTCGTTTAAGCAAGAAAGACAAGTACGATTTCGCGAGAAAATTCAAACATCTTACAAACAGAGCGGAACAATCTTTGCGATTTTGGCTAGGACTGAGGAAATGATCCTCAACGGAGGGCGAGCGTTTCGTCTCAGCCAAAAAACGGGTATGGTTGACGGTATCCTGGGGGTACGCACGCAGCGCGCCTCGGCTAACTGGCAGCTAAGAAGGCTCACGCAGAGGGATGAAATTCTTAAACTGTAGTTCTTAAAACCTTCCATAATTTTCTCATAGAAGGCTACATGAGGTGTTGATCGTGGAATCGATATCCATTTGGTCAAATAACGTCACTGTTATTCACTTGAAGAGCTAATCTTCGCGTTCAGCACGTGAAATAACCCGACTCCACAACTTTTCAAGGGGTTCTTCGACATCGTACATATTTGATCCCGATTCAGAAGCGTATTACTTTCCTTTGATTTATTAAAATTTTCCAACTTGTTGCTCTCGAATGGACCCTTTGATGATACTTGATGTGCTGATCGTGGAATCGATGTCCATTTGGTCAAATAACGTCACTTTTATCCACTTGAAGAGCTAATCAATAATAATAATAATAAAAAGATTGCTAGACCATTTGGAGAAACATGCCATCATTTCTCAGTACCAACACGGATTTCAGAAAGGCAAATCCATCGTTACGGCTGTACTCCAGGAGTTGGATTACTGGACTACATCTCTAGAATCGAGTAAGAGTGTGGACATTGTCTATCTAGACTTCTGTAAAGCTTTCGATAGGGTGTCTCGTACAAAGTTGATGGGTTGATTGGGGTGCATCCTGTATAATAGCCTGGATAGCTTTCCTTGAGGATCGAAAGTTATGCGTAAGAGTAAATGAATTCCTTTCTCATCCCAGGGCAGCTCGATGTGGGGTGCCTCAAGGGGGTGTTCTTTCCCCGATACTGTTCATTGTCTACACCAAGATCTGGGAACTTCCACTCTCTGATCACAAGAGTTAGGTATTAAGAATTGGCGCCAGTTCTCTCCAGTTAGTTTACCATCTGAATGGGGTCGCTATTGAAGTTGTAAATCATATGCGGGATCTTGGATTTCATGTAACCATTAAGCTTGACTTTAAAACTCACTGCGACATAGTTGTAGGAAAGGCGTATGCAATGTTGCATAAATTATTTAGGTCACTGACAACCAACAACGTCTAGATGCTTCTTCAAGATTATAAGACTTGTGTAAGGCCAATATTAGAGTATGGTACTGTAGTTTTCAGCCTCATAAGAAGAAACTTATTGAAAAAATTGAAAAAGTTCAAAACTGTTTCACAAGGAAGAAGATTAGACAGCTCGGTTTTGTCTATTCAGAGATTCCCAATTCTCTGGAACGAAACTTAAATTTTTCATTGGACACTCTGGCTTTAAGAAGGAAGAGATTTGATTTGATCCTGTTTCATAAAATAATTACTGGAACAAGCAGCCTTTCTTCGACTGTATTTTGCTCTATGCGGTCATCAAATACTAGAGGTCAGGCATTGAAACCAGTCATCCCCAGGGCTAGACATTCTGTTAGATTTAACTTTTTCTTCAGTAGTGTTTCGATTCCGAGGACGTAGATGACGTGGGCTGCGGCGTAGAAATCCTTTATTGGTACATGGGCTACGGAAGCAAAGAAAGCATCTGCTGAATGCTTATATAGGAATTAACATTGACACACTCTCCATTTTTACCATGCTCACTAAGGATCGTCCATATGATTCAGCTGAATGGAATTTAAGTTTACAAGTACCATATTGACAATGAATAAGCGTTATTGGCGGAGGAAGGCAGAATGTTGTCAAATGACTTGGCGAGAAAAGCATGACAGTTTAGAGGAATGCGAATATGCGATATATTGAACTTCTGTAATGGTACAAAAACTCCCACGGCGAAAGGGTGTCAAAGAAGTTTCTTAGAGTGGGAAGGTTTAGAGAAGAGACAACACATACCACGACAAATACATAGAACAGTGAGAAAGATAGCAGTAATTAGAAGTACAATTCTAAAGAGGACAGTATTAAAGAAGAAATCGGGAATTTTACCCAACACATCTATGACCAAATCAGGTAGATCACCCAAGAACGATATATCTTTTGAAATGTTCCGTGTGACGGTCTCCGACTTTGTTTCGCCTTCCAGGAGATTATCGTTGACAAATTGGAGTGTGCCTTTGATTTTGAATCTCGCAGTCCCTCCGGGGCAAGACTCGATGCATTCTGTTGAAATTATGGAGGTCGCGAAGTGGAAGACGAGCTTTTTTAGGTGGCCACTGGCTGTGCATTGTGCTACTTGATTTTCCGTCGGACATTCTATATTTGCAATTGTCTGTCCTTCACTGCTTCGACAGTAGAGTGATATCTCGGCGACTGTGACGCAATCGTAATATCCGGTGATGTCGCTGCTTTCTATTTCGCAGGTGCTGTTGGACAGAAGAGTTGCGATTTTCATGTTTTCTGCCACCAGATGTAACTGTAAAGTGGATCCAATGTTTGGCTTGGCGTATACTTGCTTATTGCGTGAGAGGACAATGAAACTCTTTGAAACTAGTGGTAAAGGCGAGGCTTTCATGAGTTCTTCCATGTCGCCAGGACTGCACAAGCAGGAGGCTTCTCGGAGACCGTGGGTGCATGTACAGGCTTTACTTGCGAAAATGCACTTGAATTGTTCGGCATGCTGCTTGGTTGAGCATTGGAGTTGACCTGCGCTGTGCGTTGCAAGTTGTCCTTTGTGAGCAGGCTTGATTATGGAAATGCCCATATCAGTTTCCATAAACGCCGATGACAAAATCGGTAGTTGTGGGATGATGGTACCGATGAGGCTGAATCTCAGATTATTCCACATGGTAGTTTGTCCTGGGTAAAGATGGAGTGTATTGGTTGTTGTGGAGTCTTCTTGGCGAATTGTTACTTCGGCATTCACTATTGTTTCCCAGCTTGGGCAATTGAAAACGGTATAGATAGTATCGCCAGTCGGTAATGCGTAGATGCGATAGAAGAGACAGCTTGGCTGGCATAAGAAGCATCCCTTGCAAGTTATACATCCGCAACTCTGTGAACAAAAGGTGTATCCAGGGCTATTGTTTGCTGTGTGTGAGAATTCCTCCAGTTGATCTGAAGGTGAAGCGTTCTCACAGGCATTTTCTACGCAGCTACCTGCAAGATAGCACCGATGAATGGATTCTGAGACCAATTTATGATCTCTTGTAAGGAATTCTACATTCTTCTGGCATCGGAACTTTATGTTGTCCACTTTGAGTGAAATTACTGCAACAAGTTTGTTGCTGCAATCTTTGATGGCAAGACAAGTTTCCTGTTGCAAAGGTTGCAGTGTGATTACCGTAGCTTCGTTATAAGTGCAGGTTCCGGCATTGTCCTTGATTGTACATACTTCTTCGTGGGCGTTTATTGAGATGACCTGCGAGCATCCGTCAGTGTGTGGGATGAGTGCTATCAGGCAGATGACGCAAAATTTGGACGATTTTCGACTACGAAGTCGTTTCCGGCGATTGGTGTACATCATTGGGTTTGGTGGTTTTCGGCACAGAGAACTTGTCAGTCGGTTGAAGGGGTTCAGTGTAGCGAAGATGTAACAAGTCACTCGTACGAGCAGACGGAAGATCTTGCAAAGTAAGCAAAGCCATGGTAGTGAAATGATGATCTTGCAAAGTAAGCAAAGCCATGGTAGTGAAATGATGATCATGTTGGCAAAACAAATGATGGTGATGATCTGCCCAGTTGTCCAACATAGGGTATTGTACATTCGTTCCCAGCAAAAGATGCAGTGTAGTGTTTCACATATTGGATGTGCTTCGCAAGATAGTCGTGTTGCTTGAACAAGCTTTTCATCCGTCCAGGCTTTAATTGAAGCCGTGTAGTCATACATGATGACAGGGTTTGGAAAGATGATAGGTTGACTTTTTGTGCAAACACGCAGTATTGACTAATGCAAGCTTCCAGGACAACGAATGTGATTTCACTTGATATTGACAGTCCACCTTGAATGCATTCTATTGACGAAAGAAGTGTGTCTTCTTGTGCTGAAGAAATAAAGTTTCGCGAAGTTGCATCTGCTAGAACATGTCTGTTCGCTTCTTCGTTGGTTTTCGAGGTAAGCGAGATTGCTTGGTATCCGTGGTAAACTTTCATCACTGATCCCCATACTTTGATTGGTATTGATCCTAGCGTAGTGTCTTGTGACTCATCGATGACTAGAAGCGCGAGGGGACTATCGTATGTGCAAAATATACGTGCATTTTGTCGGCATGCGTGTTTCTCGCAAAAAAGCGACGTCCAAATGGATACCTGTCATGTATCCATTTGGACGTCGTCTCCATCCTTTGCGGTCAACGCAGACAAAGTCGTACTTGTCCAGGTAGTCCTTGATGCTTACGGTGAGTTTTTCTACGACTAAAATGTTGTCGTCGAAAAGCTGAATTTGATTGAAGATTCCCATTTTCTTGGTAGAATCGCAATCAGAGGAGAAGTTGAAGGAGCACACATAGGAAGGACGGTATTCTCGGAGAGCTTGAGGTATCATTTCCAGTCCTGATATTGTTGTACTTGATCCTGTGCCGAAAGAGCATCAAGGTGCCCATTGTGGACATTTACACGTTTTGCCGCATAGTGTTGAACTTGTGTGTAGCGTGGATTGTTCAAAGCGTATGTGTCCCATCGGGCAGTGAATGGGGAACCAGCACATAACCTCTTTTCTGATGTATTCGCATCTTACAATGGCAATTCCTTTTGAGGTGCTGGTAGTCGCATAAAGGAGTGTTTGTTTATATAGGAGGGTGGACGAGGAAATTAGTCGTGCCTTGGATCTTGTCATCATTGGATGATGCGAAGAACCGGCTATTGGCGGTTGAGGAGGTTCTGGTCGTTGCGCTGGGGTGGTATCCTGAGATATTTCCAGTTTGTAGACCAAGTTGTTGGGTCTCGTGATGATTTTTTTGGATGGCAGTTGTATATCCACGGATCTTCTGAAATCGTCTTGAGATCCAACGATTTTTCCCATTTTCCATTGTCCACGATTCAAGACAGGATCGTGAATGAGCGCATAGTCCCCCAGCTGTGGACAACCATCTTCATAAGATCTCGGCGTTTTATGTTCTGTTTTATAGTGTTCACGTAGTGAAGTGAGGTATTCCGTGGTCTAACGTTTCCAAAAGTGAGAAAGCATTTGTGACGTTGCTTTCCATTGTGTTAAGAGCGTCTTACTTGTGGTGGGGACTGGAGTCCATTCGTCATCAGTTTCTTGAGGATATGGTCCTGCAAGTTGGCGTATGGGCGCAGGAAATCGATTGGACGTGAGGGGTAATAGTCCAGATCATCGGTGACATAGGTCAGTGGGCGTGTGTTGACTATTGCTTCCACTTCTTTCGCTAGCGTCTTGATTTGTTCGATATCGAGTAAACGGTTTCGAACAGAGTGCTTGAACGAGTTTTTGAAGACATCCACCATTTTTTCATAAATACCTACTTGCCAAGGGACCAGACTGGGAATGAATTTCACTTGAATCCGTTGTTTCGAGCACTAATCAAGGACATTATGTCCAGAAAGATTGCGCATTGTCACACAGTATCCAAGACGGACATCCATTGGTGGCGATGAACCGTCGTATTTTTCCGTCTCATTGTCGTTTCTGAGACAAAGCATAGGTCCGAAAAAGTCCATGCCCACATTTTGGAATGGGTATTGAGGTGGCGTCGTTCTCCTTGCTGGATGGGTTGGAAAGGGTGGCAGTGCAAAGGGCTTCGCTTTGAATCGTTTGCAGTGGAAGCAGTCGTTGTTTAGTACCTTCTTCACTGTCGTCCTACCCTTTGGGATCCAAAAGCGTTGTCGTAGCTCTGTGAGCGTGTGGTTTATACCGCATTGATTGTTACACGAATGAGTGTGAAGTATGAGAAGGGAAGTGACACGGCTCTCGGTTGAAAGGACGATAGGGGTTATTGCGTCTAGAGGTAAGTCCGAACTGTCGATCCGACCGTGTGATCTCCACAGCGATGTCTTTTTGCATTGGAAAAGATGTAGCTGCTGTTTTTGTTCCTCCGAGGGTGGGTACTGGCGCTGTGCGAGACGAAGCAAGATGACTTCGGCCTTTGTGAGCCAAATGGCAGGAGTTGAGCCGAAATGTGAAACTTTTCTTGATTCTATCGTGAAGGATCGTAGCACGAATACTATCGTATTAAGCAAAACCATCCATGCCCTGAATCGGGAGGCATCAACAATTGGTGTGGAATTCTCTTCTTCTTCTTCTTCTGGAACTTGGGCTGCTGCGATGGAGATTATTGGGGTGGATTTAGTCCGTTCTGGGTTTGCTTCAGTTCCTGTTGTTGCTGTTGAAGTTTCCCGAGGCCAAACTGATATGTCTTGAGCGAGGAATGGTGGGCCGTTCCACCATAGGGAGGCCTCACGCAGTTCTGAGACTGTGGTACCTGCAGCCGACATCTGCAGGGCTAAGTTTTGTAGGAACATATCGGATGAAGGTATTGGTGGCGAGTTCGCGTATACTCCGAGCTCTGTTACGAACGAAGACTGGCACATCTCTGTGCCTTTCGGTCCACATCAATGCGACTGTACTGTCAGTCCATTAGAATTTCTGATGAATCTCGACGTCGAGTTGTTTCGTTAGGTATGCGAGCAATTTTGCACTGACAATGAGAGCTGACAGCTCCAAACGTCGGATAGTTATTGACTGATGAAGTGGCGCTAACCGTGATTTCGACATGATGACACTTTGTGAAGAAAATTCCGGCGATGTTGGACCAGAAGCAACCGCGCAATATGCCGTTGCTGATGCATCTGTAAATACATGGAGGGACGAAACATCGGCCGAATGTCACGTCAGCTGCGCATCCTCGCGAGCCACAGTCTATAATCTACCCTCACGGCTAAATCATGCGATCACGTGGTATTCCCCCTACGCCTGCGCTCTAGAAAATTTTGTTGCACTACCACGATTTAAATGAGAGGATATATATATCCTCTTAACGAAGCACCGTAAAGGCGGCACTGATGGGAAAATGGATACAGTCTCCAATGATGAAAACGAGAGGTTTAGACAGTGCTTTCAGAGTTTCGTGGCGGGACCCTACTCAAGCGGTCTCGAGTCCTCGGGGCGAGAGAGTGTTTACAACGACTTGACATTGCGTAACAGCAGTGTACGGAGCAGAGTAGCCCTCTGCTGGCGCTTTAGCAGTATTCTCACGAAATCACGGTCCTCCTCGAATGGATAGATAAGAATCCCTGAGAGGGCACGCAGCGATGGTCCGCAGTCTGCTCTTGCCCTGAAGATGTACGTTTGGCGCACCTATTCACGAAGTCGCGGAGAGATCAGGGAGTCCTAGGATCAGTGTTTGTTTCTAAGAAGGGGGTGCAATCCAATACCCAAGAAGAACGGGTCATCCTAAACTGTTGTGACATTTCCTGAAAGCACATGCAATTGACCAAACTCTGAATATTTTCTAACTTTCTTCCATTATTCTCGAGATTTACAAGTAGTGCGGGTGCACTGATGACAGGCAAATGTGCCGGGGCTCCATAGTTCAGAAGAAAAACACCAGAACACCAGAATAGGAATCCACCGATCGAGAAAGAGTCCGCCGTGTCCCAACAATGGAAAAAAAACGCCAACATACGGGTCCACGGATGAAGAATGGGTCTGCCGTGAACCAGTAGTGGGGGAAACGCCAGGATAAGGGTCCACGGATGGAGAATAGGTACGCCGTGGCCAATAGTCGGGAAAACGCCAGGATAAAGGCCCATGAATGACGAAAGAACCGGTCGTGGCCAATAGTAAGGAACACGCCAGGATGACGACCCACGAATGGAGGATGGTTCTATCGTGGCCCAGTAGTGGGAAAAACGCCAGTATACGGATGGTCAATGGATGAAGAATGGGTCTGCCGTAGCTAATAGCAGGGAAACCGCCAGGACATGTTTCCGCAGATGGAGAATAGGTACGCCGCGGCCCAGTAGTGGGAAAACACCGGGATAACGGTCTGCAGTGGCCCAGTAGTGTGAAAAAGATGACTATTCGCACTACGTTGGTTATGCTGAGTTGCACACAGGTTCTTAAGCCATCTTGAAGATGCGCCCGTGCAGAGTTGGGAATGGCTGTCCATGACGAGTCCATAGGCGTTGAATGAATGCACTTACAAAAAAAACAGTAGGTAGTACCATGGTATCGGAAAATAGTATTACATGTAGATGTGTGATTGAGAATCTAGAAGCAGGCAAGGACCACGAGAAGTGTGGAAGCCCGACGTTTGTGAGCCGGCCAGTCTGGTAGAATACGCAATTTACAAAGAAGATTCCGTATTTGAGCTCAGTTAATGATTAGTCTTGCTTTTTTGTTAATTCTCTAAGCATATCACATGTGTGAAACTTTTCTATCTGCCTCAAGTGGCTGCCCCACCCCACTTTCTAGCGTCCCGAAGGAGCGCTAGTATATATATACAGTAGACGGCAGTGGCGGTGGCCCATCTGCGGCCTCGAGAAGGACGCAGCGCGACCGCGCCGCGCGTGCCGAGATCGGTTTCGTCTGCCACCGGAATGACACTTCTAGGCTCTTTTCTTCCCAACTTGTTCGAAAGTGCTTAAAATCGGGTAGAAAAGCCGCTAAAAATAGTATAACAGCAGCAGAAAACTCGGTTACCGGGCGCGCGGCGCGGTTGCGCAACCTCTTTCTCGAGGCCGTGGATGGGCCAACGCCATTGACGACCACTGTACATGGTGGTCCAAAATTACGGAGACGAAGGCGCGATGCGCATTTTTTGAATTATCTCGAGTTTCGGCGTTTTGCATCCAATCTTTTGCTGCTCATTTGCTCAATTGTGCAGCTTCTTCTAAAACATTACCCAACACTATGATTTTTAGGGAAATCTAGGCCATCAGTCAAGCTTAGTTTTACCACCCAATTGCATTTTTTTGTGTAGGCTTGGCGCGCATGTTGTGCTAGTGTGTAAAATTTTACAAGAGGCACACTAAGCAGTACATCGAAAAGTACAAGGTGTGGGAAACAGAAAAACGTTAAAGTCATTGTAAATGGCCACCTACCTTCATTATGAGGTCCAGAATTTTGTGCGGATACGCCGAAATTCAACGCGGGCTGAGGGTGCTTTTCAATTCCAGTCACCATCATTTAATCTATTATGAGGGGAATACTTCTCAGAACATTAAGATTGGAAGTTGATGAGCCTGATAAGTTCCAGTCCCCTCCCTAAACAGTGAAAAAAGATCCAGAAACAGCCCTGAAATACGTTTTTGCTCTGTTTTTGCACAGGAACTCATGTCCGCTTCATTATAAATTTTATTTTCAGGATTCAGTCGAGCAGATTTCTCGTTATGGTATTCATTCGAGGACAAAAACTGACTTTTCTCTTATAAAAGTTGTTAAATCCTTGGAGCAGACGCTTTTAGAAAGGTCAGATTATCTAGGAAGACTGCGCCACAGCAGGCGACTAGTTCAAATTCTTCATGTGTTTTCTAGCCGGTGGTAGGAGAAATCGTGAGATGTGATCGTAGATTTTGTTCATTGTAGAGTGAAAAATATCGTATTTGAAACAAAATTGCCAACTCGCTTTGCAACGCTAGATGTGAACCTTTTAGCGTGTCTCCGTAATTTTGGACCACCCTGTATATATATATATATATATATACAGGGGGGGCCATAAGTTATTGTACAACGTTTGCTCATTTATTTCTCCACCAGCAACACATGGATTATCCTGCTCTTTTCGCTGCCGAATAGAGCAGGGATCAAAGTATCTTACAGTTAAAACCCGGTTTCCCGGGAGAGTTTTGCTTTGGAGCAGTTGGACTTAGAACAGGTTTTTGAAAAAAGCGGGTTGATGTGGAAATTTTTTACGAAAAATCCACCAAATCTCTAAAGTGGGGTGTACTGCTTAGATGCATCTTAAAGAGCAAAGAATGCTCTTTCTAAAAATATCAAACTGTTTTTGTGGCTGTTTTGCTCGGAAATTGCGGGCAGAGTTAGTGCATTTTGCGGCACCGAAAGTCTGCAATGAATGTTTCCGATAAACTTTTTTCGTTATCTTGGAAGTATCCAGGAGGTTTTTGTGATCAAAAGATAGAGCAAATCCAGCTCTATTAAACAGTGCCTAGTGCGGCAAAAAATATTTTACTACTGCGGAGAAATGGGCCAGCAAACGTTGTACAATAACTTATGGCCCCCCCTGTATATATATCAGTGGCGGACGCAGGGGGGGGGGGGGGGCGGGGGGGGGGCGCGCCCCCCCCCCGAGAATGGGTCGCCAAATTTTCGAAATTACTTTACAATACAAATAAAAATCTTGTGTTAGTTTATTTTCAATTGTTTATTTTTATTATTATTTTTAATATATTTTTTATTTATTGTTTATTATTATAATTAATATTATTATTAATTTTATTTTCCGTCTGGGTCCCCAAAACGGCGGAGACCCCACTTTTCTTCCCACGCCCCCCCTCCCGCCCACTTTCTGCGTCCGCCACTGATATATATATATATATATATATATATATATATCAGTGGCGGACGCAGGGGGGGGGGCCCCCCGAGAATGGGTCGCCAAATTTTCGAAATTACTTTACAATACAAATAAAAATCTTGTGTTAGTTTATTTTTAATTGTTTATTTTTATTATTATTTTTAATATATTTTTTATTTATTGTTTATTATTATAATTAATATTATTATTAATTTTATTTTCCATCTGGGTCCCCAAAACGGCGGAGACCCCACTTTTCTTCCCACGCCCCCCCCCCTCCCGCCCACTTTCTGCGTCCGCCACTGATATATATATATATATTTCTCTGAGGAATGAGGTCAATCTTCTTTGAATGGTGAAGTGCCAAACCAGGGAATGCTAAGAAAGCAAGACGGAGGGCAATATTGGAAAATATGACATAATTATTAGTCCTTCAAGACGAACACAAAGAAGTGCGAGCGAAGCGAGCATTAGAAGAAGTCTGGAAGTCCGGCGTTAGCCGGACGGACAGACTGGTATATATATATATATATATATATATCAGTGGCGGACGCAGGGGGGGGGGGGGGGGGGGGGGGGCGCGCCCCCCCCCGAGAATGGGTCGCCAAATTTTCGAAATTACTTTACAATACAAATAAAAATCTTGTGTTAGTTTATTTTTAATTGTTTATTTTTATTATTATTTTTAATATATTTTTTATTTATTGTTTATTATTATAATTAATATTATTATTAATTTTATTTTCCGTCTGGGTCCCCAAAACGGCGGAGACCCCACTTTTCTTCCCACGCCCCCCCTCCCGCCCACTTTCTGCGTCCGCCACTGATATATATATATATATATATATATATATATATATATATACCCCTTCATGTGCCACCTCATCGCGGTGAAGGGGTGAACATCTACCAGAGTTCATCTCTGGGAGATGAACAACGGCACAAACGGCCACGCAGTTCAGAACCGCACTACTTGTAGTGCGTGAACGGGCGGCCCTTGGATAGCTCCGGCAAGGCACTCCAGGGGTAACCAGGCCACCAGAAAAACCACGACATTCGCAACAGAGAGAAAACCGGCCCGAAATCGGACATGCTCTCCCACGGCGCCCGGAGATGCCCCTGCCGAGGACGGAAGAGGAAAGGGACGGGGCGCCACTGGAAATCCCGATAAACGATTTGGACAATGCTTGGACATCTGCACATACAATTGCCGATCAGCCGCATCCGACGCAGACTTGAGAACTCTTCTCCACATATCTAAGAGGCTCAGGTACGATGTCATATGTCTGCAAGAGACGAAAACGAAAACCCCGTATGCAAGAAGAATGGAAAGCGGAGAACTGATTATAATGGGGCAAAAGATTGACGCGAAGAACGTTGGGGGAGTCGGTTTCTTGATCCACCCAAGAGTACAGCCCAGCATTCATTCGCACGAAATTCTGAGTCCGCGTATTGCTGTGCTACGATTACGAACGACGAAGAAAGCGACCATCACCATTGTAAACTGCTACGCTCCTAACTCTGTTGCCAGCGAAGAGGACAAAGACAACTTCTACTCTGAGCTGGAAGCAGTAGTTAAGAAGGAAAAGTCATACTACAAATACATATGCGGGGATTTCAACGCCCTTGTAGGAAATGGAAGCGACGGAAACTGGAGACTAGGTCGACACGGAAATGAAGCTAGGAACGACAATGGCTTTCGTCTATTAGATCTGATGTCTTGTTGCAACCTGTTTCATGTAAACTCCATCTTCGAGAAGCCTCAACACAGACGGTGGACCTGGGAAAGTCCTAACGGACAAACTCATTCAGAGCTAGACCACATCCTCACGAACCGAAGATGGAGCCTGATGGACACTTCAGTAGTACCCTCTTTTAACACCGGATCCGACCACAGACTGCTACGGGCCACGACTCAGTGATCGCATATTCAAAAGAGACACACATCGTGGGCCACCTATACGCTCTCCTGAGTATGATGAATCCGAACTGCAGAAGGCCATGATGCATACAACTGGAGAAAGGAGGAGGATCCCACAGAAGACTATGAAGAATTAGCAAAAGGGCTGATATTTTGTGCCAAAGCAGCTATGATGAACTACAAACAGAGAGGAGAAAGGCTGAACCCAAAGGCCAAACAATTGCTGCGCCGTAGAGGTGAAGTCAAAAGAGATCAGGCAGCGACGCATTTGGAGAAAGTTGTCATCAATAAAGCCTGTCGCGCGGCCATGAAGGAATCCCTTAGAGAGCACCGCAAAAATAAGCTACATTCGACAGCCGCTCAGAAGAAAAGCCTGAAACGATGCCGACGAGAACTCTCGGACTATTCTGCTGTGACCACGTGCCTGAAAGACAAACAGGGAACACCCAAAACGACGAGGACGGACATGGAACGCATTGTAACGGACTTTTATACAAATCTGTACCGCTCAACAACGGTTGTCCCAAGACGCCCATCCCCCACAGAAGAAAAGCCACCACCCATTCTGGTCTCGGAAGTGAGAATTGCAATTCAATCGCTGAGAAAGGGGACGGCCCCAGGACCCGATGGCATTACAGCGGACTTGCTTAGAGTCGGAGGATATACAATGCATAAACTCTTAGCAGAGCACTTTACCTCCTATCTCGAAGCTGGCATCATTCCCGATCAGTGGAAGAGCTCCAAGACAGTGTTGATCTTCAAAAAAGGTGACAAAGAAGATATCGAAAACTACCGCCCTATTGCTTTGTTGTCTATACCGTACAAACTGTTCACGAAGATCATTCTGAACCGGCTTGAAACCACGCTTGATGAGTACCAGCCAATAGAACAGGCAGGTTTCAGAAAAGGCTTTTGCTGTATGGACCACATTCACACTATCGTCCAGCTGATTGAGAGATGCAGGGAATACACGATGCCTCTGATCCTCACATTCGTCGACTACAGAAAAGCATTCGACTCCGTCGAAACGAATGCAGTCTTGAATGCGCTCATACATGCAGGAGTAGATCCAGCTTACGTGAACATTCTTGAGCAGTGCAATGTCGGAACAACGACGACAATCCAGTTGTTTGACAAAAAACTACGCATTCCGATCGGAAAAGGTGTCCGACAAGGAGACACAATATCGCCAAAACTGTTCACGTCAGCCCTCCAGTATGCTATGTCTCGACTGAACTGGGAAGACAAAGGTATCACGATCGACGGAAAGAAGCTCTCAAACCTACGATTCGCAGACGACGTGGTTCTTGTTAGCAACAACACATCAGAGATGAACCAGCTGCTAAACGAGCTGAACGAAGTGAGCAAGAGCATCGGGCTGGAAATGAATATGAAGAAGACACAGATGATGGCAAATCAGTGGTGTGACAACGGAATAGTACAGCTGGATGGAATTATCTTGAGGAAAGTAGACAGCTACGTTTACCTGGGACGTGAAGTAAATATGACGAACGACTTGACAGGCGAAATTGGGCGAAGAAGAAAAGCGGCGTGGGCAGCCATGGACACGATTCGAGAAACGACAAGTCAAATCAGGGACTCGAAGCTGCGAGCTCACCTATTTGATTCTACGGTACTTCCGGCACTGTGTTATGCTACTGAAACATGGACGGACAACAGAAACATCTCCTTGGCTATGAGAACGACACACAGGGCCTTGGAAAGATGTCTTCTGGGAACGAATAGATGGAAGCAATGGAAATGCGGCCTCAGTAGCAAAGACTTGAGGAAGGAATCGAAGATCAAGGACCTGACAGACTACATGGCATCCGCAAAGCATCGGTGGGCAGGACACGTGATGCGCCGAACTGACGACAGATGGAGCACGAGATCAACTCTCTGGACTCCCTTGAACGTCAAAAGACCCCTCGGCCGACCCTTCACGCGCTGGTCTGATACATTTTCCAGGTCGTTTAAACAAAGAGAACTGACGAACTGGATGAGAGCGGCCCGAGACAGGAGAACCTGGAGCGAATGTGGTCCACACTGAGAAGACCAACCCAGCAGTGAAGATGGACCATCAAAGTATCAAAGTAAGTATATATATATATATATATATATATATATATATATATCAGTGGCGGACGCAGGGGGGGGGGGGGGGGGGCGCGCGCCCCCCCCCGAGAATGGGTCGCCAAATTTTCGAAATTACTTTACAATACAAATAAAAATCTTGTGTTAGTTTATTTTTAATTGTTTATTTTTATTATTATTTTTAATATATTTGCAGGGGGGGGAGCCCCCCCCTGCGTCCGCCACTGATATATATATATATATATATATATCAGTGGCGGACGCAGAAAGTGGGCGGGAGGGGGGGCGTGGGAAGAAAAGTGGGGTCTCCGCCGTTTTGGGGACCCAGACGGAAAATAAAATTAATAATAATATTAATTATAATAATAAACAATAAATAAAAAATATATTAAAAATAATAATAAAAATAAACAATTAAAAATAAACTAACACAAGATTTTTATTTGTATTGTAAAGTAATTTCGAAAATTTGGCGACCCATTCTCGGGGGGGGGCGCGCCCCCCCCCCCCCCCCCCTGCGTCCGCCACTGATATATATATATATATATATATATATATATATATATATATATATATATATATACAGGGTGGCTGTTAAGCATGGATCGCGTTTTCCAGATGCCAAAAAGAAAACAAGAGAGTAGCTGTAACCTGCTTTTGCTAATGGTACTATAGGCAGTGGCTTCTGTAAATAGCATGAGAATTTTGGTCCCCGTTATTGGACTCCTTCAGAAGTTATAGGGAGATTTCATCATCGTACTGCCATCGTCGACCTGAGCGATTGCGCGCTCTGTGCTACTGAATTTGTTAAACGCGCTGGTTTTCTCGCACCATCAGTCGGAAACATGGTTGGGCAGCAGAGTGAGAGAGGGTATGCTATCCCACTCCAGAAACCAGGGAGACTTCTATCAATTTGCACCTCGTGTTGATGTGGCATCAAGGAGAAGAGTATCGCCAGCGACAACTCGATCAGATTGAATCACCTAGCTTCCAACCAAAATATCTCTATAAACACTGCTCAGAAGATCGCGAAACTTCAGCTGGGGCTGTGCAGTTACTAAACGTTCTGGGACAGGGCACTACCAGATTAGGGCAGGAGGGAACATTTGGAGTAAGCAGAGAAAAATTTCAACGGAAATCTCCGTGGCCGCCTGCTCAATCTCTTTTTTTGAGACGAAAAAAGTTTTTCACTTTTAGAACTGCATGAATTCTGTTCAGCCAGCACAACTACTGTTTTGCTTCGTAGTACCATGAAGAAGTGGATGATGTGCGGATGAGCTCTGCTCCTTTAGTCTGCCATGATTTGGGACGAGTTCACTTCATGAAGGTCTAATTCGCTATTATTCATGGTAAAATTGGCGAAAACTGACGCCGGTTTTCATAAGCAAGCGCTATCACAACATGTACTTCTTCCATGGATCAGGAGACACAGCTTCGTGCAGTGATTTATCTTGCAACAAGATTGGGCCATGATCGCACCACAAAATCCACTTTCGTCTTCTGTGACCCTGATTTTCCCAGTTAGTGAGGCTAAGATATATAGTCCTTCCACACCTCGATCTCAATCCGCTGTTCTACTTTGCTTGGAGTTTCTTAGAGGACAAGATGTCTGCTACAAGCCACAAAAGTGTGAACTCCCCCAGGGCAGCATTTGAAAGAAAGTGGAGCAAGACCGACGTCAACCTCTCGCGGCCAACAGAAGTCTTGCCTAAGGTGAGAGAAAGGACCTGCGCCTAGGTCGCAATAGACGACTTCGCGCGGCACCTTGCGTGCTGATGACTAATGATTTATTGAAAGAGATAGTAAATATGCCGTCCCGAAATCTCGCGTTTCTGGAGCAGGAGGTTAGAAAATTGAGCGATCCATACTTAACAGCCAACCTGTATATATATATATATATATATATATATATATATATATATATATATATCAGTGGCGGACGCAGGGGGGGGCGTGGAGAATGGGTCGGCAAATTTTTGAAATTACTTTACAATACATATAAAAATCTTGTATTAGTTTATTTTTATTGTTTATTTTTATTATTATTTTTAATATAATTTTTATTAATTATTTATTACTAGTCTGGCCGTCCGGCTGACGCCGGACTTCCAGACTTCTACTGATGGTCGCTTCTCTCGCATACTGCACCTTGAAAGCAAACACAAAAGTGTCATTGGATTGGTAAATACTCTTTCCTTCCACGCAGTTCTATCGCTTTCCTGAGAAGCCCTTGATCCCGCAGGTGGTAGCTTCCCCCGTAGAATGGAATTATATTCTCCCATATAAGCGAAGTTAGTGGCTGTGAATAATTGAATGTAACAAATGCAGTGCAAGTGCTATCTTGAAATGATTTAGACTCAACTGGTTGTTGTGGTAATTCAAGTGATGAGGGTCCACCGGTGTATATAAACAGAAAAGAAGGAGTGGTTTATTCAGACACAACGGAATGGGAAGAGAATTCAGATACGAAAGGAAACAATGTACATCTAGGTGATTTAGGTAGGAGGGTCCGCTAAGCGTACCGCTCATGCAGAAATAGGCCCGCCTAGCGAATTCATATTACATGTGGACGCCGGCGCACCCTTG
This sequence comes from Ancylostoma caninum, assembly GCA_037903475.1. Lineage (NCBI taxonomy): Eukaryota > Metazoa > Nematoda > Chromadorea > Rhabditida > Ancylostomatidae > Ancylostoma > Ancylostoma caninum. The sequence goes on along the minus strand of JBAJFG010000556.1, from coordinate 122,804 downwards.
TCACACCGCTGGACCCGACTCCAGGTGTTTCCTCACTTTTGGACGCCGGCGCATCCTTATCACAACGTTGGACCCGACTCCAGGCGTTTCCCCACTTTTGGACGCCGGCGCATCCTTGTCACAACGTTAATCCCTGAACGGAGTTGTGGTCAAATAGAACAATGTTTGCGCAGTACAGTGAGTGGCAAGTGGGTCTTCACCTCTGCTCCTCTGGCTTATGCAGCGTGGATTTGTGAAAAATGGTCAAAAATTGGTACCCATTTTTGGGGGTCAAACTGGGAAAAATTCGTTTACCGAACCACTTTCAATGGTCATATTCCCTTGAGTACCCAGACATTAATGCATTATAAAGGTCAGACCTTGCCGCTTATGCTGACCTAGTTTGACTCCCATCGGCTTCGGCTACGGCTTCCAGCTCATCGATGTCTAGGTTTATCACAAGGCTCAATTTGGAGCTTCATGTCGCCTGAGCAGAACTTCGCAAGCAAACGCTGTTCAGTGCATTTACTAGCCAAATGTCCCCTAACACTACCCTGATGTTCCCAGCTTTCTCAGCTCTAATGGCTGGAAAATGGAACCTATGTTCCAAAACGACACGATTTTTCGTCCTTGAGTAGTTTTACAAAAAATGCTTTCAAACAAAAATCCGAACACTGATCAAAAACCCAGGAAGTGATTTTGAAAGGATGAGGATGTACCTTCATAATGAAAATAAAAATGAGGAGAGATCTAGTAAATCTTCGAAGATAGGAACTGTCAAACTGATCGCTCATAAAATCGGACATTTCATACTTGACGACCTAATATATAATCATCGCGTTCAGCACGTGAAATAACCCGGCTCCGCAACCTCTCAAGGGGTTCTACGACATCGTGCGACAATGTGACCGTTTTATTCTGAATGAAGCGGTAATTCATCGTTGTTAGTAAAAGCAGTCGAAACGCGCAACATTCACATCCTTCTATAAGAGTCGGTGTAGCTGTCAGCAGAACCATCGTAACACTAATATATTCATAGGGCATCATTGGCCACGCAACATTTCTGGCTGGGCCCAAACACCTCGCTGCCTTCTCAGCACTGCCGTCTTTTTAAGACGTTTCTGCAGTTCCGCGCAGACAAATAGATTCTTCTTGCATCATTTCATGCAGATGGCAATTGAAATCGGACCTCGCTTTAAAATCTGAGTAAATCAGACAATGAAGAAAAATTCATGAAGGATGAGTTGCCAGCGACTGGCAGAGGAAAATGAAGTAGAATACGATTAGAAGCTCTAAATTATGTTTTACTCTGAATTCGGTGCTCCTTCTCCTTCGAGTTTCGGTAAACTATACTTCAGGCTTATCTTAGGATAAGTCGTAACAGCCCTCGCGCGCAACTATCCTTCGTCCACGTCGCATTCACTGGTCTTCAAAGAATATCGTTTACGGAATAAAGCAACAACCAGCGCACTAAATAAGTGTTTCCAGGTCTATTTAGAATATTTTTGACGCCCGACGTTGCAGTATGCTTACGTACCTCAAGCTAATACTAAGTGCGTGCAAAAGTTACAGGGCAAATGTATCCAATTCTCTAAAACATCTTAATTCGGCTCAAAATGAACTGTTTTATCCATAACGAAAAGCGTTGGCATCTCTGTAATGTTGCCAATGGGGTAAAAGCGCTATTCCAAGAAATCTAAAATTTGACAGGTTTATACTCGAAAGAGTGGCACACGTCGTTTCCGAGAAGGGTCTGTTCAACAACAGTTTTACAGAGAATCTAGAGTGATAAAAGCCTGGAAAGGTATTTCCAATGTATAATGAACAATTCATTTATAATGGAAATATTTATATATAGGGTCAGCGACTCAATAGAATGAACAAGGGTTGAAAAGTACTGAAAATTAGTAGAGGAATCGAGTAAGTAAACAGCATTATGCGCGAGCTACAGCATCCATTGAGAAATATAGGTGTTGTTCGTATGTTGAAACCGGCAACAAAATTTTAGAGATCAGGTGAGCATAGAGTGAGGTAGGGAAAACTGTTCTCACCATAGCCACTAACGAATTAATCTTTCCACTAGAAAAATCTACTTCCACAAGCAGAACCCACTTTTACCATTGTTTTATAATAGCTCTATAATTGCGTACCAGCTCTATATTTTGCAAGATCGCGGCACGAAAAACTCCCACCCAGTGTAATAGGACTAGGAGTAATGTAGAACATTCAAAGCAACTAGCTAGTGGCTAAGGAAAGAAATTTCAAAGGCAACGGCTTCTGTTTCATAAGACAGTGACGTGGGAAGGCTCCGATTTTTTTTCTTCTACAGAATCCCAAGTTCCTGCAACCATACAGCACCAAAGAGGCAGACCACCAGCACCACAGGCACACCAATGGCGACGGCAAGAATTACGCCAAGTGGTACTGAAACGAAAGAACAAGCGTCTGATGAAAACTGCTTCTTAGTTCATCTGAAGGACAAACTTCGTCTTTTATTAGTCTCTGGCAAGTACGTGGTAATCTTCGTGTCTCCTTGTGAAGGCAAGTAACGACCATCGCCAGTAACATGATTTCGTCCATCTGCAATGGAAGGCAATATGTACCTCGTAAAGATAGCTAGCAATAAAAAGGCTAGGTCAACAAAAAGTTTCTCTTTCCGAGACGAGGAATAAATAAATAGATCAACTTAGTTTCTATATACACAGAAGGGAAACGTGTATTTTGTAATAATGAAAATGAGAAATCAGAAACATACACATTGGATCGGCTCGATACTCACACCCAAGCACTTCACGAGGACCTAAAGTTTGCATCCATTACGATACTTGTGTAATAAGCTCAGAGAATGCCAAAAATTAACGGTTATTCTCGATAAGGCCACCGTCGCTCAATTTCGCGTCGCTATGATGTATCTAATACTGATGTGGTAGACAAGCGGTTCAGGAAGAAGTGACGATCGGCGTATTGCTATGCAAAGAGCGCGAAGAGGATCTGGACAAATCACCCACTTCCCAACAAGTTAGCTCTGGAGTTTTCAGCTGCCGATCATATTGAAATGGCCGAGGAAATGCTGTGGGCGTCCATGGAACGTATAGTTCCAAGCACAACGATGGTCACTTCCCCATGAAAGGAAGATCAGAATTAAAATCGAAACCGCTACTAGTTTTGGGATGATGAAAATTTAATCTGGCCAATAGAGCATTTTGCAAAAAGAATGCCATAGTCGCCGCTGTATAATACAATAGCATTAGTTTATATAATAAACACAAATGATAGTAGTGAAAGGCAACAAGGCAACGAATTTAGAGTTACTCCGAGTACAAATTAGTGCAAATCTTTGTCTATTACCAACGGCTCGCACTGCGTACGTACCATGGAAAACCGTATCTCGCAAAAGCTCCCACTTTGAGATAGAACAGAGCTGTTCCAGAATCTCAGAAAGCGAGAGATCCGACTGATCCAATGTCTTTTCGGACAGCTAGATTCGGTTACTGGAATTCTGCGGAAATCCTAGGAAAAATACTGCAACCCCAGAAAAACATAGGGAGATATCTACGTACTACAGGATGCGTGGAAAGTATTGACCGTTCATAAAAGTAGTAGTAACTCAGGATTTAAATTAACTCCGACAGCCTATCATATGTCATTTTGTACCCCTTGTTTTCCTCTTTGTGATTATTGTAACCATTTTCTACAACTCAAAGGCCTCATAGTGAACGAATAGTTCTTCTAAAGCTGTGCTAATTCCCTACCCAGGTTCAGTAAACTATTCTTGCAGCAGTACGCCTTTCGTCATGGTAAAAAACTCCTAAAATTGTCTGATCTTGTGCATTTTACATAGTTTCTAGAAATTAGATATTCATGGTTTTTGCTTGAAAAAATGTGAAGCAACGAAATTTACAGTCAAGTTCCAGTTCATATATAGATAAAAGCACTAGAAATGCTCTTAGATCCGGGGAGGAATAACGAAATCACAGCGATGCGAGGATGATCGACGACAGAACAACCCCCGATTTTATTCCATGAGCGGTACAGTATTCAATAAAACAGAATTGATGTTTCATTGCGGAACTCAAGCACTCACCCGCAGGGGAAGCTCGATATTCACATGCTAACACTTCGTGCTGCCCTAAAGAAGTCGGTTCAGTCCAAGAAGTTCTGAAAAGGTTTAAAAGAACCTTGTGAAGCAAAATCAACCTGTAAGCGGAGCGGCACGATATTCGCAGGCCAAGACTCCATGTGATCCTGAATGATATTAGATACCGTGAAGATCATAGCCACAATATGACCGAGTAGGGAACTCAAAACCTCCAAACAAGTTCATTTTCTACATTTGAAAAGAAAATGTTAATAATAAATGGTACAAAAAAAGACGTTTTAGTAAGGACGGAACACTTTTCCAGAATCATGGTTAGACAAAAACGGGGGTGGTGGAAAGGAAGCTTTGAGTTTCCACTGGAAAGAGAAACTGATGCAGCAGCAATTTTGAAAAAGAGGTTGTTAAAAAATCCATTCCCAATCTGAATTTCTGAAAATAGGCACCTAGAGAATCACAAGAAGATTTAGGATGAAAAAAAACAAGAAAAGCTCATGCAGATCTCCACGCTATGTCCCCCGACTGCGTCCGTCCGTGTTCTTGCTATGCGAAACATTATCTAAAAAAAGAAATAGCAGAACCGTCAAGGAACAGAACGACCTGGAACCGCTGGTCATGATTTGATTACCTCCAGAACCTGATTGCATCACTGAAACATGGGTACTCTTATGCCCATAGGTAGCAGCTGGGTATAAACAACGTCACGTGTGGATAAACATGTTGATAAGTGCCAGGTGAGGGGTGAATTTGAGCACGTCAAGACGTTTACCACTGGGAGACGCAATGATGCAATCGGGCCCAGAATCAGGTTTTGTATTCCTCTGTGTCTACAATGTTCCGTTCTTCTTCGTTGTGCTGTGCTATATAAAACCCAAAATCTTGTAAACAGAATGATCAAACATCAACGCTTTCATGAGAACTGGTTTTTAAGTAGCGAGCCAGAGAGAGTCTCTTCTATTCAAGCTCCAGCAACGCACGCTACTAGCATTCAAGCGCTAATCTTTGGTCTTGTTTTGGTCGCGGGCGATCAACTGAGGAAGGAAGATCGGTTTTCATAACGGTGGCTGGAATCACGTTGATTCGAGAAGTGAATGCGCTGAGCTTTCGAACGAGTTGCTCAGAATGCGTGAACAGAAAGACCGCAAGCAAGAAAGCCACTGCGCCACCTAGTCAGTCACTTACGCAGCTGTTTAATCAGTTAAATATTAGGGATTTGTACAAATGAATGGACAGGTTTCACCTCAAGATAGTACCACTTTTTTCGATTTTACAATGCTGCTCGAACACAGGTTTTGTCATGCTTTACAGGCCAAATTTCTTTTTAAAGATTTGGGAGGAAAACACAAAAAGCAATTTTTCTAAATAGCAGCATAAATTTTTACGTATACTTGATCAGAGGGAAATTTTCCCTCACTTGTCGCGAAGGAAAACATTACTTAAGTCACAGCAATCATCACCTTTCATTTCTTCTTTTCGCGTACTCTATTTAGAAACTCTAACAAGAGAATTTTCCAAATATTTAACATATATGTATGTGCGCGAGAGAAAAATTGGATTGGGCGGACTCGACCACTCAAATCGGTGGAGAAAGGCTGAATGGCGACTCCCTCTTGTCAGCGCTTTTTAGAAACTGTTATTAATGTTGAAGGACACATATTGTTAAAATGACTGGGATCAGAATAAATAATTTATGATATGAAATGAAACACGCGTTTGAATTCGAAAAACTAGTTGAGATTTCGTTCCATTACCACTCTATTTACACTACTCTCTTATGGAGCTTAAGCTCTCAAACACGCTTTCTTGTAATCAATCGTAAAGGGAAAAGGGTATGGGACTCTGTTGTTCGACAGGATACTGCTCTATATAAGCGGTTGTTCATGAGTGATTAGTGTTTCTAGGCTTCAGTTGCACGAGCGGATCATTAGAGTCTTGGGTAAAATTTGAGTGCGACGAATTCCCGCCTTTGGCGTCAACGTGAACATCTTTCGAAGTGTTTTGGTTTCATAAATTCACACTCTCCCAAAACAATCAAACAAACGCTTGACAACATAGCAAAAACGTGGAGAGGCACGGCAAAGATTATAGAGATCTCTCACCGCAAGGCTGAAAAGACTGTGAGGAGGTAGGCCGACTTCTGTTCTCGTAGTGCTCGAAGGTTTCGCGTGGGTCCAGAAAGGCTGGAGGGTCTCTGGAAAATAAGCTGCGGTCAGATACAGAGGCAACGAAAAGATTGCGTAATGAATGGGTCAATTTGCGAGGAAGCCTCCTCTCCCTGCCGCAGAATCAAAGCTCACCTGGCCTTCATTTTCGGGCTCAGATGCAGTCCAGAGGCGAGATGTTGTACGAACTGCAAGTGATCAATATGGAAATGTGCCTGGCAAAGCGCGATTGAAGCCGATTGAGAACCAGAGACCGTGTATACGGAATTGATCGAATCGCTCAAGGTTAAGTGAACAGGACAGTGAGGCGCCTTTACATTCAATGACGCAGTTTCCTGACATAATGGCTGCGACCCTTGATATACAGACGATGAACCGAAAATGTCTCAAATTTAAAATGTGGCCTACAAAAGGAAAATTCATGGTGAGGGAAACGTAAGGAAGGAGCGAAAGCCTGGAAATGATGATTTTATTTTCTGCAGGAAAAGAAATTCATCTCTCCATCATTCAATGCACTGGCATATTTTTGCACAATCATCTACATACCTACACTGTTAGGAAACGATTTCAGAATTCTTCCTAGAACTCTTCCAAAATCGAAAAAATCTATGACTTGTTGCAATCACAGTCAATCAAGAAATCACAGTCAATCATGAAAAGAATTAGTTTTTGTTATAACTTAAACTCGTTCTTTTTAGTTTCCAGACTTGTCTTTTTTTACAAGCTTGTTTACCGAACAGGATGTTATTAGTATGCATTACTGGCCAATTTTTCAGTGGTTTCGCTTTCGTAAGGAGCTGTTTCGTAAGGAGAAAGGGTCGAATGATCCACGAAAATAGCTGCACAAACGCCTTCTCAGTTAGACATCGAAGAACAAGGAAATATTACAGAAACCGCAGAATCTTTGCAAAACTAAGATCCCATTTCTGCAAGGCCACTGAAGGGTTCTTGTAGTTTTCGACTCTAAGAAAATCAAAATATTGTGCATAAGAAGACAAATGAGATTAGTTTGCTTCTTTTTTCGTTGTTAAGTGTTAAATGCTGAACAAGTAAAAGTTTTAAACGTGCAAAAGCGACTTCTTAGCTCTGGCTGAAAACGAAAAACTGCGGTATATGGTAGGCTAATGTACAGTATCGGCCAAAATTATATAGCCTTTTGAATTTTCCTCCATAACTTTTGGTGGAGAATGTAAAGCTTTGCATGGAAAGAAACCAAAGCATTTTTTGTGTTATGGACTTTGGGTTCACTGTGATCGACTTAGTGTTGTTAAAACAGAATGAGCTAATTTGACAGAGATTCTCAAATTGGTTTACTGCTAAAATGAACTTCACCTTGCATCGTATGCTTAGATCAGTGATCATATTTGAATGAAAGCATGCTTTCACTCAAATATGAGTTGAGCCCATTATAAGAAGTCCAATTCTTGTTGAAATACTGTATCTAAAAGCCCTCCTTTTATCTTCTGAAGATGCTGCAAATTACCGGATTCTGGTCTTTAAGAGCAATTACTTTATCCAAAGGAAATCAGTAGACAAAAAGATACGATTTTATTCCATTTCTATAGCATGTTAATGTCTGCAACACCCATAAAAACATGGGCTTCGAAGCTTGACACTAAACAAAGTTATGAGGAAAATGGAGAAAACTCCAAAAGGCTAGATAATTTTGGCCTGCACTCTAGGTATTATCAGCTCTGGCGGGCCCAAAAAAGAGTTGTGAAAAGAACCGAGATGGGTAGGACATCACTGATTTGGACGGGGTTGTGGATTTAGGCAGATCCACAGGTAATTTTCTCTAGAAAGAAAATTGACGGATTACCATGTAGTTTTTTTAAAATGAAGCCACTCTACCCTTTCAGAAACGGGTCTGATACATTCACAAACTGGCTTCTCATGAAAAACTGGTTTGATTCACTTTTTAAAAAGAAATGGAAGAGCACTGCTTTGCGAGGGATTTACGTGTGACGCGCATCTTTTTTTTGTAATAATTGTGAGTAGTATTATACACTGTATAATAGATGCAAACAACCGATTCAGATAGTTATAAAGAACGTTGTACAAGAACAACAATAATAGGCCAATGCGCAACGGAACCATTGCAGCAGATCCAATGACCAACGATAACATTAACGCAAGGGTTGTCAACAAACAAATTTTAGATAAATTTCTCAGGAGCACAGCTCCAAATAAATAAATTCTTCATGAGTTCTTATGAAAAAAAAATTGAAGGTTCTCGTGGGAACAGTTGCAGCAAACTGTCGCAGGTAGCTATAACATTTTACAGAAGGAACGGGTGAGGTTTTTGAGAGGATGACAAGATTTCCACTAACGGCATGGCCCACGAGTGGGAAAAATCTTCATGCTAAAAAATATATAAGTAACCAGCTTGGTTCCCGGATCAAACCTCGCTGCAATTCTGCAATTACCTCGTAAAACTGCTAAAAAATCCGTGGTCGACTCCGTTTTGAATGATATCCAAATTAATTCTATGGGAGATCAGAAACTATAGCCTAATAGGAGCACTTCTGAGGTCATTGGACAGAAAAAAATTGGGTGTTGAAAAAAGGGCTTGAACAAAGAAAACCGAGCAAGTGAACTCGTCATTTGCAAACTACAAATTACTTTCACAAGTTTTTTTTACAAACTATAGGTACAAATTTGCGATTCGGTTGCATTCGTAAGTGCTGTACGAAAACTTCTACTAGCTAGAACGAACATAGAATTTCTACCATGACATCAAGAAGACCATAAAAGTGTGCCGTTCAAGAGTAAGAAATTGCGAACTCCAGAAAAAGGAAAAACTGCAAGAGCTCTTGTCGAAAATTGCTAACTACGTTACGCTGAGGACCTGAATTCATAAGTCAACAGTCAAAGTCAATGAGAATTCCGCATGCGGAGACAGAACCACTTTAATGGAATGCCAAAGTGATGTCACGTTGAATTCTCGAGGACAATCACTCATAGGAAATTAACATGAAAGGGCAGAGGCCTCGCACGTACGTAGCGGAGCGGAGTCACTGGATGCGCTACTCGTCACAGGAATTCGAATTGGAAATGCGACGCAGGGGCAGATGGCGGGGGGAACAGGTTTGGGGCGGTCGGCGGCCAGCAAAATAGCGCAGTCTCCCACGTGGTGGCCCTTTGGTATTCATTGCGCTACGGTGCACTAGCGAGAGGTTGCTTTGAGAATGAGGAAGGTCACAATCGTCGTACTAGCTAAGGAGGCACGAAGGGCGCATTCCACAGCCAGCCGCAGCAGCCGGCGTCTGCACTGCTCCGCGATCATTTTCCTGCTCCATGGCAACGCCGGCTAGCGGCTTGTTGTGGTTTGGTCGAAATCAATGGCCTGGCCACCAGGTAGTACGTTGCCTACCTGGACGCCGCTGTTTTCAGTGTCAACCACCATCCTGGTTTGCCTCTCGACTCCCTGTTAGGCAGGCTGTTCGAAACCAATTCGTTCTCTGAAGTGCCTTTGTGTGGCTGCAAACCCGATGTGAACCTGACCCGGCCATTTTCGGAGAATAAATTTTGGTTTTATTACACGATCACGTAAATGAAGGATAATTTATCCTTAAAGTGGAATTATGCCCAGATCTAACTACTATTTTCTGGGTAGAGCCATGGCAGCTTACCTAATAATTGCTAACGATATCATGACCTAAGCCTCTTTCGCCCTGTTCAAATTATTTCTGCAAAACCATTAACACCAAAGGTGGTTTCAGGATGTCTGAGCTGTTTGAGATCTCATTTCTGGATTATTTTTCAACTCTCACGAGTCTTATCAGAAATTTCGGTGGATGAATGAACTAAGAGTCTAGGAATTTCGCTATTTAAATTCAAAGCGAGGCCTGGGTTCTCACAGGTTTTCTAGCGCTCGATATCCTTATCACGAAATGTTTCTTTCTCCTGCATGAAAAAGGAAACTGGTAAATTTTCTTCGAACTATCTGGGTAACTCTCACCATGTCATACAAACTAGGTGTTAAAAGTAACACTCCTGCAGAACGGAAAGGTGTCATGGGACTCAGCTGTTTGTAGCGGGTGTTTCATTTCCATATTTACTCAGTCACTAAGGCACTTAATCGAAGTAAACGCTAAGAGCCCCACTGTTTGCACACCTGAACGATAGAGTTCATATCTAGTTGTTACAAGTCACACCTCTAGGCCCTCCAGCTCCCTTCTGAATGATGAGATTAGCACTGTGTGGCCCAGTTTTTTGATGTTGGTGGTCCATGCGAAGGGCGATCGATCCAGCAGAGGCATCAAGATGTGGGAGCAGAGCTTTAGACCTCGTCCAGCCCCACCCATGTTTTTATTCCTTGTTTTCAGTTTCCTCAAATATTCTTTCTGCTGGTTCACAATGTGCATACAATAAAAAAGTGGAAATAGGAGTTTCGCTTTGTTTTTCGCCCCCATGCTGGGTTTTTTATACTCGGTCGCTATAAATCAAGAAAACCTTCTGAGCGAATGTATGCAATGTTGTTATTACATTGCGGCTCACCCGATATATGCCAAATCGATCCTCTGTTACGTTGCCAATCTTGATTTGTCTGAAAGAAAGTGAAGCTTTTACCTCGTCAGGTCACCCTTCTCCCACCCCGCCCACTCCTAATCACTCGGTTGCATTGCGGGCACCAGTTTGACTTTTTTGGTCTCCTACATGTCGTAATCTTTCAAACAAACCACCGTGAGAGGTTTGGTTTGTTCTGCATCTTTTCGCTCATTCATTCATTCCATTCATTCATTCATTCACTCATTCATTCATTCATTCATTCATTCATTCACCAATTGTTCTCAAAACTGTCTTTGCCGAACGAGCACTTTTGACAGTCTACACTTGTTTATGAATCGCTGCATAGCTCACGCTAGTATCCTTTCTTCGTAAAAGGTCGCTTCTCTCGAATGGTGTACGTACTCTTTAGATTCTTTAGCCTATACTTAGTGTAATTTTCTGAATTTTCTTGCTTTATTCAAGGCACATTTGCATCGTGAAACTATCTGTTTTCACATTTGCGAGGAATACTAATCGTCGTCAGCCATAGTTGTTCTCACGACTTTTTTCATTGCGTTATGTCCAAATACATCGCATTCTTTGTGAGAGCCCTGTAATTTTATGGCTGAAATTTGATTACGACACGGACATCATGCATGAGCAGACTTGCTATGTCGCGGAGGGCGGCAATGAGGTACCCACACCTGTACCGCCAGCCACAATTAGTGGGTTCGGCGCATACTAGGTGCGGAGCTGCACTGTCGCTGGCATCCCTTGCCGGAGCCTTGCGTTGCGTGCGTCTCCGACCCCGCCCACTCCCCGCAGGTTTCGTGCGCGGCGATCGCGACGGCGCAACGCGGCCAGAGCTGAAAATGGGCAAGCGGGAGCGAAAATCGTCGGGAAAGAGGGGATAGGATAGAGGCAGCCAAATAAAAGAGCAGATTTTCAAGATTTTCATGCCTTTTGCAGCGATTTACTTAGGAAACTGCAAGTTTCCAACAGAGCGTCTGCTGCATCACCGAGTAAACGATCTAAAAACTCCTCTGCAAATATCTCCATATTATTAGATATATAGAGAAATAGATGGGAGGATTGTTCGCCTTCTTCAACAATCAGACTTCGGCAACAACAATCAGACTTAGGCAGGAACTTGTCAAAGCATGCGGGACTTCGTAAAAGGTGAGATTACCAGAGAGGACTTATAGCTGGAACTTGGACTTTGGTTGGATAAAGGTCCACTCCTCTGAAAATAATTGACTGGAATAAGAGTAGAATTAAAATTTAATTCGAAAATACCTAGCAGTGCCCACTGCATCGTTGGTACTGAACAAATTCTGCTTGAACTATGTAGTAAGACTACAGATATTAATCTTCCTCCAACTTTCAGACGAAAACTCAATTTATTGATTTTGAGCGGAGGTATTGCTCCTGAAACATCTGAACCCTAAATTTACCCTAAAATTCAGGGTGGAACACCAGTCCAGAGACCTTTCACTTAACAAGTTTCCTTAGAATCAATTACAATGAATAAAAAATTGCTGCGTTCATTTGGTTACAGCAAGAAAAAAATAGTTACAAGCGGTCTTCAGCCCCACTTCGACACAACTTCTTTGAATATCTTTTCGAATTTTACCTATAAGTTTGAAAAACCATAACATGTGTGTCATAATTGTGAAAACATGTTAACGTGTACCACGGTAAGTGCACTTGCTCACACTTGTTAACTTCTGTGGACATGCCTATCTGTAAGGATTGAAATTATTTTTTTTTCACTTCTTGGCGCTCGCTTCATTGTTATAAAAAGTCAGTATGGTGGTAAACCACCTTCGATGGCGTTCGAATGACATTGTATCCCGTAACCACGCTTCCAGGCATTGGGGATGCCTGCGAGGCATTTCTGACACCTCAGCACGCATTGGATGTGAATATTAATCGAATAGCTGGCTAAAGAACGCTCATAAGCATATATGGGCTCACAAGAACAAAAATGCGATTTCAACCACAAATGTTTAACCTGGCGAATGGTTCACGCCTGAGGCGGTCCACTAGTGGAGATAACTACCGTGGAGACAAGAACTACTAGCTTAATCTAAGCTTAATTCAGACTAAACTGAATTTGAATTAAATTTAGACAAAACTAGCCTTACTGGTGAAATTTGAGTTGAACACTTGCTACGTACTTTGTGTTCAATACTAAATGGTACTGAAATGCTTCTTCTGGCTTCACTTTCCCGCATTTCTTTCCATAAGAGAAATTTCCTCTTCGCAGAACGCAAGCCGACGCAAGCGCGGCGAAGTGGGCGGTGTCGGAGGCACACGCAGCACAAGGCTTCTACAGGAGCTGGCAGTGACAGCGCAGCTCATGAGCTGGCACCTAGTGAGCGCCGCACCCACTAATTGCGGCTGGCGGTACAGGTGTGGGTACCTCATTGTATACACCCCTATGTCGCCTCTCATTTCTCAATAAGGTCCAAGTTTCCCCTAGATATCGCTATTCATCACACCTTCGTGTGCCTTGCAGTGATTGACACATGAAGGAAGATAGCTGGAGCAAAGTATGCTCACTTTCCTGAATATGTCTGAAGATTGCCTCTGGGCTTCTGCCCCTCCATATGTGGACCAGTAACGAGGTTTCTTGGGATTCGAACTAGGAAGTTCGCAAGTTCTCAGGTTCTGACGTCAAACCTCAAACTCATGTTTTTTGAAGCAATCTGCGACAATTGCCCTATGCCAAGTCGTATATTTCGTGATGTGTGCTGCTTTTATCCCTCCAAATCTTCCAAACTGTAGACTTCTCTCAGCTTTCGACTTCGCCTTCCGACCTCCTGCTTTGTTCAGCCCTTTCACATACCCCTTGCTCTCTCTCTTCATCCATTGTTAATTGGGATTTTAAAGCGTCGCATAGGAAATTTTTTTTTCATGATGAATATACATTAAAAAATGATATATTTTCTACTTCGTTCATCTACCCTTTGCCATCTTTCTGGTATTTTCATAAATCCTCTCTCATAGAACTTCTGGTCTTTTTCAGCAGAAAACTAGGCTTCATAAGATTTGATATCCTCATCTCCTCTGGGGGTTTCCCCATTCAAGTAGTTCTGCAACGGTGGAAATAACAGGTAGTTAGATGGCGCAAGATCAGGGCTATATGATGGATGAAATATCAATACCCAACTAAGCTCCAGTAATTTTTGCCGAGTCACCAAAGATATGGTGGCACTGTCTTGAAGGAAAACAAAGTGTGATATATTTTGAGACGCTTCGAAAAAATCAGAATGTCAATTCAGACATCTACTGTCGACAATTTGTGGAATTAAATGAAGCAAAAAAACCAGAATTACCGAGTCGCAAAGCAGTGGTGTTCCACCAAGACAATGCTTGACCGCATACATCTTTGGCAACTCAGCGAAAATTATTGGAGCTTGGGTTGGACTTGATGTTGCATCCACCATATAACCCTGATCTTGCGCCATCTGACCACCACTTACTTCCATCGTTGCAGAACTACTGGAGGCTGGTGAATAATTAATGCGGCTTTTTTTCGCTACTCTTTTTCTCGTTAAAAATTAACGCTTCTTGAACGGTTTTTTTTTTCATGTGAATAACTTTCTTCTTTCATCTAGTAAAGGTGTTACCGAGGACCGCATCCACATTCACCATCTCATGCTCTTCCACTTCGGGAAAGGTGGGAATGGAGCACAGCCATTCCGCAATCTCAACGAAATTTTGGGTAAAAAAAAAACAGCGAAGACACGTTGAAAGATCTCTGAGTACTCCAAGTATGAAGAAGATTAAGAAGGAAGAGACCTACGATCAAATTTGGACGACCAGAACCTTTTGGCAGCCGTGGAAGGGAGGGGGTTCGATTGACGAGATTCCTCAGAAGAGGAGCCTGCTCGTTTTGCTACAGAAAATCGGTGGAAATTCGACATTGCTCCTGTCTGAGAGTTTGAGTTGACCCATTTGGCCAATCTTTATGTTTTTGAGAAAAGAACCATCGTCGAGTTGTCGGAGAGCGCGCGTTTGGGCTCAGCCAAAAAAGGGGCGTGGCTGACGGTGGCCCGCGGGTACGCACGCAGTGCGCAGCCGCTGAGTGACAGCCAAGAAGGCTCACGCAGAGGGGTGAAATTCTTGAACTGTAATTATTAAAACCCTCCACAATTTTCCCATAGAAGGGTACTTGCTATGCTGATCGCGGAGTCGGTGCCCATTTTGTCAAACGACGTCATTTTTATTCAGTTGAAGACCTAATCTTTGTGTTCAGCACGTGAAATAGCCTCGCCGCACAATTTTTCAGGCGGTTCTACGACATAGTATTTGGTCCTGATTCAGAAGCGTATTACTTCCCCTAGATTTATTAAAATTTTTCGTACCTTTTTCTTTCGAATGAACCGTTTAGGTGACAGTTTTATTATGAATGCTCCAAAGCGGCAATTCATCGTTATTACTTAGTAAAAGTAGTGGAAATGCGCGACATCCACATCCTTCTATGTGAGTCGGTGTAGCTGTCAGCAGAAGCACCGTAACACTCATATATCCATAGGGCATCATTTGCCACGTCCCTTTTTTAGCTGAGCCCAAACACCCCGCCGCCGAGTTGTCCATGTTGAAAAGTTCGGACAGCATTCTCGTTGTCAAGCCTTCGTCCTCTTCTACTATGCTGCCCAAAATTCCTGGTGCTCGGAATTTGACGGCCAATCTCTTCTTTCCTCATCTGTGAAGCTCGTACTTATGATTATGAACAAACTTTCAACTCAGCCTTGCTGATTGGTCCATCTTTGAAAGGGTCGCTGAGATCGCGGAATGACTGTGCTCTATTCCAACTGTTCCCGAAGAGATAGAGCATGATATGGCCGATATGGATGCGGTTTTCGATAACACATTTAACATGTGGAAAGAGGGGACTGCTTTCATGAAAAAAACATTTGAAAAGCTTCAGTTTTCGTCGAGAAAAGATGTCGAGAAAAAAGCCGCATTAATTATAAACCAACCTAATGCTTGAATGGGAAAACCTCTATCGAAGATAAGGATACCAAATCTTATGTAGCCCAGCACTCATTCAAGAACATTAAATATTTCCATGAAATGCTCCTGCAATACATCGGTTATATAAGTACGTAAGCATTACTTGTCTCCACTTTTGTTTCTCAGCAACGATCTCTTCATTCTAATGTTAGGGAGAGTAGGTGGCTTCCATTGTTCCACTTACATGTGCCACCGGATCAATTCCTCATTGTTGTTTCTTTGAAATTTCTCCGCTTCCTTTTTCTGACTCATGCATCTTGCTTGTCACTCTCTTCTCCCCTTTATCTGGTATTTCCTGTGAATCAAACTGGGAACGTCGAGCGATCATCTCTTTTGTTATGCTCTCCAGCAGTTTCTGAATACTAATATTTACTTTTGGTTTTTTCTCTTTTTTTTCCGCACTGTTTGTTTGCTCGTTCATCGGCGATCTTTTATGTGGCTGTCAATCTTTTCGTCTCCGATTCACTTTCAACTCTCATATTCTACGTAGCTAGTCACTCCAAAATACCTCTTACCCCAACTAACCAGCCGTAGAAGTTCGTGTCACCCAAATCCAGAGTATTGTCTCCGCTTTGATGTTCTCTATTCACATTAAGCTTCGGACCTTTCACCAAAAACCCTTAAACACCCTCAACAGGTAAACAAAAACAGCTCTGCAGTCAGTGTGCGTTATATGCGAAAATGTTGTTTATTGAGGCTGACAGCGCATGATGGCTAGCAACCCGATCTGTCAGGGCTGTAGCTGCAATTGAGTAACATGCGGCCTTGGTTGTGTGTTCGGCGCGATAATACGTCAGTGGTCGTGGCTCTTTTGATGTGTTTATTCAGAATCGCTGCAGTAGAAGAAGTTGACGGCCCTTCGATTGTCTTTCGATTGAAAGTTGCGGGGTTGGATTGAGGAAACAGGGTAGGACTGCAATCTTATTTTTAGATTTTGCAGATCTGCAGCGGTAGCTGACTGTCGTTATAATCCGAAGAATAAATAGGGCTGTTCTTCACTTCTGTTTACTACTTATTCAATGCGTGTGAAGGCGCACCGAAGAACATGTAAATAAAGAAAAGACATAGGCTCAAGGCGAAGATGTATATGTACAAGGTGTGCTAGAGATGCCAGCGCGTTCATATTGATGAGCCAAATACGGGTGGCGAATGAGAGCACTAACAAAATTAAAAACAGGTTCTCTGAGACACTCTCGAACAACGAACAACACGTTGAGCTCAGATTGCTAGCAGTTTGTTTCACTCACAGACCTGAAGACATTTACTGTACAGTACTTAAGGGCACGCAGGTGCGTTCATCTGGTCCTCACCAACGTCAGCCTCTTGTGACGTCAGCGAAAGTGCAAAATTTCCAAGAACAGTTTCAAATCGCGGTTAGAATCGATTGTGTTGATTCTGCCCGTCATATGCGAATATTCTGCAATGTACAAAGTTATAACGGCGCTCTCACAGGACATAGATTGCGCATATTTCGCAGATTTTGAAGGTGCCATCGACATAAATATGTAGATGTGTAGTTTGAAATCTATCCCGAAATCCCTTAAGGCGGCCATCCAACCGAACCGAGTTACAATGTCCGTTAGCTTAATTTTGGGCTCTGGACTATACTGAAGACTAAATAAAAGTCGAAGAACTCAATTAATTTCGTTGTCGCTTCGAAACCCGATATAAAAAAACTCCTGAGGTTGAAAAAAGGAAGCCCTATACTACTCATTGTTATTCCTCAAGAGTTGCACTCCTTTTGTTTTTGAGACATCCAAAGTCTCAACTTTTTCGAGGTCGAATTTCAGCATTCAAATATGTCCAATGCATTCATCGGTCCTCATCATGTTCTGGACGCAAAAGCAAACGGTTCGGGATTGAAAGTGGTTCAGAGGAACATTCGGAGGAGAAGAGGCTCCACAGTTCGACCGGCAATGATGGTGTGAGGTTTCCAGAATCTGTCATTGAAGAAGGAAATAGCCGCAGTTGTTCATTGTGATTGAACACCCTGAGGTTCACATTCATGTATATATGTTGTGTAATTATGTTAAAGAACACGTTCTGCACTGAAAAAGATCCAATGACTCGGGGTTGTATAACCTGCTCCATAAACCTGTGGACAATTTAGACAGTGACTACCTGCGTTTCAAGTGCGGTCTCATCTTCTCAGGTCTCATCATGATGCTGCACATCTCAAGGAGTATAGTGATTGATATTGGTAGACATCGATTATGGGCGGCGTCGCTGGAGCTGCCCCTCTGTCGTCTACAGCTAATCGATACCTATCCAGACCAGTGTCGTCGCGGTCGCGACGTCCTAAGCCGCTACACTTTGCAAGAACTATGTATAGCAGCAGCATCAGAACATTATTCATTTCTGCTACTAGTAGCGACCGTTTTGAAAGCTAGTTGCTACATGTTCTCCAGGCTGCGGGTATATTCCTCGAGGAGTATAGCACCTAGCATCGCCAAAGATTGGCAACTTCATTTCTGATACTTTCTGATTATAGGTGGGTAGCGACGGTCAGTCGCCAACTTCGGACCGCCCACAATCGATATGTACTAAAAATGAACAGCGATGCTAGCTGCTATGCTAGGAACTTGGTTATAGTTTCATTCACCAATTTCATTAATCTTAAAGCTAAAACAACAATAACTGTGGCTTTTTCGGGTATCCAGCTCACTCGTGTATCCATCCCTTTCGGCCATATTTTGGTGCCTACTTGTTATCTCTGCCACTCCTATGATATACGTTACAGCTCAGAAGGAACTAGCTGATCAGGAAACAATTACAACTATCTTACAGAGAAAAACGAGCGCTTTCAAATGAACGTAAGTACACTTACGAGACTCACGGATTTCTTTTTTAACATAATATATAGTTAAGAAATGACAGTTCGATACCACAAATTAATATATAGTTGCAAAATCACAGTTGGATTCCACAAATTCATCAGGTGTCAGCACAATTCTTAGGTCTTCTCTGCCGAGCAGGGACAATGGAAGCGTTCTCCTACTCACTCCATCCGTGTACTGTGGTGGCTCAAGGGTATTCTTTCTGTGGTGTTGTGTCCTGATTTTCCCACGTTATTTCAACGAAAAGGAACACACTTGCGCACAAAGAGGTTGAGCGCCCTCTCTCAATTTTAGCGTTGATTTTGGGTACTTTTAAGTGCTCTCCTTGTAATGTCTGGTATTTCCGTTCTGATGTCGCCCAAATTTCCCATGGAAAATGAGCGAAATCTATCGAAAAGGGATAGATTTGAAAAGTATGCATGCAATACATGGTATCTGAATTGAAGCATCGAAATCCTATCACCTCTAGCTACATACTCTTTGATTTCCTACTGCTTCTACAGGAGTTTTCGGATTTTATTCGGTTAACTGCAACATTGGGTTTAAAAAAACATTTCAAGGAAAGGAGGACCTGTTAGATAGCATTTCCTAATTTTTACACAGATACACAGATTCAGTGCGATCCATTCAAAATATTACAAAGTTGGTAATGTGGATAACCAGCCAATCAATTTGTTGACATTGTCAGCTACCATTCGAATTTCGCCTTCTTGTCCCCCGATATCACCCAGAATGTCTTCCTTTCCACCTTCTCATGTATAATTGTAATTCGATGTTGTAGCAGTAAGGTAACTCGATTATGTTTATAGCAAACACTTCACTCTCCATTTAGTTCTCTTTTCACACTCCACCCCTTTGCCTTCGGAAATGCGCGGCCGGGGGAAGGATGAATTTTGGAGTACATCTCAAGATCTTACATAGTTCGGTCGTTAGGTCTCGTGATGGCTGTAGAAATGTCCCTAACCATAGTGAAAACATCTGCAGGGGTTTTACCTTTGGAATGATGGTGATGTAAATAAATTTTATTAGAGGAACAGCTCGAAATGAATACTTGTATCGTGAATTTAGAAGAATTATAACAAAATGTCGAAAAGACAGCAGCTTTTTGCTATGAAAAATAGTATAATGCTATAAAAAAAGTCGTCAGTTAAGTAGAAACTTTATATGTTGTCCTCAAGAGCAGCAGGAATAGTGGTGGTGCCTGTTACTGGGCCTGAATCTCTTTATTTTTTATTTATTAACTAAATGCATGGTGCCGATACGCACAGCTATTTTCCGAAGTGACGCTATTTCAAGGCTATGATAATTCGTTAGGAAGCTTTTGGAAGATCCAGTGAAAGGCCCAATGCACTCGTCGAAATGTTAAGTTGGTGCCGTTTCTTTTTATTCTCATTTTTTGTTCAGTGAAGTTAACGTTTTATTTGGTTTTTCTCCTCGCAGTGTTCTCGAAGATTCTATTTATAAAAGCACATGTTAGTAGCGTTTTTCATACTTGACACATTTTCGCGCCGCATCCACGGCTCGATCTCGGAGAAATCTTTAGCGATAGCGTCATCAATGAACTCAGCACTGATTCCGGTGAGAAGCCTCCAAAGAAACCAAGTGATCGGCTACCGCATTTTGGTAATGACGTTCTCCTTGCTGCTTTAAGCGTAGTGCTCAATTGGCTGTAAATTTTCTGTGGAATTCACCTTCACCCAAATTATTATTGTTTGGAGCTCAAAGTGGACTACAGATTCTGACATAATGTTTACAAACTCCTTACCACCTCTACATTAGCAGCACGAGGAGAGTCTGAACGCTTGCTTCTCTTCTCTAAGGAAACAAAAAAAAATACCCATACACCAACCTATGGGTAGCTTTCAAAGAAGGCACTCAAGATAAAAAACGTCACCCATTTTTCATGAATTCTACTCTGGAGGCTACTTTTGTGCCCTTGTGTATTGTATACTCGAGTGCCTGCATGATTCGCAAAAATTCCTTTTGCAGTTACACTCCAATTGATGGCACCTTTAAAATAAGCACAAATGCGAGAGAACTTTTTTTCAGCGTGAGTGCTGCCTTTAAGCAGGTTAAGTTACACATGAATACCTGGCTAAAATCTGGTGAACTCTTCAGAAACGTGTGAAACATGGGCTCTCCCCGTCTTACCTACAAAAAATCCACTGAAGCCCTCGTGGCTCGGGTTGCTGCTATGCTGCGTCTACATGCTGCCTGCTGTCAAAAACTCAGAACTGCACTTACCCACATGTCTAACGCTATTATTCTCTTGCACACTTTCTTGGCGGTGAGCTATCTGCTTGCATATCACTGCTAGATTCGTGTAAGGAAACTGTAGATTTCAACGTAGAAGTTGATCAAAAACACTGCATGTGCCAGCTTACCGGATTTTGCCTGCTCATCAAATTCAGCGAAATCGTCTTGCTCAGCTAAGACCTTCCCCGCGTTGACGCATCGTTTTCATATGGACCGGCTCAGGCCGTAAGCTCATTGTGTCTGGATTATCTTTGACGCTCGTCCTTCTATCCGTTTAGTGGGAGCGTCGTTTGCTCTGCGAAGTCTGATTTTGTGTTCTTGGGTTCTAAAATCTTCTTCGCACAGTTTTCTCTCCTTCCCGATTATGTTGCAACATGTCTGGAAGCTCTTTCCCATGTTAGCATTAAGAACATTGTTATTTGGAATATTCACTGGGAGCAATAGCCTGCCTTCATTGGATCTGGATTAATTCAGTCTCTTTCTACTTACTCACCTTCTGCATTATGCAAGTGCACTTACAAGTACGCTCAATCCTTTGTGATAGCGAATTGTATCACTAATGAGTTCCTGCGGGGGGAGGTAAGAGAATGATGGCTGTTCAAGAATTTTTTAGTATTAGGTACGACGCAAAAAGCCCAAGGGAAACATGTACATGTTCCCTTGGCCCTTTTTTGAGCAAAATTGAGTCTTCGTTGAAGAAATACAAAGCAGATACATCAACCAAAGTACCGGCCATCGTTTGCTATAACGTTTCCCCTTCTTTTTGGGAGGAGATGGATGCCGCGGCGGTAGAAAGCCTCTTCCTTCGACTCCATCCATTCCTCCACCCATTTTTCGAAGTCTTCGAGAGATTGGAAGCGCTGCTCGGAAAGCCCGTGGGACATCGACAGAAACAAATGGTAGTCTGACTGGGCGAAATCTGGTGAGTAAGCCACATGAGGTAGCACATCCCAGCTTCAATCGTTTCCTTGGCGACTTTTGTTTCATGTGCGAAAAAGACGCCACTCCACATTGAGGACCCAAAATTTTCAAACAATTTTTTTTCTACAGAAACTTTGTACAGGAGGGTTATTTGAGGTGCTCAACACGAATATCCTATCCATTTTGTACTGTAATCAAGTTTTTGCAGGGATATGGTAGAGTTACTGTGACAAATAATGCTCATTTGGCTCACATTCGACAAGATTATCGCTGTAAAACACAACAATATTAATGGAAATCAAAACAATTGCGTACTGAATATTATTGACAGATGTCAAACCAACAAAACTAAGAAGCATTTCCAAAACATCTGCAAGAATAACTAACTATTATAACCGCTTACCGCTAGAGGGCCGAAATTTTTTCACACACCTAATATTTGAGGTGTTCAGATGTTGCATCAGTTGTGTATTTTCTTTCTTTCTGTTCACATTCTGCCAGTAAATATAAATGAATGACTAGACAGGTAGAGAGAACTCCAAATGGACGCAGTCAAGAGTCAGGTCTGCGGCGCGGCTCACTTGGGCAGAGTCACGGGAGCTCAGCATAGTGTGCGCCTGCGTCTCTGTCCATGGGAACCGCGCCGCGATCTCGGCTCTTGTCTACGTACGTTTGGAGTTTCCTATATATAATTGCACAATTAATTCATAATACGTGGAGAGAATTAGTACCGAGATATTTCTCGCTCTCCCCCTTCGCCCTATCATTTCTCCTCTTTCTTGTAAATTTGACTAGCCTATATCCAACACAGAAGAATGTTCACCCCAATGATAAATGATTTTCATTTATTTTCTCCTATCCGGTACCTGCGAAAGAAAAATCTTACCACCCTCCACGAAGAGATATCTTGATTACATCTCTTGAATCTACTTCAATATCTCCGGTACATCGCTACGAACCTACTGGCACCTCTTGAATCTACTTCAATATCTCCGGTACATCGCTACGAACCTACTGGCACTTAGCCTTACTATCATCCATCCAGTGTAGCTCTTCCAAAGCCTTGTTTTGAAAAAAAAACAAATGAGTGGAGATTTTCAAGAATTAGTCCAGGTGCTAATCGTTTGATTATGGCCAGGCTGATTCTACTTAGACACCCACGGGATCGTGTTTTTGTTGTCATAATCCTTTTCAAAGAGAAGCTTGGAAAGCTTATGAGTTGCGGTTACGTTCATCACAGACTGCATAGCTGTGACGCCCCCTTTACTGCTACCACTTCATCAGAAGCAGGCGCACACCAGCGCTTGCTCTATTCGGGTGTACATACATTCAAAGTCTTCAACCTTCCGATTTTGTGGGAGGCTCGAAATTTTCGGACGGAAACTCACTAAAATCGATTGGTTCATCCAAAGAACGGAGAGCAATATTTGTTGTTAAAAAAGTGAGCCATCCTACTTTTCTGAGAATAGATAGCTAGGGTCAATGACATACTCCACAGGGACGCTGTCGTCGTTCTAACCTATTGTAAGGTATTTGAGTGCGCTGAACACTGTCGCGGCTCCGAAACGGCAAAACTAAGAAACTCTCGTTCTTTGTAGGCCTTCTGATCACTACCACGAAAGAAGTAAGATCGAGTTACGCGAGAACTGAGATGTCAAACGATAGGAAAAACACCGTGGTGTCTCAAAGCTGTCCCCATATCCAGGGGACCATTATAGTGATGAAACTGCTGAAACAAACTTCTACGTGGTTGCTGTCCTCAAATGCAAATTGTGTGTGAGAAGGTACGAGAGCTTGTAACGTTTTATATCTTGACCAGCGGCGATGTCGCTGCAAAGTATGCAATAGGCCTCACAAAGTGCACAGAAAACGTTTGAAGCGGACTCGAAATGTATTCTCGATTGTTCTGTTGTCGGCACGGTGAGCCAAGCGCTTTTCGTCTCGCTGCGTGTCAATTCCTCATCGTTCCTCTACACTTAGTCACAATTCCACGATAAATGGCGTGTTAAACGGTGCAAATGTCCAATTTTGATGCGATGACAGGAATTTGTTGCTGATTCTATTGGTTCGGAGTGCCTACGCACATATGAGACAAAATGTGTACGTATATGACTACTACTCCGCCTTACCGCTATTCCTCAGTCCTGGACTTAAAACCCAGCAACGACGTCTCGTTATCGCTTTTTTATCCTAATTCGATCGTTGGTACAACAATCCAAAGTACTTTTTACTTCTCCAACATCAAACGTAACATTGGCTTTTTAGATAGATAGCCTACTCATTGTATGTACTTGCTGTTTTACTCCCTCTTGACCATGCTTCTCCTTGATGTTGCATCCCTTAGTCTTGTTTTTTCCCTAAAATTTCCAGGGTGTCCCGAGAGTTGTACGAAGTGGTTCCGCTTCATTAGAAAGTTCTCGAAGCTTCCAATTAATGAGATCAGAAAAGGAAAAAGCCTCCTTGTGATTTGATTCATGGCGTCTTATTTACAACGCTATGGATACAAATTCAGACAGAATACGAGTTCCGATTGAGCGTTACCATTACTGAGAAAATGTATAATAGTCATATTGATCTATGCTACATATATCTTGCACCTTCTTGCGCATGATAATAAAAAGTGTTGGTTGAAATTGCGTGGTCACCAGTTGATTAGCTCGTGACCAAATTGTGGCATCACGGCTGACGAGATGCTCTCTCTGTTGAAATTGGAACATATTTTCTCGAATAGGCAATATTCATTCTATTCCGAAAAAAGGCATGCACATGCATGAAATGCAACAATCTCCTTAGTTTCGCTGATGAACTACCAACGTATCTGAGATCCACTGCTACGAGTTTTTCGTGTACTTCAGCTAGCTTCACGAGACATATTCTTCTGTTATCTGCTACACCACGGTCAGCTTGTCAGTGAAAATGTTTGCAGTAGAGATGAGCGTATACAGAGCTCTGGAAGACCTGCGATGGTACGTGTAACGTAGTGGCGAGAAGCTCATGTCGTACACGCGGCCGATGCTTCGATCTCGACCTCATGCCAGTCGAACCGTACGTTTTTTCGGGTCGGAAAATTGGTTTCAGAGGAGTTCGGCTGTATGAATTGCTGGCTTGGCACAGCGGCCGTCCGCCAGAAGTCACTGCTTGTGGCGCACACGAATTCAAGGCTCTGCGATTATAAGTTGTAGCTGCTCCCAACAAGCTGACTGATTAATGCTAGCCACTGAATTTATTGATGTTAGCGATCTAGTCCTCTATTTATGGGAAGTTGAAAATTTTATTGGTGAGAGGAAGGTTCCGCTTTCCCATGGCACTGTGAACTGTAGCCTTCTCCTTCACCCACACCGTAGTTCTTAGCCCGTTCCCGTCAATTCCACAAACACCAAATCCTTCACCTTCATAACTCCACCCGTCCACCACAGCAAGAACGCTTAAACAAACCTTTTCGAGAATTTCCGTGTATGCGAATGCTCGATAGCAGATCGAGTAATGGAAGGATTGAAAACTATCTGAGAGTTAGCGAGTAGGGGTCAGGTGATAGCCGAATCCTCTTTTTTTGTATTTGTAACAGTATTTATCCGCGCCACACGAAATCCACCATTTCCCTCGAGATTATTGCAATTATGAAAACCAATGTTCCAAGGGCGAAAAATTTTGGAACATCACCCAGCAATGAGCCTTTTTGTGTTTACTTTTTCTTCCAAAAATGATTTCTCTGACTTTTTTATCTAATGAGATCTCTGCTGGTTGCATTCCTTCCTAAATGCGAGCTATGTCCCTTTTGTGAAAGTCCACTTTCATGTGCATTACGTTTACAATATTATGATGCGCTGTAGCTATGCATGCAATAAATCGTAATAAGAAGCACTTTTTCAAATGCTCAAAGGACATAACCTGCAGTCAGCTGTTGCTCACTTGTCAATTTCTTATTCTTGTGAATCTCTCTAATTCTTTTCAAAAAAAAAAATTCGAAGCTAGATTTTTCAAAAAGCTTTTCGAAGAGCCTGTAATTTCTTGTTAGATATCACCGAGACAAGGGTACAACAGTTTTGAAGCTTTCCTCATCGTAATTTAGATGAATAATCAAATTCCGATTATTGTCACTGCTCTGAGAACACAGCAAACCTTTGCTCCGTCACCTCAGGTGCGCTCCTCTCCCTTCGCTCTGCTTTCCTAGTATCTTCTGCTGCGAAAACTAATTTATTGGAATATCTGTGTTTTTGTCCCGAGGTCTGGTCGCGTGCATAAATCTCATCGCTCATACATAGAGTGGATATGAGACATGACACGTTGTGCACAGAAAAGAGAAAAAGAGAATAACGACCTCGTTTTCGCAATATTTGCCCAGGCATATTTTTTCAACGCCGAAGCGGAACCCTTTAAAGTATTTCTACCGTGTTCAATAATCTACCTCAAACCTTTGTGGTACCACAGTTCGTAAAAACTTGTGATAGATAATCTGAACGAGAAACGAAGTTGCAATAAAAACTAAGGACACGCCTTCGCCAGCTTTCCCTAATTTTTTCGAAAATCTTTAAATTTGCCTGTGGGAAAAGGAGAAATTGTGATTTAAATCGGATACCTTCCTGCCGGGCATCCTCTTGCGACTTGCTATCGCCGTATTCTCCGTGCTGGCTAGACGTGAGCGCAGAAGCAAATTTTTATTTTACTGGATCTTGAGTGTAATTGAGTTCTCGCAAACTTACAGTATCACGGTGTTTGTTAGTAGTCCAAAAGAGAAATCGGTGGTTAATACGGGTGTTTCATCCTTGATATCACATTAAACTCTTTTTTTACTTCTGATATTTTCGACAAATTTGACTTTTCTTCTGGGTGAACAATTGCGGAACAAAACTACTACAGCAAAATGCACAATCATATCAGCAGTGAAAACACATTTTTCCTTGATTTGATAAGGTGATGTAGGGAAGAAACGCAAATATCATTAGAAACGTAGCATTTTTGATGTTTAAATGCAGTAATTCCGTCCAAAAGTATATTATTTTCTTGGGGATATACAGATTATCCCTTATCATATCCTCTGGCATCGCCTTAAAAGCTCGTTTTAACTCTGACAATGAGATATGGACATCATATCTTCGCCAGTTGACAACTCCAAATTGACGACGTGTTAAATGCCGGTTAATTTTCACCATGTTGGATTTTACAGCAACTTGGTTCTGCAGATTCGGGAAGCTTATTTGGTTCTAACCTTCCTTAAGGATGGAAAAGTTTTTCAAAAGAACTGGAGCCTGTGACCATCACTGGAGTTTTCGTAAAGATCGACAAACTGTTTCGTTCAAAAATGAGTACTGATCACGAACTCTCAAAGGTCAGGCTGTATTGGAAAGTAACCGAGAACTCGAAATCAAATGTTTGGGTGTTGTCCTGGAAGGATGAATTGACCACTAGACCCCATCATCTTCCTATTATGGGGGATTTTTCGGCGGTGCCTTCATAGTTCGTGTCATGTGATGTGATGCATAGAACAGTTCATTTAACAACAAGTCTAATAACACCAATGTTTCAAAGATGACACCCGATGATTCAGTAGAATTAATCTATCGTTTATGACTCAGTGCAGCAAAAATCAGCAAAGTGCACTGTGGATAATGCTGGTCATTATGAGTGGCAGTAGCGACCAACTGGAAGAATAAGCGACCTCGAAAAAAAACTATATTATAGACTGCCCTTCCCCCTAGTTTCTCCGTTTCCCGTTTTTGGATTTTCTTTGTCCGTTTTACATTTTACGGGGTTTAAAGTTCCACTTCCACACACTCTCGGTGCGCAGCACTGTGCCCAGGGAGGGGCACTGCCGAGTTCTGTGATTGGCCAGTTTACGCAACCGGCCAATCACAGAACTGGAGGCGCTGCCCTTTTGAGTCGTAAGTGCTCTTGAACATTGGATGTAGTTGCGGAGCATACAATTTGTAGCGCGAAATCAATATTTTTCATCTCTCTGAGGAGATTCTTTAAGGCAAACGTTTTTTTACAGGTTCTCGGGTCACGTAACTTCGAGATTCTCGTGTTAGTACTTTTTCCCTTTCGAAAAATCAGGTAGAAGCATGGGCAAATCTTTGAGAACCCATTGATCTTACATGGAAACATTTTTTTTACTTCGCTTACGCGGTTTTTCCAAGAGTGTTCCGTTTAATTCTCTGAACTGTGCTTGTTTTCGCGGAAATTGGTTCAGATTCCCTGAAGAGCGCATTGATTGAGGAGTGGGTGTTAAACAAACAGGGCCTCCTCCTAGAGTTTGAAATAATCGCCTCGATTTAATTGCAGAAAATGTATTCATTCGGATTGATCTCGTGTAGTCTTCCACTAGTTAGTGACTCCTTCACTCTGCTCACTGCTTCTGTCCAAATTCTACCATCAGTTGTTTGTATGCACTGCTTCTGCTTCTAAAGCGCTTGTTATCGTCGGTCTCGTCGCTTTTGTTAATCTGCTTTGTTTGATTCGCTGCCCGTTTAGAGTAGTGCTGACGTGGACAACACATGAATGAGGGGCATAATCAATGGTCGGATGGCGTGGATCAGGACGACTCCAGAAGTTCGGCGTCGGAAGCCGCCTTCGCGGTTGTCGCTCGAACGCGAGCAGCTTCGCGGATTAGTCCACACGTGAGTGCTCCACGGATTACTTTTTTTGTTCGTCATCAGCTGCGGCGAAGCTTCTGTCTGCGAAACGTTTTTGTCTGGAGAGGGCGGTATTTGTTCTGGCATTTGCGATTGTGGAATGAAGCAGAGTACATGATCAATCGCTGCCAATGCGCTTCATGCGCTGCTGCTTCTTCATTCAGCGATGTCTTGCTTGACTGTACTGTAGCATTACTGTCGTGGGACCTACACATTTGTCGTAGAACAGCTGCTTGCCTTTCTTACCTTGCGAAAGTCTTCCACTTTCACGTCCAATGCAGTGTTGTCTCACCTCAGAATCTTTTTCAAGATTTTCACATGAAAATACCCTTTAAGAGGCGCTGGTCGTGTATTGTGATTCATCGAAGATGTGCTCAGAAAAACTCGTTTCGACTCGTTCTTTTATGAAGAACTCAGGATGCTCATCAAGACATCTACCACAAAGAGGAGCAATGTGTCAGCGACACCATCAAAGCGCCATTTTGATAGTTCTATCAATGAGCATCCCGAATTCTTCATGAAAACAGGGGCTCGAAAAAAAAGTGTTTCTTCGAGTCTTTCTGCACTCAGGTGAATCGTCCATACCATTGTAATCTTGAAGATTTTCCTTATAAAAATTGCGGAGGCGATTCCGATGTGTGACACTGTCTTTGATATTCAAAGTTGGCTTCATCGAATTGATTATTTAGTGGGGTTCTCAAATAGGAAGAGACACGAATACTCTAATTAACTACTTCGATGGCTTCACCAGTCTGGCATAAATCATTTAGCGCAATTATTGTGTTGTATTCATTCCTTGGGGGTTCGGTCGCCGCTTTTGCAGTCATTCAAATTGGCGCTTCGTATTTATTCATATGTGTATCCAAAAACTCCAATTTTGCCTACCAAGGAACAATTGATTGCAAGAAAGGATTGTACAAAGCAAGTCTGCAGGAAGCGAAGGAACCATAAAATATGGATGTTATTTTACTGCCAGAGAAGGAATTTCTCAAGACGTGAGGTCACAGCTAGAAATTGATTGATTATTCTTTGTTGCTAAAGTTCTTGCGATTATAGAGCGTTCCTGATCTAAACGTGATTATCAGTAAAGCAAGCAGAAGAGAGTGTTTTCAACGTGGTCAATAATCTTCTGAGGGTTTGGTTTCGTGCAATATTGCGATGTAAGCAATCGTGCTGGAAAATTTCCGAGTTCACTCGTTTCGATCTGTAAAAAGAGACAAAACAGCTAATGATCTCCATCACCATTAAGGCTTTCAAAAACAAGTCCGATCCAGCCAAATCCTGCGCACCTCTAAACTTTGGTCAACGATCTAATCCCTCAGCCAGCCCTCGAACCCTGTTCCTAAAATAGACGATTGTCTTCGTAATTCTGTTTTTCATCGATGACTAATCCTTTGGGTTTACGTTTGTTCGAAATTAGTCTTCATTCAAGTCTGCTTGTGGTACAAGCCCATTGGCGAATGGATAATGTGCAACATTATTTGTAATGGTTTGCAGCCGGTATTGATCGTCCTCGGCGTACGGTGACTTTCTTTCCTTTTGTCTTGTTTGGTTCTTGTCTTTGTATTATCTGACATTTACACGAGTGAAGAGTGTGTTTTACCAAGAAGTCGTCCTATGCAATCATCAAGACGTGATAGAAGGCAGCGTTGTTCGCCATAAAGTTCTCGCTGCAGACGGAGATGGAACAATTGGGAGAAAGACGACCAATTCGTCATCTAGCGCTGTGCTGATTTTTTGGGAGAGGTGTCGAAAATGGAACTGGACGGAATCGCTTCGTGTGTCGAGCAGGTCGCTGGCGGACTGGGGAACCGGTTAATCTGCGTTGGCAAGTGCTCGTGGTAACACGCGTTGCGATCGAATCATTCTCGCTTCCATCATCGGGCCATCGCTTAGTACTTTCTTGAGTGAATCCGCAGCATTTTTAACTAAGCAGCAAAAGTTGTGATGATCTTTGTAGGCGCACGGGGGCTGACATTCCCGACCACGGCACGGGACTCGTGCCCCACACCGTCCCTGTATCAGCAATGACGCGCTTTCTTCACACTATTGATTGATGTTGTTTCGATTGCCTCCCGTAGTGCCGTTCCGCTGGATCGATCCTTTTTCCTCGTATACGGACGTTCTCACAATTATATTGTGTCCTCATCCAGTCCCACGAATACCGCATGGACCTCGTTTTTCCTTGTTTACAGTGCGAGTATAGAGTAAACAAACGAATATTGTGAGTTTTAGGGGCATTTGCGGGTGGGAACGCTGTGGATTCTTCAGTGGTATATATTCAAGTTCTGGATATTCACAAACTAAGCACTTAGATGAAATCCTTGGCTTTTCTCC
Source organism: Ancylostoma caninum (assembly GCA_037903475.1). Lineage (NCBI taxonomy): Eukaryota > Metazoa > Nematoda > Chromadorea > Rhabditida > Ancylostomatidae > Ancylostoma > Ancylostoma caninum. The sequence continues at coordinate 92,071 of JBAJFG010000556.1, read as the reverse complement.
AGTCACTCTTTTCCCATAATCTTCCATTCTTCATACACTTTTCCATTCGCTTTACTTGGCAGCACTACCGCCAATCAAGATTTGTTTGTTTGGGGTTTGTTGTTTACTCGTGAGCTAGTTGCGAGGCCCCATATTGGCAGTCGGCTTCCCATTTCAGAGAATTGAACCGCATATTCTCGTGTTTCTAATTAGCAGCTGTGATGTTTCGGCGTATCATTTCTTCTGCTTGCTGCGTCTTTTCAGTGTCTTGGCTCTCTTTGTTGCATTTGTCTTCCTTTTCCGAATATATACGTACTGCTTCTGATCAGCTTGTGTTCCATTGATTATCCTGCAATTGTTCGACGCATACATCGTTATGGACGCTCTACAGGAAAAACAGCGAGAGGTCAGGTGAAGATCTTGTGTGGAATGTTTGTCTTCTCACACGTCTTTCTTCATTAATGTCAATGAAGTCTGAAGAGAGTTCGTTTTTGGGAAGTGAATGAGAGAGATGAGCGAATTTTTTTTCCTAGAAGTGATGATGGGAATATGTTACACTCGAATGGATGCCCATAATGCGGCAGTGACAGAGCTCATCACTTCGTGTTCGTGTCTGGTTTTACTTTGTTTCGTCACCTGCAGAGAAAGAATCTGATCTTTCTATTATGATGGTGCTGCAAGCATGAGAGTTCTGACCAACTTCAGGTGCTTCGAGTAGTATATGTATACATTTTTGTGTGCTTCCAAATTTCGACTGATTTGGAAAAAATTGCACGGATTATTTGAGGCTCGTTGTACCCGAGACAGTGAGTAGCTCGGTTAACCTAAATCTCCAAAAAACGAGTGAATGAATTGGAAATCTGGCTGCATACCCAACATGCCTTTTGTTTTCCCACGCCAAGTGCATAACAGTTTCTTCTTAGTGATGTCCTTTGTTGCTTTAGTATCGGGATGTTTAGATTCATTTTAAAAAAACAACTTCATTAGTACTCCACGAATGCCAGATGAAGGCATCTGTTAACATTTTTTTGTCACATTGCGGTCTTCACCAGGGATTTCTTATGTGTATATACTCTCGCATATGCTTTGCCACTATTTTTCTTTGGTTGAATGGCGTTGGTCGAAATAACTAAAGGTTCTTTTGATGTAAACAAGTATTAATCATGGAGGACCACAATTAATTTCTTAGAGGCATATGACTAAGTGGTCTCCAGAAAATGCTATCGCTAGAAGACATTACCACATCTGTTTTCACTTTGTGTTACTCAGCTGTCGATAAATCCTATGCTGGAGGGTACTGGTAATTTGAGGATCTTCCTTCTTCATAAACGCGGATGAATGACTACGTTCGAGCGCACTCTTTTTGCTCCGTACGCACTCTTTTTTCTTCAACACTCGTATAAACATTGTATTCGAATAAACTCTGAAAAAGTCCGAACGAATAACTTGTTTGAATATGTGAATGTATCGTGGAAAACTTCTTACTCGGTCACAAGTATAGTGGAATCAACGATGACCATGCCTGCTGCTATTCTGTCGCATAATCTGGAGGTATGGTGAAATTAACTGAAACTTACTCATGATAAACTATTCAAATTTATTCGATCGTAACACTTAGAACACTCGACAAATTCATTCGATGGTAACACTTCGACCATGTATTGTCGCACATCTTCAGCGGGATGCGCCGTAAATTTCAGTTTTTGCACTGATGTATCATGTTCGCCCAAGTGTGTATGTTTACATCTTAGTAACTATCACACTTCAACAAGACATGTATCCTTGAATCTGTACTACATACGCGTAAATCTGGAGTGATGTTTTTTTTTTGCTAGCGAATTCTGTGTTCTTTTTTTCAACATCTGCAAGCTCCTACTGATTACTTTTTTTTCGGAGCACTGTCTGCACATACGCATGAGATTATTCCGCGGCTCTTATCTAATTCGTCTTCTTGTAAATATAATTGTTTCAATTCACACGTTTCATCACTGCTTGAGTATATACGAAGAATTTCTGACCAATTTTAAGTAACAACAAATGTTCATAATAGTCTTTTCTTCTTTCAACTCTTGTACCATATCTGGCAGTTCAAACTCTCGGAATTTTGATAGGCTTCTGTTCTTTATGGTTATTCGGAAACAGCATCCACAAAACCTAGTCCTCCGTTCGATCGCGTCTTCAGGCTCTAGCTCTCTGCAGTTGATTTTTTAATGTTGTGTAAAAAATGCGCATTAGTTTTCCTCATGACATATTGGCTTCCTTCAGGCAGCAGAAGAAACGGTTGGATTGCGGAACTCCGAGCTAGCAGAGATGGACAATCATGCAGTGCTACCTCCCTCTTCAAAACACACCTCTCCTGCTCAAGGTGGTTTCTAGTGCTCACTTCCTCTTAACCCATTGACGACCGCGCCCATTTTTGCGTGTCTGGCGCGTGGGACCAACGACCCTTTCAAGAGTGCGGCGCCCGCGGAGTTCCACACCGTTACGATAAGATAATTAGGACTAAAACAGATCATTTTGTAGAAACAATTTTGAAATCTAGTCCCAGAAGATTACAAGTATCATCGGACAAAAAAAGTAGAGATTCTAAACGCTTCTGGATTTCATTAAGACCGATGGAAGTTTGTAGAGGGTGTTTTTAGTGTTATAAGGGAGTGCCCAGAGACTATACCCGTTCCTAAGGCTCTAGCCCGACTGATAAGGAAGCGCAGGATGTAACGAACGTGATTCTGTGTAGGAAATATGGCTTTTGCACAAAGTAATTCCATCCACGACAAAAGAAATGTGAAGCAATCTTCCTCGACTTCACAATTCCATCCTTTTCATGATGTTTGTAGCAATAAGGGAGAACTCCTCCTTGAACTACTCTTGTTTGAGACCTTTTTAGGAAGGATTGTAACCATTCCATATTGAAATGCTGCAAAATGGTTCGAAAATAAGGTCCAGTACTTGTCAAAAAGGGCGCGGCTCACCGGTGAGCCACGCGGTCGTCAATGGGTTAATGCTCTCCAAACAGTTTTTATTAGTTGCTTTACGGTTCCTCAGATCACTAACGTGGTTCATTATTTTCATTTCTCTGTTGCGTTCTCTGCAGGTTTTTAAACGTTCGATATTCCCCATACTCTTTCACACATTTGTATTTATATACTTTGTGAGTCCTTATTAATAAGTACATGACTTTTAAAAATCTTTCGTGCATGTGTACTTCCTCTTTTTTTATAATTACGAAGCAGTGCGAAAGCAGCTACATATGTAATGGCGTCGACGTGCATTATAATGTCTGATGTGTAAGCTCACAACTGAAATTCGCATCCTGCAGAGCAGAGTGCTACTAATTTTTTTTTTGTGTTTCGGCGGTACTGTTCAGTGGTGTAACTAGATATAAGCTCACCACAGCTGGATGCCCACCATCCTCGGTCTGTTAAGTTCTGTTTATTTTCTCACTACAGTCTATGTCGAAAGACTTGGCTAATGGTGCGCAGCGGCATAGCGTTACGTTCTGGAAGTGAGCTGACACATATTGTAGCTTTGATTTTTGTCACGGATCGCAAGCATTCGTATAGGCGCGACAACCGTATCGTCTATCTATCCTTGTCCGGTGAAGAATTTAGTGGTTTGCTCTTATCAAACATGAACACACGTTCTGTTTGACTTTTTTTTTTGAAGAAGTTGGTGGTTTCTACTTTGATTTTCTCGAACCGACTGGGGGACATAGTCGTTGAATTCAGAATATAAAGAACGAACATTTTGCGAACAAAAAAAAAAAAAGATGTGGCAGGAAGAGAAGGGGGAAGATGTGATGACGTGTTACCACTTGTTTAATCAGACTTTCCTGCACACCGAAATGATGTCTGTTTTGAACATATCTACTGTTTGCACTTTTGCTTGCCAGCTGTCTCATGATCACTTCATTGCATTCTATAGTTGAAAGTGCTGTTGCCAGCGAGGGGATATTCCACAAGTTTTTCCCTATTTTGTCTCCAGATGGCTTCCCCTGTGACACAGACTGTGCATGAGTTTGTTCTCACCCCTAGGGTGAGAACAAACTTCCAAAAGTAGAGCAGGCTAGGGCTGATCCACGTTCGGAAATTGAAAGGTGTCGACCGAGCGGGAGGGAAGGTGGTAAGGATGATGTGGTTAGTGAAGAATCTGAAAAAAGCCGCTAAAAAAAGGCATTGCCAGTGGCGATGAGCGAAGTACGCCTCTTCTAATGCTCCACGATGCTGATATTAAATCTGCATTCAGAGATTGCGTAGACCAATGAAGATAGTCATAGGTATAAATTCATAGCTTTTGTTATTGATACAAACAGCACATTTTGACACCTTTTCTTGTCGACGCAATGAAATTTGGAATTAAAGTTGAAAAAAAAGTTGCACGTACTTTTTCGATATTCCTGCTTATATGGATGCTTTCTATGGAAATGAAAACTGAAAGTTTCACGTTTTCTTTTCCCACGCTTTAACTGATAAGCAACATCCGGTTTCCTGAAGATTCATGTTGACTTCTGATTAGGAGGATGAGTGCATTTCTTAGGACATTCTCACCATGACCTCGTGCTCCCCTCCGAAACCCAAACTATTTCGTTGACTCTAACAACGGGCCTGCGAATGCTGTTTGGCTCACCCACCTTTTTTGAGCAAGAAAAATCTCCTTCCGCATGTACATGCCGGCAGATAGCGCGTCCTTCTTACCACTTTTCTCTAATCTAGTACTCTTACCTGTTTGTCTCTACAACTGAAAAGGAATCCGGCAAAAATCTCCTAGTTTGCTGCTTTCATCGGACTGTAGGTACTACTTTTCCCTAGCTTTTTTTTCCGTTAACTAACACGTGTTTCAACATGAAGAGAAAATTCGTGCGAGTCGTGCTATGCCATCTCTTTTTTTTGAATTCCTTCACAAACCTCCATTTTTTTGTGCCCTTACATGTTCCTTGATTTCCCTTCTAAACAATCACTTCCGCATGATTAGAGGTTTAGCTAGACATCCTTCCTTTATGCTCGATTCATTGGTCGTGAGTCTGAATTTTTTTCTCCCTTATTCCCTGTTATCCTCATTGAGAACACTGTGCCCTCCAGTATACAGTTCAAGCGCCACTTCGTACACGAAGCCTGTAGCTATTCACTCGTGCGTATGTGCTGCTGGTCAAGGGTCGAGGTTAGTATGTCGCAATCTCACGTCTGCTTTGGTGAAGAGAGTCGTCTGGCCACCCTTTCAAAGTGAAGAGGAGTGGGGTTAGGCATAGGTGTGAGCGTGATAGCGAGCGAGTAGTTTTTGTATATCACTTAATTTGCTTGGCGATACAGGTGTCATTAACACGTTCGCGACAACGTGCGCGACCGGTCGTGCACGCGGTGTTTGCCGCGTGAGACGGCGTGCACGACCACTCGAGCACGCCCTATTTAACGTCATATTTGCTGAAGCGTCCTTAATTAGCTAATTCCTATGTGGTAAAGCGTTCTTAATTTGCTAATTCCTATGTAGTAATGTACTAACAGACATACAATTTCTCCGACGTAATGCACCAAGCAGGCATTTCCTTCAACTTTTTCATTGGTATTTCGATCTACGACAGCTAAAAGATCAGTGAACTTTTAGAAAACCTTGGTAATAACAAACCTATAAACAACAAGCATGTGAATGTACTGTCAAAAATTACGACCGAGAAGATAATTTTTATGAAAGAAGTTAGCGTTCTATGGAACGAAAAGTTACTACCCCGTGGGACCACGTGCACGACCGGTCAAGCATGGGACCCAAGCATCCAAAGGCACGCGTGTCCCATGCGGCGGTTCGCTCAAAATCGGCTCTGTCGCGAACGTGTTAACGTTGTTGATACATATTTCTTGACTAGACGGCATAACAGACTTTGTTCGGTTGTTCTACCGTCATCGGCTGTTTTACACTGATGCGGACAATTGCAAAGACCTATAAATTCGTTTAAAATGCTCATCATCTTGATGATCAGTATGTTGATGGGCGTCAGTGACAGTTCTTTCTTAGTCGTAAGCCCAGAGGAGAAAAGTTCTGAAAATTGACTGAGTCGATAATTTCGCGGAGAATGCTTGCTATATTCGTTGTAGCTTGTTGGTGTTGTTGGTTGCTTTTATTGTTCTTCAGACATTTTCTCACCCGTTCCTGAGCAAAATTGGAAGAAATCGGTAAAATCCATTAGTTGATACATATTTTCATGCAGAATAGTCCTGATGTTTATGTTCAGTATTTGGAGAACCCTAGACATGTTCTGATTGACATATGAGCAAAAATGGAAAAATAACATACTAGATATTGTATAGTCAATAGATCGATTATTTTGTCTAAAATGACTGTCTTGTTAGGGTTTAACATATTGGAGATCCCAACTGAACACGTATCCATTGACTTCTGGAAAAAATAGTAAAAAATTCAATAAAAACGATAGCATCAATAAACTGGATGATAGAATCGTGTAAAATTTAGCCAACAGCATCCGGCAAGATTTGGTCGAATCAATTCTTTCACCAAGATTTCTACTCTAAAATTCTGCTTACATGCAAACATTCACTTCTTATGCAAACAGATCAAATGTTGCAAATTATTGGTGCCTGACTGTTCTGCAAAAACATTCTATATATCTCTGTGCACTTTCTTTCTTTTTCTTTCAATCCAATGCTCATATTGTTAACTTTTTCGTTGCAGGCGCGTGTGGTGGAGAACAGTCGTCATCTCATGCCTCGGATTCGGCAGAGGTAAGAGTTACGGGAGGGTCGTCATCGGCTTCGACATCAGCGAGAGATGAACCAGCAGCAAAATCTTCCGCTCGGAAATGGCGGCAGCATCAGGGAAGAAACCGCTTCTTCTGTAATGGCCGTGTAGGTTTTGTGTGCTTTTCTAAACTATGAACGCATTGACCTTGTTTATTGTTTGAAGGAACAAGTCCTGTGCCTCTCTGTCGGAACTTCGTTTTTGTTCTTTTTTGTAGAATGCTTACGTATTTGAAGTACCGAGGGGTTCTGTTTGCGCACAAGTTGACTTCTTTCAACTCCAGCAGGAAGAGATGTAGCTTTAGCTAGAATCATAAGTTAGCCCCAGCAGATTACCACTATTTGTCATTATGGAAGAAGGCAGTGCCACTAGGAAGCATAGACACACCGTTTAAAGTTCGTTCCATGGACCTCCAAACGCCATTGTGAAAAAAAAGTGATATGTTCCGAATACAAATTGTATGATATGTCAAATGATATACATGAAAGAATGGACCGAATCTAAGTATCTGTGTTAACACTATGGACGTTGCCGCTGCATTCTAGAAAAATTCTTGCTCTTTGGATTGGTGACAGTTGCATTAGGCGGCTGCTTCATTATTAAGTGTTGTGTCATTCAAAACGTTTAGAATTGATGAGCATTCCGAATGTTGCAAGTTTCCTATTCAATTCATTGCCACTTTGGAACAGCTGTTATTGTGAGCTTCAAACTTAAGGGCACGCTGTAATCTCGACTAATGAGTTCTTGTTGTATTGGACGGGAATACTTGGATTCTCACATCTCTATCCCTCACAGTATGGCATCCAGATGCTATAGTTTTTACTCTGTCGTTTTTTTTTATTAACATCCTTGCATGGATATTTTTTCCTTCATAACCTCATTCAATTCTTCGTTCTCCCCCCTAATGATCGATATTTTTTTCAGATCATAATGGCACGTCAAATAAACGTGTTCGTCTTCACGTTGTTTCTGATTTCCACAACTCTGACACTGTTCTTCGCTTTTGAGTTAGTTGTGCTTTTTAGAGCGTTTTTTAAATTCTTTGCTTTGTTCCTTCACAGAGCACTTTTTTTGCAGCGCTCCTTTTCTTTACAATGAAGTCTCGCCTGCTCTCCCTATACTCGCTACTGTACTCTCGTTGCTAGTTCTGGTTAGCCTGTTCAAAACCTCGTTCAGTGACCCAGGTATCCTTCCCAGAGCTCCGAACATGGAAGTTGCAGAGCGGACACGACAACACTTTCACGGTGAGTGCGACAATATAGCGGTTTGCTGCACATTTGTGGAAATATCTGCTGCTTTTTTTTCAGAAGTGATATCCGATCCAGACTATAATCCGGATACTAGCGTGCTGCCTGATCCGCCAAGGACCAAACAAGTTAGAATTCTGATGTCTCTTCGTTTTTAGATAGTTCATATGAGGTTCAGTGAAAGTCTGGATCAGAACATTTACAGGAGCTGAGCCTTTTTTCCATTTCATGAGTTCCGCATCACAGCGGTAAATAGGAAGTCGTTCCGAGATGGGCTTTGAAATGCTTATCCGCAAAATAATGCAAAATAATCCACTCATGCCGGCAGGGGTCAAAAATTCAATCCGAAAAAAGGGTCCCAATTTTCAAAGAAAATATTTTTTACCGATAATCGATTACTGGAGGATTTTTTCGCAGTGACCTTTGCTAACGTTGTTCTGTTATTGCAGCTGTCATGCTTTATGTCCTAGCCGCAGTTATTCGGGTCGCATCACTTCTAAAAGAGCCAAGTTCACATTTACTACATGAGCACACGTAACTTTCCTTTTAGTAGAATATGCTGTTTTCGCTCAATTAAGAAAATCGAAAACTACCGGTCTAACAGGTGTTTCTGTTCATCTAATGTTGCTCTAGCTGCACATGCGGTGATGTGGCTTTTTTATCAAGTAGTCTGATGCTTTGTACGCTAGTGAAGCTGTTAAGCCGTTGGCCTCGTCCTGAGCGAGTGAACAGCCCGCACCCTTTATCTACCAAAAAAAAACCCCGTAAACGCTGGAGGAGCTACTAATTTCGAGTGTTGTTATAGTAACCTTGCCAGTTCTACTAACTTCAAACCATTCGCAGTTCTTCAACAACCGGCTTCCTATAATGAGCGTTAATGCGGTGCGTTTTTCACGTTCTCGAAGAGCACGCTGCGCGACCGCGTTGTTGGAGCTGGAATCCTCTCTGAGACAACGAACTATGGAGTTTTCTTGATAGTTAGTCAGTTTTCTTGATAGTTAACGTCAAATATGATTACAACTATCAAGTAAACCCTAATTTGCCACTGCAGCGGGGAATCCATTGTAAGCGTAACGGTGCGCAGCGTCTTTTTCGGGGCTGCAAAAAACGCACCCACCCTCCCACCCCCCATTGACGCCTACTGTACATAATTAGGGTTGATCTTTCCTCGAGTTTGCATGCCAGAGAATGCACATAAAGTTTCCTTCTTCTGCTTCTATGGGATTGATAACGTTATTGCAGGTAACAGTAAACGGGCAGGTAGTTCGCTTGAAATACTGCTTCACGTGTCGACTCTTTCGACCTCCTCGAAGTTCTCATTGCTCTGTTTGTGACAACTGTGTGCTCAATTTTGATCATCACTGTGAGTTCCAAAGTATTGAAACGTGGTTTGAGTTTTCAATGTTATGTTTGCTTTCCATTTAAACCTAACATAATTGTGTTCATTTTGAGTTATGTGAAGATTTTTAGCTATCTAAAATACATAGAACCAATTGACTTAGATGATCACTGATTATCCCTCCAAGCGATGTTATCATTTAGGTCCATGGGTCGGGAATTGCATTGGTCAAAGGAATTACCGTCATTTCTACTTCTTCATCACCTCATTGGCGTTGCTCATCGTCTGCCTATTTAGTTGCTCACTAGCGCATCTTATGATCTGTTAGTTTTCTTGAGCAACGCTCAGTTGGTCTCTTTCATTATCGTCATCCTTTTAGTGTCTCGCACGGAACAGTTCCTGAATGCCGTGAAAAAGTCCCCAATCTCACTTATCGTTGTTCTGATCTGTTTCTTCTCCATATGGTGAGGAGCTTACTGTTCGTTTTTTTACTCTCTTGATTAGTGGCTTTAGTAACCACCTTTGCTTTTGCTGTGAAGGTGAGGTACACCATGTGCAATTCTTTTTTATTTTCAACGTAATATTTGAGACAAAGCAAAGTTTCATAAATGAGGTTAATAATTCCAGGTCAATAGTTGGCCTGGCCGGATTCCATACCTATCTCGTGGCAACCAACCAGACAACAAACGAAGATGTAGGTCAATTCAGTCGCAGTATTTTTGTTGACATAAAGTCCAACTCCAAAGCTAGCACAAAACCCAATGACAGCATGAGGTATGTAATTGTATGAGCTTGGATGGACTCGGAACATCATTTTAAATCGCTATTGTAGTATAGCCTCCTCGAAGTGGATAGAATAACTTGCGAAGGTACAGCTGCCAGCAAAAGTGCCTTTTGTCTCTGATAACTAAGAGATGACTCCCGTATCGGACAATGCATGAAAACCTTTCCAGCTTCTTTTGTAGCGACCTGCCTCAAAGGTGTAGAAATTCACAAAATTTCTGGGATCATGATCAAGAGAATTGGCCGAAGTGATGGGGACAGTCTAATGAAGACGGCAGAAGGTCCTGTACTTGCACGTTCCTCTATCCAGCATATCGTTAAGGAATGGTTGAGACTGTGTAACTGTTGACTGTATCGGGAGGAGAAGCCAAGCGATGCGTCAATACCGAAAAATGTAAAAAAAAAATTGCTGCAGGCATACTAATTGCTTGCACGACGATATGCTGTGGGCTGATGTAGTTTTCGTTTTCAAAGTTGTCCGGAAACTTCAGAACAACCGTCAGCCTATCAGCCTGAGTTGACGATCCTTCACAGAAAAGAAAATCGTCGCAGCATCTTCGTTACGAAGAGACACCTCTGGTTTTCGCAGACAACAATGATAGAGTCGATTCCAAGACCAGATTCTTAGAAAATAATCCTACAATCGAAACAAAGGGACCCCAACATGGCTATTGAGCAGGGCCCACAGGACCGAAACAAGCCCCACCTGTCTGGAGTCGGCGTTCGCTGAATTCTCCAACAGCAAGCGATTACCCCTGCAGTCTAGATTTGAATACAATGAATTTGTCCATTTTTCTTTTGAGTTGTGAAGGGAAACCGGCGAACAAAAACACCACGGGCTTAAAATAACTCGCGAACTCAGGCAAGCTGGTCGGAATTTAATGAGGACTACCTGCGGTGTCTTTTGTGAAGATAATGATAAAGGCCTGCATTAAAGCCGAGGAAGGCTACTCAGAATTATTTTTAAAGCTGATCAGTTATCTACGTAGTTGGGTATCAGAAGCAATAATAAACGCAAGATTATTCTAGCTAAAGGGAGAAAATATCGTTGAAATATTGCACTTTTTTCAACTTCCACTTTTCATTTTCAGATCAAAGGGACGTTCAGTAACAAACGAAGACCACAACAGGTTGTTAACCCTTATTCATTCAATTCGGTGCTTCAAAATTGTTGCTGGAGGTTGTGTGGGCCAGAACCTCCTAGGTGAGGATTACTTTTCAGTACACTTCATCACCCGCTCATATATTCTCATTAAAGTCTGATCGATCGCCGAGGCAAGATAAATTCTGATCCTGTACTTCGGATACCTTTCCCACCAAGCGGATATGTCAACGAAGCCTCAGATGAAACCAAATAAGGTGGATACCGAATAAGGTGATACCACTTGTTCACCACATTTGTCTAACTCTTACTTTTACTGTGATTATAGTTGTACGGCGATACTGCAACGCTTTTGGCATCACGCTGAACCTGATGGAATTGTGACTCCGCACGTTCGTAGAAGGCTACGAAACTTTCATGTGAATATTCTTGTTGCCACGGGTTGTCTCCTTTCTGTGATGTGGATAAATACGTACGAACAACTGCTCTCCGTCATCAAACAGCCCATACAAATCAACGATTCGAAGGTTTCTTATCGTCGTGAACAGTGAATTTGGACTCTTACAACTAAAATAGTTGAATTTCTCGAAAATATCGGAGTTTTTCCTTACTCCTAGAAATATTTTTAAACCCTCTTGAAATGAACATACTGATTTCAGATATTTCATTCCACACTTTTTAAACCGTAGGGGCAGCAAAAGGCGCACTGCCTCTGCACAGTTGATGACCCGATCATCGCCTGAAGGCTACCAAGCAGCTTCTGAAGCGCTGACTAGTACTCCCATGCCCTCCGTAGGTCACGGGGCACGGGCTCATGCATCACCGTACGGTGCACATGCTAGTTCACGCCTCTTGGATTCTGAATTAAGTCGATAACGTGGCGCTTCCTCTTAAGGACTGATCTACGCCGACTAGGGCGGATGCAGACGAGAGCGGGCAAGAAGAGAAACTGGAGAATCCCCGAGAAGTAGATTTGCAGTGCTTGAATTCTGAGTAGTGCCGTGACGTTTGTTAATTGGGAAGAACTCATTGCAAGTTGTGGGGAGTACTTTGGAGTAGGTCCTTAAGCCTCCTGAATTCTCGCCTGTTGTTTAAGAAGGCTGGAGGACCTACTTCCGTACTTCTTGGGAGGGAGAATATGGTATTCAAGTAACAACTAACATTGCAAGTTCCTCACACATGGTAGATTATTCATGCAGTCATTTCCATTCTTTTTCCATTCTACACACAATGGAATCTAAAGTGATTGTGTGGTTATACATACAGTACGGGCGAGAAAGATATCATCTTTTGAACCTTTTTTATGACTTCTTCTAGAAGCTGATGCATGTACTCACTATCCCCCGATCAGAAACGTAAAACTTGATAAAATCAATGGTTTGACCAATACTTTTATACGAAACTGTAGATATATTTGTGATATTTGTGTTCAGCGTATCAAACAACCCAATAGACATGTCAGCTGCGATTTCTGGACAAAATTAAGCAAAAATCAATGAAATTGGTGTGAACGGTGAAGCATTACGTTATAACATAAGTTTCCGCTGTTCTCGCATAGCAATTTTCAAAAGCTTCTAATAAATGAAAACAAATCAGATTTAGCACATGTCTGGATAGCGTTTTGAAGCACATGATCCTGCTAACATTCTGGACTGTGGGACCGATTTTTGCGTCTTATTTTGAACATATAATTAACTAAAGTTTTGAAAGCCCATTTGTTGGCTCATTTGGAGATAAATCAAATTTTACCGCGTAGTCAACATGGGTTTGTTCAAAGTAAATCTGTGGAAACAAATTTGCTAGAATGTCTTAATGACTGGAGTGCTTACATGGATGACAAGAAATCTTGTGATATTATATATTTCGACTTCTCTAAAGCGTTTGATCGGGTGAGTCATCGGCTGTTATTGCATAAAGTTTCCCAGCTCAAATTTCACCCAATAGTTTGTAAGTGGCTCTCCGGATACCTCGCCAATAGAACGTTTCAGGTTAAGGTTAATTCATGTTATTCTTTTTGCAGAAATGTATCGAGTGGAGTACCGCAGGGGGGTGTTCTTTCGCCGGTTTTGTTTGCGATTTATACTGCAGAGCTACCGGGACTTTTGGAGGGATGTGGTGTAGTTTGCAAACAGTTCGCAGACGATATAAAAATTTACAGGAGTCTTGATTCTGAAGCTGAGCTTGCCAATGTCCAATCTGCGTTAGATCAGATTTCGGAGTGGTCTAGAGCATGGAATCTGCCTCTTGCGCCGGAGAAAACCCTCCATATGCGCCTAGGTAGCTCACCACTTCAAATCGCTTACACACTTCAAGGTTATGCAATAAGAACTGTGGATAAGGTCGTGGATTTGGGTTTCCGATATGACAACAGACTTTCCTTCTCGGAGCACTACCGAAATCTCTGTAGGAGAGCAGTTGCCCGCACGTATCATATCTTTAGGGGGCTATCCCTTAAAGATAGAGGCATTCTTCTGAGGGCATATAAGACATATGTTAGGCCTATTGTTGAATTTGGTGCTGTGGTCTTCTATCCTCATAGGAAAAAGGACATAAAGATGCTTGAGAGGATTCAAAATAACTTTACAAGAAAGATGCTGATCAGGACTAGGGGTTTTCTGTATTCTCGAATACCTGGAGCTAGGGTAAGGAATGCTTACTACAACATTCATACGCTTGAGTCTAGAAGGAAGGTGTTAGATGTTTGTACGCTCTACAAAATGTTATCTGGTATGCTCAAAGTTGATGTTAGTAAGTTTTTCACGATTGTCAAATCGAAAACAAGAGGTAGCTCGGAGAAGATATCATATGTAGGCCCGAGAACAACAATTAGACGTGTGAGTTTTACGTGCAGAGCTGGTTTTTCTTACTTATCACTGAGATATGGTCATGTTCCTTCTCCTCCAAACTTCTCTTTTAAACGCATGGCCTCTAAGCATTTGTTGACCACCTAGTATTGGTGAAGTTTCCCTCCAGTTGTTATGTTGAGTTTCGCGTTTCCGTGTTCGTTACATTTCCTTTGACGTCGTTTTATTTTTTTTTCATGCGTGTGCCTTATGCACGGTAATAAATTATTTGATTTGATTTGAACTTCGGAGTGAGCCGTTCAAGAATGCAAATTCGGTAAGTCTACTTGCACGAGTAATGATTTTACCACTGCGTAAAAAGAGACTAATCAGATTTTAGTGGAATAATCTTGAGGCCATTCTTATTCTTACTGATGCTTTTTCTCCTCATTTTATTGTCGAATGGTCTCAGGCACAGGCACCCAATTGGGTAACCCAAAATTTTGATTATGCCGTTTTTCCCTCTGGAGTTGAAGCGAATTGAAATGGGATTTCTTCTACTGTTGCAGCAAACATCAGCGGTTTGCGGATGCTCATCGATGGAATTTTGGGACAAGCTCCAAGCGCTCTGTGGTAATCACTCCATTCTGCCATACCTCGGAAGGCGCCTTAATTTTGTTGGTAATTCTCTCCGGAAATGCAAAAAGCTCGCAGAGAAAATTTCAATTGCGCATTATGTAGCATAAATCTAGCTCTAACCATGCGCCGTTTATCAGATCACAAGAATGTCTGCTGAGCGAGAATTGATTTGCCAAATTAAGTGCCCTGTAGCACTGCTGACTCAGTTCTTTGCCTCACAGTTCCCGAATTTTTGAAGCAGGGGTTTTGAGCTCTGGCTGTAAAAACGGCAAAAGACCAGCGACTGTTACGGTGCATACTTCGAATGATATCTGTCCTCAATTGATTTTTTATAAAACTTTTTCTTCGAAAATTTCAAAACAGCGAAAGCTTATGTTACAACCTAATAGTAAATAGTTATTGGCGAAAAAAGGGTGCCAAAATCTCCGCAGGCCCTTAGGAGTTATGTATTCAACGTTTGGTAGTGATTGGTGTAGATAGAGCTGTGTATCATACCCTTCTCTTGAGAATGCACTGTGATAAAAACATTAGTGGATGCCTCGAGTAGTCTCTCAGCTGTGGGCTCGAATGGAGCAGAGGTAAAGCAGCGGACTGTGAAGCAATCGAACAGCAATGGTAAATGATTGACAGGTCAGTTCGAAATCCTCGAGCTGTAGTGGGGGTGATAAGTTTTGTTCAACTCAGACAAAAATGTCAGAACATGCGCAGGACGATAGCCCTCGTTTCTTAAGGAATACGGAGGAGGTAGTCGAGGGGTGCGATTTAGGCCCGAAAAACCATCGGGACTTGCGGAGGATGTAGTCGGGGGTGCGACATGCCCCCGAACTTTGATAAAAGCCTCGGACGAGTACGGAGCAGGGATGGGCGGAAGTAAAATTTCAAATCCCGTAAAACGTAAAACGGAAAACGGAAGGCCAAAAATGGGCGGAAAACGGAAAGCGTAAAACGGAAAACGGAAAACTTTGCCCAAGCATAGGTTTGTGACCAGATGTCATCTTCAACATTGGATTTTCTGGGCATCTTCTTGATGAGCATAAGTGGTGACTCTTTCAAGTAACTAATTAACCTCAAGCCCACTGATGGCACGTACTTCAAACGCCTAAAATATGTATAGGCAGATTGAGGAGCATTTATCTTTCACCTAGTTGCGAGAGATTATCAGAGTTATATAATCGATAAGCATCTTTATCACTGAATTTTCAAGTATACGAAAAGCTGTAAAGTGTCAAAAGTGCCACTTCTTTGCTTTACTTTGGAGCAGGTGTATTCTACAAAAATTCAGACAAAATGGTAACTATGGTAATTAATACGCTTGGAATCCTAGAAGGATCACTTTATCGACAAAATATCCTGTTGGGGCGAGTCAGCGATGGAGGAAGGAGGAGAAGAACAGCTTGTGGGGAACGTGAAACACAAGCAGCCACAACATTGCGCAAGACATCAGGCGCCAGCGGCGCCAGTGTACATAGAGTAGAAGATCATCGTCAGATTAAAACAGTGACAATTACGGTGTAGCCTTATGCTTTTGTCAAGTCGAAAGAAAGCCTACATCATGTGTTGGTTCGCAAGAATGCTTGATGCTTTCACCATGGCAGGTCACAGCTTCATGGAAATTTTGTATGAGTCCACTCCTCACTTCTGTGGAATCTTTTTTTTTTCTTTTTTGAGAATTTCGAGTAGAGCAGGGCAATTGTATGGCACATTTGGAACTACGATGAAGACCAGCAAAACCGTGAAGGGACATTTACCCTGCAGCTGTGGCAAAAAAAAAGAAACAAAATAGTTCGAATTTTGTGGCGTTTAGATGCAATTTTTGCTCATTGTTGTGAACTCATGCACACTCCACATCGAAACACGAGAACCCTCTTAGGGTTGGGAAGTACGCCGAAAACAACGATCCCTCTCTCTGCATGATTTTCCGGGATTTTCCGTTTTCCGGGCCAAAAATCCGTAAAACGTGAAACGGAAAACGGAAGGCCAAAAATGGGCGGAAAACGGAAAGCGTAAAACGGAAAACAGAAAATTCCGCACACCCCTGGTACGGAGGAACAGGGCAGATAATCCAAGAACTCCCCGATGCCTGACCTCACAGAGCAGTGAGTTCTGCCTATTTTTCCACTACTTGTTGCCCTGCACTCCATCCTCCTCCTATAATAACGTATAATACGCTTCTTATAGTCATAATCACTCTGGAAATTTCTCTTATAATAATGTTTATTGAGTTTCTTATTTTTCAGATTCACTCTAAAAACGGCATTCATCGTTTAAGCTCTGAAGTGTCTCTTTTCCAATTTGAGCGCACCTCCTACTCACAGAAGCATCTATTTTGCTTCTTGACACAGAACATAGCACTCTAATCTCTGTGTGTGCCCTAACAGCAACAGAGTCTTACCCCAGAAATCGCATTCGAGAATTTTATGCTGAGAAAGTCAGTGTGAGCTGGCGTGAACGATGGTGTACTACGTGACAAACCTCAAAAAGGGTGACCCCATTTTTCAAGAGACCACGACTGAATCAGCACTTCCTTATGTGGAGAAATTACGGGTCAACACTAGAACTGACTCAAACCTTAGATGTTACCTATACGGACTCTAGGCCTCGCCGTTTCCAGATCAGGGTTATGGGTTATGTCTGATCAGATTACGGATGTAAACTGTAGCCTGGCCAGGAAACGAGTGTCGCACGAGGAAATCAAGAGCTGAAGCTTCCCTGCCGCAAGTACGCACAACTGAGAGAATACTCGTAGTGAGACTGTTGTTTGATCTTCAAGACCAGAACTATGGCAAAGGTGGCTAAACCCACCTTGATAAATTACAGAATATCTCGAAAGATTTAATGTCTGCAATCGAAAAAATAACCAAAAATAAGTAGCTTCAAATTGAAACTGATGTACTATTCTTACAATACACCGCTAATGACTTCAAAATTGTTGAATTTTTGTTGAATTCTGCTCTTTTCCTTCTCTAGGGAGAAGTCGGGAGCGATTTGGGAGCAGAGAGGAGGTATGCATACGAGGAGTCGCTCCCGAGCACTCCCACTCCCGCGTGGGAGTGCTCGGGAGGAGATATGCATACCAGCCCTGAACATTGTTTATGGAAGTTTGAGAATCCACTGTCTTATCTACTAGGCCATCCATGCTGCTGGTCTCCTCCAGACCGGTGTTGCCTTCATCTTTTATCACGTCCGTACTATCAGAAATCAAGCGACCGGGCCACTTCCTCAAGGAGCCAAAATATGTAGTCGTTCAGGCCGCCTTTTGGAGATATTTGACGGCGGTCAATGGCCACGAAAAGCGGACCGATGCCCGACACTCTTCACATAGCGGGCCGAGCCGCGACGGCTGTGCATCAGCCCGAATGATTCTGCGTTCAGCCCGCGATTCCCCCGAGCGCGTCTGGCCCTCAACATGCGTTGTTTCTCCCGCTGTTTGCCCGCTATGTGTCCTCGTTCAAACGTTTCGTCGGGGATTTGCCAGCGGTTGGAAAGGGATTTGCCCCCGAAATTGTCTGAGTCGATGCTATTCAAATACTCAGACAAAGTATCGCACACATTCGTAGGAATACTGCAGGGCACCCGGAGGGCTTGGTCAGGAGACCCGGTCTGTTACAGACCGCAATTCCCGATTTAGTTCTCCGCAAATCCCGGTACCCTTCTCCGCATGTCCCGAAATAGGGGTTTTGGAACAAAACTTATCACCCCCACCACAGCTCGAGGACTTCGGACTGACCTACCGATCATTTACAGTTGCTCTTCGATTGCTTCACAGTCCGCTGCTTTACCTCTGCTCCATCCGTAAACGACCGGTGGCCCGATTGATGGGGTGCAAAGGTCTCACGAAGTTTACGTTAGGCTGTATGAATCTGAGCTTCATCGTTGTTCAGTATGCACTAGCGCAAACTTTGTCGGTTGGAGCGCGTTTTCACATGGCTACAGTAGTCTTTGGGCGTTTTGTCCCATATCTAGCGATAGAGCTTATACCAAGGCCTCAAACTTGAGATGCATGCTACACATATGGTTTGGACTCCAGAGAGCAAGAAACCTGGATGGGCAAGATTTTGACCGGAATTTGCCCTTAAGGATCTAAAGGATGCAGCTGTTAAGCATTAACAAATCAATAAATAGTTAAGAGTTAAGCTCTCCTTTGTGGGTTGTCCTTATTAACTAAATAGGAAATTGCGAGGCCTAACCCCTCTGGGTACCCCGATACTCATACTCAGACAAAGATGTCAGGACATGCGGAGGACGATGGCCCTCATTTCTTAAGGAAGTCCATTGGTCATGCAGTGACCGCCTGCTTCGGGATATGCGGAGGAGGTAGTCGAGGGGTGCGATCTAAGCCCGAAAAACCACCGGGACTTGCGGAGGATGTATTCGGGGGTGCGACATACCCCCGAACTTTGATAAAAGTCTCGGATGGGTGCGGAGGAACATGGCAGGTAATCCGAGAACCCCCCGAGGTCAGACGTCACAGAGCTGTGAGTTCTGCCTATTTTCCCACTATTTGTTGCCCTGCACTCCATCCTTCTCCTATAATAACGTATAGTACGCTTTTTATAGTCATAATTACTCTGGAATTCTCTCTTATGGTAATGTTTGTTGAGTTTCTTATTGTCATATTCACTGCAAAAACGGCATTCATTGTTTAGTTCTCTAAAGTGTCTCTTTTACAATTTGAGCGGACTTCCTACATAAAAGCATCTATTTTGGCTCCTGCCACAGAATATAGCGCTTTTAACACTGTGTGTCCTAACAGCAACAAAGTCTTACCTCAGAAATCGTTTTTGAGATTTTTATGGTGAGAAAGTCAATGTGAGCTGGCGTGAACGATGGTATACATAACAGACCTCAAGAAGGGTGACCCTGTTTTTAAGGGTCTACTGCTGAATCACCACTTCCTTATGTTGCTTGGAGAAATGAAGGGTCAACACCAGAACTGACTCAAACCTCAGTTGAGTTGAGTCCACTGTTGCCTATACGGACTCCAGGCCTCGCTGTTTCCGGACCAGGCTATGGGTTACGCCTGATCAGATTACAGATGTGAACTGTAGCCTGACCAGGAAGCCAGTGTTGCTTGAGGAAAGAGAGCTGAAGCTTTCTAATACTTTTCTATAACGTCGAAAATTGTGCACTTTTGCAATCAGAAAGATTTTCTCTATATTAACGTACAAATCGAAACCTGCCGCAAGTATGCACCACTGGGGGAATACCCTTAGTGATACTGTTGTTTAGTCTTCAAGGCCATAGATATGCCATAAGGTGGCTAAGCCCACGAAACCAGCGTGGAGTTGCTCGTCTCTGCGATTTTTCAAGGTAGATTTCCATGGGTTTCATGAGACATTACATCGTATGGGATCATACTATTTGAAATTGGGTGGACGTTTCATGCATATAATGCACATTTCCTCACTGACCCACCCTTCAATGAGAGTTAAAAATTAGTTTGAATAAAAAAAATAGTAGACGGTCAATGAGCCGATATTTTGCCGCAAAATTTTCGTCATGTTCGTGATCAGAAAACCTCAGTGGGCACGTACTCACGTACTCACCCCGATCAGAGACGTAAAACAATGAACGTAAAACAAACAACGTAAAATGAATGGTTTAACCTATAATTTTATACGAAACTGTAGATATATTTGTGTTTACCGTATCAAACAAAATAAACATGCCGTATCGAACAACAACAGACATGCCATCATCAATTTCAGGACAAAATTAAGCAAAAATCAATGAAATCGGTGTGAAGGGTAAAGCAGTCCACAGTTCTTGGCGGAAAGGGTGCCAAAATCTCCACAGGCTCTTGGGAGTTATGTACTCAACGTTTGGTAGTGATTGGATAGATAGAGATCTGTAACATTCCCTTCTCTTGGCAATGCAGTGTGATAAAAACATTAGTGCATGCCTCGAGTAGTCCCTCGGCTGTGGGCACGGATAGAGCAGAGGTAAAGCGGCGGACTGTGAAGCAATCGAAGAGCAATGGTAAATGATCGGTAGGTCAGTTCGGAATCCTCGCTCGGTAGTGGGGGGTGATAAGTTTTGTTCAAAAACCCCCATTCGGGACATGCGGAGGAGGAAATCGGGACTTGCGGAGGACTGTATCGGGAATTGCGGTCTGTAACAGACCGGGTCTCCTGACCAAGTCCTCCGGGTGTCCTGCAGTAGTCCTACGGAAGTGTGCGATACTTTGTCTGAGTAAATTATACTGATGTACACGTGCGTGATTTATTTTTCGAGGACATATATACAGCGGAGTAACATGCGCAGTGGTTACTAGACTTTTGGTCGAGGTAGGACGAGGGCTTGACGACTGGAAGGACCACGGTCTCGCGACCGTCTCCAGCGGAGGCTCCTCTCCTCTCTTGACTCGTCCGCCTCTCGGCTCATACCAGCTCCTAGCTCTCTTGTCCCTCCTTCTTTGTTCGTTTTGGTGAAAGTAGAAACATTGTACTAGTGCTTCTCATTCTAACTCGTTCTTTCCGTAGGTGTTCCCATGCTGTGTTGCGCACACAAGCACTACTTATCCAGCTGAAGGTTCCGGTCACAATCACAATACCGACATGGTGTAAATCTCTTAGTCTGCGTCCATACTAGGCCGTGAGAAATCGGTCGCTACCGACGGTGTTTTTTCGGCGAGCAAAAATACGCTCATCCCGTCGGAAATTCTAACGCTGTAGTGATTAGTGGAGCGGCCTGCTATCCTCTTAACCAGTGAAAACTAGCCTACATTCATGATAGACCGGTCAATAAGCACTCGGATCATCACAACCACTTCCCTGTTTACATTAATGGAATGTTTGGTTAGCGTATTTTCCGCTGTGAAAGCGACCGAAGTATGAACACCCGAACGGAGAATATTCCGACCGCTCCGTCTGTCCCGCCTGTCAATATGCATCTTTTATTCACCAACCGCCTTCGCCGTCGGTCGAGTATGAAAGCAGTCTTAATCTACCAAGATCCGATCAAAATCTTACCCACTCAGATTTTTTGCTCTCTGGGGACCAAGCCATATGTGTAGCATGCTTGTCAAGTTTGAGACCTCGGTATAAGCTCTATCTACTATAATCATAACGGAAAGATGCTCACTCGGGAAGGGATCCTGACACGATCTTCAATGACCACTTTGTAGTCAACACATAATGATTCTGCACATTCTTTTTAGCTGGGGACAGTGACAAGAGTTTTTGTCGGTGAAAGAGAGAAGAGATAGCTGTTGTCAACGTTTGCCGTTGTCAACCTCTTCGAAGTTTGATTAGTTTGGAAATAAGTGAGTTTAACCATGTGTAATACGCAGACACATACGCAGATATACGCATACGTACGTAAACATGAAAACGCAACGTATATCCGACAAATCATTTTACCCATTCGGCAGCTGACTTGGAATTTTTTGCGCATTTATTGTTCTCATTGTAAAAAGATAAAATTCTGTTGTAACCAAGACCTTCGTCCCAAATAGTCACAGCAACACTTTTCAAACAAAATCAGTTAGGTGGTATGTAATCGGCTCTCGCATCCTGTCAAGTGCATGCGAATGAGTAACTTACAGAGAGCAGTGGATGAATACTTCATTAGAATTTTAAAAAACAATTTCTGGAAGTGACAAATGAAACAACTTAATACGACAGCTGTCAGCGGCCAGTTCATTATTGAAACCCAGCTTATTCTGAAGATAAGACGACGGTGTCGATGGTTGTATCCTGAAGGCTTGGCGAAGCTTCTGAGCCCGTACGAGATGGCACTCTATCGGGGAACGACGGTGGTAGCACCTTAGGTCTGTTCTTCTGCCGCGGTATCACAGGAGACAGTCGAGAAGAATGAGTGGCAGAACGCTCAGCGCTCGTGGTGTCCGCATCAATATCCGAGATCACGTCGTCCTGAAAGAAGCGGATTCACTTCAGTTATCTTCACAGCCATAAAGTATCGCCATACTTGGAAGCGGACCACAGTCTTCTTAGGACCCATATCCAGGAGATCGTCTTCTGAGTCGACGAATAAAGGGAACTGCCCATCCTTAAGCAAAGCCTTTAAGTTTTTGCCTGGGTTAGGTAAAAGGCCATGTAAAGGGCAACACTTACTTTCATAAAAAGTGGCACGAGCTCTGGTGGCCATATTCCTTCAATGATCATGTGAGTCTGCGGAACTCGCGACAGCCTGCCCATTTTCACTTGGATTGCCGTCTGAAGGGAAAAGATGAAAGAATATTATGTCACCTTGACTAGCAAACCATACGTGGATCAGATGCTCCAGATCAATATCGGCCATGACGTGTTCGCTGATCCCGATGTTCTGTCCCACTGCGGTAATCAATTCCTTCACTTGCAAACTGGAAAAAGATGCATAATATTCGAGCATAGGTAAGATTTCGTACAAAGCCTACTTCTTTGCGCCGAACCAGATTCGTATATTTGCTATGTTCCTAAGCTTTCGGCCAATGTAGTGCAGTTTCCGGACATAGTACGAACCAATGTCTAAAAATTTCTATAATTGAAATGAAGAAGACAAATTTGCTCTGCTCCAAACACGAAAACACAATGTCAGGGCGGAAAGAAGGACTTTCGGGTTCACAGGGAGCAGAGCGATAGGTCTATACATCATACATGACTGACTCTTTCCTCTGGACTCTTAGTCAGAAAGAAGAAGCAGGTGCTTATCCAAAGTTTATTCCTAAGCTATTTCAGTATGCTATATTTTTCAGTAAAAATTTTATGTATAGTGCTTAGTTAAATCAAGCAACATCTTTTGTATTGATTATTTATTGTATTGTGTTTCATCGTACTTTTTCACTTCATATCTTCTTACATTCTAAACGTTTTCACGGTATACTCCTGTTCTCTAGAGTCTGAAAAACTTCAATGCTCAAGAAAACTTACCTAATGCAATTGTAGAAATGGCCAGTCCAATGCAGACGTAGGCGATTACGATAGGGATGTACCAATTACTGAAATTTGTGATATATCCAGAATTTAATAGAAACAGAGTAATTCAAGTCACAATTTTGAAACCACATCAAGAACACGAGTGCCTAAAAAAGACAAACCCTCAATGTCCTTTTTATCTTTTCCACAAAGATAAAGTTCCTTCCTTTTTGAACTTTTTAGTGAATAATAATAGAGTATGGGAGCTTAACAAAGCCCAGACAGGAGTTTTGATTAAGTTATCCACGTCCCAGGTAGTCTTCAAAATACGGACTCATGAAATTTGGTGCCATTTCACAGCTGATACCCGTTGTTTGAAGTTGGGAAATATGCAGAAGGGAATTTAGCGGATTCGGTTATTCAGCTTCTGAACTTGCAGGAAGACGAAAATTGAGGTTGAAATTGAGATCAGAAAACCCTTTTCTTGAACTCAGTGTACCAGCTGTTGTTGCGCCGGCTGCCCATTTCCTCCAAAACGGTTGAATGACACTTTCAAGTTGGGATACATAAGCACACCAGCGTAATCAACACCGCCCCTAGATTCTCCTGGGCCTGCAGCAATCCACAACGCAAGCTGGCAACTTGAGGTGGCGCCTCGGTGCCACCTAGGTGGCAGGTTTGAAAATACAAAAGCTCCTGAATCGGAGTAATTTGACAAAATTTAGATTTCTGCTTCATACCACTATTTTCGTAGTGACATAATCTAACATCCTGCGCAGTTGGCACTGCGCAGCTTCTCAAACACTTGTGAAAATTAAGTGGAAAGTTTAAGTTGCCTAGATGGTCGCGACCTGATTGGGAGTGAGTTAGGTGCCACCCTGTGGTGCCACCCTGGTGGCATCTCGTTAAACAATAGACGCAGCGATGAGAGAGTGTGCTGGCCGAGAGGTTTAACCTGTGAACTACATGACCTGATCGGGAGTGAGCTCCAGGGCATGTCCGAGGTGCCAGCAGGTTGGGAGCTTCCACGGCAAATACTACCGGTGCGCTAAAGGAAGGGTCTAGCGCAGTTATGGGGAACCTACTGCGTCCGGAAGTGAAGAGAGGCCATTATACGGGTCCAATGTTGCGCGCCGGCGTCCAAGATTGGAGGTACCCCAGGGTACGGGTCCAGCGCTGTGATAATGGTGCGATATGCTGACAATAATAACGATAATAATAATAATAATAATAATAATAATAATAATAATAATAATAATAATAATAATAATAATAATAATAATAATATCCCTTATCGCAATATTGGACCCGTGTTCTGGCGTCCCCCCAATTTTGGACATCGGCGCACCCTTATCATAGTGCTGGACAAGGCTACCGTTACCGTTTTCCAAACGCACAGCACAGCACCTCACGCCGAGTTAGCACCTAAAGTTGCCACTTCGTAGGCAGAGGTACCACCAGGGTGGCGACTTGGATGCAAAAATGCGAAGGGGGTTACTAGCGGCCCTGGACTGCCCAATACTCCAAATCGAGCCTGACCCTTGAACACTGCCTTTAAACGAATTCTTTTAAACGAGTATACACTTTCCTTCAAATACTCGTACACAACGAAGAAGCGTGTAAACAAAAGCAGCGGAGATTCATATTTCCCAAATCCAATATGTGAAATGAAATTCGAGAGCAACAGATTTGCAAACCTGCGGTTGTAGTTCTTGAACTACAAGCATGTTTGGCGTGAAGGTGGGCAGAATTCAAGAACTGAGACTCGAACAGCCTCGCCCATTTCCATGCAGTTTCCTTTTCGAAATCAAATTTTATGCAACACAATTTGCTCTGTATACACGCTATAAAGCTAAGAAAAGGTTATTTGTGAATTTTCCTTTTAAACTACTGCGGACAAAATTTCAGGAGAACTTCTCCCATGTACACAACCTATAAGGAATGTGTTGTATTCTGGAAAGTTGACATGTGACGACACATCTGGTTGATCTCACAATGGAAGGATACTTGGTGGCCGTGGCCATTGGTGGTCGAAATTTCCTGCAGCGTTTTGTATATTAAGCTACAGCTATTTGTTTTCGCACTGGTTTAATATAGCGCACTCACGTATGGGCTCCGGGTTGTGCTAGGTAGCGTTTTTTTTTGTGTCTTCAAACTACAGAGTGCTTCAGGAGAGAATTATTACATAGGGACAAGGAAAGGGACAATGTGTCCGACGCAGTCGCCTGACCCCGATTTAAGTTCGTGTATGAGGACCGCACTCAAAGTCACTGATTGACTCACTCACGGTCCTCATATATGGACTCAAACCGGGGTAACGCAGCAGTATCGGGGCACACTATCAATGTCTTTGTTCTCCTCTAAAGCACCCTATATTTTGAAGACACTAAAACAGCCACAGTTTGGAACAAACACATACGTACTACAATATACGCTAAATCAGTGCGAAAAGAAATAGGTGTCACTCACTATACGGAACTGCTCATGAAATTTGGACTACGGATTCGAAATCGGCGTCAAAAACTGCATCTAGTAGACCACACCGCATCACAAATGGTCATGGCCACCAAGTATCCTTCCCTTGTCAGAATACCATGTAGTGTGGACCCGAATTGAGTAGCTAAAGAAAAAGAAATATCCATATCCAAAAGAGTGCCAGGAATTCAGAGAAGTGGTTGCTTTGGTGAGTATCCCCTTCTTTGATCGTACTGGTGCAGCGGTCTCAGTTTGGGTTTCCATAATGGTTATCCGGGGAGTATCGGGTGATGGTGTTAGGCGTTGTCATTTAGTAGACGTTTCCAATAGTAATCTTTTTGAGGCAGGGATCGTAGAGGTATTTGTACCGCAGTAGTGGAGTTGGACTAAGACTGTGCTCAAGTAGAACAGCTGTCAAGCGAAGATCGAACACTAACAAAAAGTAGCGGGAAAGACCAATCCATCCTAACCTAACTTGCATAAAAGCTGTCACCATGGATCTTTCAAGGGAAAAAATTGCGAATAAATTCAGAGAGAGTCTATGTCTTTCGCGAAATGGTAATGATTTTCCGCGAGCTGCCTTATATTGAATGCGTAGATAGGTTGTTGGTTTTGGAGGAACAACTGTAATGAAAACGAAAGGATAAAGTGCAACACTCCGCAAATCCGCACGCAAATAAGATTTTGAGAGAAAGCCTCACGAAAACATCAAGCTTATTTGAAAAGAGTCAAAAATAAGCCAAGACACCTACTTGTCAGGGACGAGATCCCCGTACTCAATCGCTGTGAGGCAGATAAACGCAAAGTATATGCCGTTCAAGAAGTCGACCTGGCCATGCATCATTGGTATGAACAGGGCTCCGACAACCTAGAATGAATTAGCTGTAGCGGCTGAACTGAATTGAAATCAAACTATATACTTTTCTTCTTTTGGGTAACACCCACGACGTACTGCATTTAGCAATTGCTTCAGCACAGCTATTATTCTGCACCGCAGAAATCGCTACTATGTATACCTCAGCCTTGGGATGGACAGTTAGACCCAAATCTAAGAATGTTTTTCTTCTGTTGAATGGAGGTGGGGGGGGGGGGGGGGGTGGGGATAGGCACTCTGTCATTGGCATAGACTTGGCTGAAATTCTTGGAATTTCAAAAATCAGAGCCCAAATTCGCTTTTCCTGTATTTCATCTCAGATTTTCAATTCGCTCATGAGGCGAAGAGAGGTATTGATTTGAATCAAGCACGTCTCCTTTCAACATATCCGTCTGACCGCTCCTGAAGACCCTCCGTACCAACTCTACTCGAGGGCGTGAAATTCCCACAAGGATGATCAAGGTGAATAAAGAGAGTAACGGAAATTCCCGCGTAAGTACACGAGTTCTGTAAGCACAAAAATAAAAATCCACAACCGAATTCTCTGTCACATCGTCGAAGTTATCGTATCGTAGATCACTTCTTTTGCATTTTTTCTGGCTTTTGGCAATTTTAATTTTTCCCTGAGGGAAGAGGGGTGGTGGAGTGGAACAACAACAGAACATGAATGAGAAAAACAAAGCGAAGATATATCAAAGGAAAGATTTCTTTGATTAGATAAAATGATGTGAGGAAGAAACAATGAAACTGCTAAACCAGTGAATGTTAGTGTATAATTAGCGTTGATTTGGCTGTACATCCGTTCAGAAGCATTTTGTGAGGGCAAAGTTCTGGAAAAAGGGGGCACATTATGCCTTACCACATCCTATAGTACCGAACCGATAGATTATTAAAAGCCTGAGATAAGGATTTCATATTTTTATCAAACTGATCGCGCAATATGTGTGTGTGTGTTCACCACTGCAACTAGTATGTACACAGGATTTTTCCGTGAAGCGAAACCGATTCAATCATAGCAACCACCAGTTAGTTGCTCGACGAGTTCGTGCACACTCCGTTCGCACAGTTCAAGACTTCAGTAGCCCTTTAAATTGTCTCTCTTCAGAAGAATTTAGCATTTCCGCCACGTAAACGAGAACTTTTGTATAAATGCGAAAATTAACTATTAACTTAACCGGTGAGGACCTCTGAGAAGATCTGAGTTTTCCATATTTTCCCGTTAACGAGGTTTCTAACCTATTCTTATTAGTAACAACAACGATGCGCGTTGATACTTGAGAAAACGCTCAAGAACAAATTAATACAGATTCCCCTTGGAGTATGGCATGCCCCTGTGCCAAAACCCTTCCACACTAGTGCTACTTCAAAAGCGAGTTTCTGGAATGAGAATAGTGCTGTACTGTCAAACCTCACATATACATATGTAGTAGGATACAACTCGAAAGCACACTAACGGAAAATCACGTATGACGGCCAAAATTTGGTCATCCGATTTATACCCAGCGATCCTCACTCCCACATATGTACCATGCCGAAATCCTCGCAGTTTTTGGTAGATTTATGTGATTCATTTGAGATTTATCAAATTGTATTGTCGGTTTTATCAATTTGTTTTTTGATTTCTCACTATTTTAGCTCTGGAATCGGTAGGGACATGTCCGCAGAGATTTCCCAGTACGTTGCACGCAGAAGTAGCAACCATTCTGCATAAAAATATCATGTTAATGGCTTTTTCAACTCTTTCACTTATAGACTTCTGAGAAAAGGGCCGCTGTGATTTAACATGATGATCACCAAAGACATAAGCATTCCGAATGAATTTATGACTTTTTGTTGATGTTACTTGATATTTGGTAATCATCGATTAATTTCAATCAACATTTATAATTAATCTTCTGAATGGACATGGGTGGCAAAACTTCGAGCGAAGCCGGATATGATATCTAGCTATCCATAAAACACCACCATGTAGAAAGTGTTCACCGTTTTCAAGTTTCTCAAAAAAAAAACAGCTTTTTCTGCAACCCCTCAGCTGGGTTCCCTTACACATATACGACAATAACTGCGCCCTCTTTTTTGTTGAAATGAAACATGATACGCTAATGCCTTAATTACGCAGACCAGCTGCTCCAGTTTCAAAAACTCGTGATGTAAGCATCTGTAGGAGCCATGTAAGCCTAGGCAGCGGACCGCATGCAGACAACCAGAAGTGCTGAGCAAGAAGTTTATCTTTTCTCAAACATCAAATATGTTGTGAGATTCACCGCGAGGATCTCATCGATTTCCTTTGCTGGGTACTTCCCTATTTGTCTTCCCCAAATAGTATTTGAATTGATCAAACTGGTGACTCCAGGTTAAAAACTAACAAGGGGCTCTAGTAGTAAATTATGAAGGTATTGCTGGGAAGTGCGCCCTTCGTTAATGGGTGATGTTTAACATTTTTTAACGTGATTAAACCCTTCCCATTCGGAACCTCGGTTCTTGCTTGGGATGCTCTTGGCTAATTTATTTTTACTAAACAATTTAAGCAATTTATTCTGGTAATCTTCATGGCTCGCTTCTTCCAATTTTTTGAACACCGTTAATAACAGTTGTGAGTCTCAATGCAAATCAGATCACATGAATAGTGCCCTTTTATACGTGTATTTCCTCATTTTTCGAGCCCTGCACAATTCCCAGTTTAGGTTTCCATAGAGATTATCCAGGGAGTATCGGATGGTGGTGTCAGATGTTGCCATTTAGCGGCCGCTTCCAATAGTAATCGCGTTGAGCCAGGAAAATTCTAGCACATTTGCTCTCACATTTCAAATTGCAGTGGCAACAAACTTTTTGGCTGCGAGGTTGCCAGGATGCTTAAGTTATTCATCGACATGTGGCCCTTGAAAGGTATCAATACGACTCGCACTCTGAGAAATACTGTTTTGAATTCTATATTATGTACTTCAGTATCACTGCTTTAAGGTAGTACCCAACTAATCACAAAGATTACTCCTTGAAATAAACTCCGGGAATTTTAGTATGCGCCATACATTTACTAGGAGTAGGTCCCAAGCTGAGAAATAAATCTGCGCCTCTTTTCGTACGCCTCAAGTCTATGGCAAGAAGTTAAGGTCACCATCGACCATCTACTCAGATTTTTCCCCATGTTCGAAGAAAACATAGTTCGAGGCGATTTCTACCTCGAGCAAAAGTGTGCGTAGCAGAATATCACGCAAATCTCACAGAATCATGGACCAAGTCTCTCTATCTTCAATTCCTTTATTGAATACGTTCCAGTATAATGTATAGGAAAATTTCAAACAGGTAGTAAGCGAGTGTCACGAATTGATAAATTAGCTGTCGTGCAACCCTCACATACAAGCATGTATGTCTCTATCCGGCTAACAACAATCTATTACCAAGTTCGAATTCGTTTCGTCTTTGTCACGCAGAGGAAGGAACACGTATGTAGTAGACGAATGAACTATAATATTATATTGGATGGCAAAGAGGACGAGGACCAGTGCGAGCGGATAAGTATAAGCATTGTGTTCCCAAGGCTAATACATAGTTAGGGTAAAAGCACAGGTATGGCTAGGCCGGAAGCGAAATCTCTCTCCTCCAACAATTAACTGAACATTTTGGTTAGTTCCGCCAAATCAAGTCAAGCATTCTCAAGCTGGAGGATCACTTCATCTCTACAACTTCGTAGCTTTTCAGGAAATACCCAAGGCGAAGCCAGGTATTGCCGATACTAAACATCTTCTCCATGGTTTACACATTTTCCATCACAGAGCGAACGACTCTCTTCGCATCAAAATTGCTACTACTAAAGCAGAAGTTACTTTCTTGAACTTCTTTTTAGGTGAAACAACTTAAAATATCAATAGAAAGAGCAGTACAGGAGTGAACCTCGAAGTCGAAGAGAAGGAATTTTGAAAGAGTGAAGCACGGGAAATTCATTCCTGTCATTGCAAACCTCTACTATCATCACTTTCAAAGCTATATATTTTACGGGAGTCAACCCCACATTTTAAAGAAATACCTATATGCCTGCGTGAGGAATGAATTCCAGAGTGGTAAGTGCGCAACACTGAAGCGTACGTCTGTGAAGATCAGATGGAAATGAGCATTGAAAGCACAAAATTATCCCTTAGCTAATTAGGTGGGCCAAACATATCCTCAGTAGCATTATAGAAACGTGTGCTGCGGTAGAGAAACAATTTCCAATAATAATCATTAACATGCTTACCAAGTAGAGGATGACGATGAAGAACAGCGTACTTCCGTTGATGGTGTCGTCATCTGGATCGGTCTGAAAAGGTAAATAAGTATTCACTTAGAGTCAAATGCGTTCAAAATGAGGTTAGATTGATATTTAAAACTATGTCTAAACTAAAAACGACAAAATGTGCATTGATTGCTCGGATGATTTTGCTCCAGAAGCCTCAGGAATCGTTAATGTTGTGTAAGTAATGACGGCGAGCGGCACAAATTATTAACAATGAGTCAAATTGGCATCAGCTGCGCAGATATTCTTTCGAGGATCATCGTTCTTATTAGTGTAGAGGTATATAGTATCCAAAGAAGTAATTAGTATAGTAATTAGATTGGAAACTCATTGGTATTAGTTTACTGATACGTACCTATGAGGGCGGTTTGAAAAGTTTTCGGAATGACAAAGAAAACAAAACATCTGCTGTAATCAATATTTTATTTCATAATTCATTCCCCTTGAAACTCAACATATTGTCTGTTTTCAGTTTTTCATTCACTTTCCGAATGAATCAATATTTTATTTCATGACTCAGTCCCCTAACTATTTAGTCTAGTCCCACACCTATCTAGAAAGAATTTCTCTGAAGTACTCAGAATAAACAGATACAAGACTAATTCATTTCTTGAATGGAATCTTGTCTCTGACGGGAAATTGTTGATATTCTAAGAAAGATTGAGGGACTAGGAAGCCAATGCAGAAATACCTTTGAATGAGTGCAGTTTAGATTTCATTATTACAAGTATTTTTATGAGCCGTAAGAATTGCTAGAGCGGTCAAGCTGACATGAAGGATAAATTCTCTTTTCCCGTTCAAATCCGCGCGTGTCGCTCGGATTACCACAGCTGAAGCTTCTAAAAATGCCTTATAATCAGTTGTTATGGTTTTTCCATCAGTCCCTTGGAACTCTCAAGAACAGGCGCCGTCACCATTCCACCTCAATGGCCGGTAGTTTCTTATTCAGAATCCATTCTTCACGTCTACTTCTGCTACTGTTTTCATTGAATCTTTTGTGACTACAGTGCAGCGCTTAATCTAACCTTTAATATGGATCACAGTTTAGATTTGAAACCCAGCTCAAACATTCAGAATGATTTTCTGATTTCCGCGTTGAGTTGCGTTTTTGTTCGGGATCGAGCAAACGCGGCACTCGTCTTTGAAAACGTTTTTCCAAAAATAGTTCATCGGGTGAAATGAAAATTAATGACTCATAATGTGTGCGCTAGGCTCCCTGGTTTTGCTCGCATTTGCATTCTATCTGTCAAAACCTTGTCAACGATTTCATTCACTTTTTCTGATGTGGTCATCTTTTCCTAACATTCTGCACATGGCTGACTGCTCACTCGCATCCCGCTACTTTTCAGAACCCAGAACCTATGTCTGAGAAAATGAAAGAGATGAACCTCCAAAATCAACATTTAAGCGGATTTCGGATAACTAGCGGTTTTCTCTTTCAGTTAAAAAATTAATGTCCACCTAAATTTAGCACCTCTCTGTAACTTTTTGACTGTGATCCCTTGCCAAGAGCAGAGACCCTATCAGATCGAAATGACATTCACTGTCAATTCATTTGAAGGACTCTTGCACAGAATTGTTTGGAAATTTCTGAAAAAAGAACAACTCCTTAGTGTTAATTCCGGAAACTTTTCAAACGGCCCTCGAAATGTTACAAAACGATTGAATTTTCAAACGGCCCTCGAAATGTTACAAAACGATTGAACCATCATCATAGAATGGATCTCGTCATCAACACTATAAGAGGTTTGCTGCGTCGATCAATGAACGGCTCAGTTTGCACAAATTTCTACGAGATCCTACTGCAAAGCCTGTGCAGCAGGAGCACCCCACGAAGAGCATAATACGTGAAACTCAGAGCCCAGGGCCACCTCCCTCCAGTTGTTGCCATCCTTCCTTCACCCACTCCTACAGCTTCTTTCCTCTTAGCAGCGAACGAATAAAGATGACAGCAACTCAGACGAACAAGGAGAAGAGGGCAGAAACTGGAAGGAGGTGTCCGTGTGCCTTGAACTAGACGTATTACGCTTTGAGACTTTTCCTTTTTTTCTGATCTTACGCGAAGAAGAAATGTGGAAAGCGATACCTTCGAGCAGATCTTCTTCACCTTCTGGATCAATTGCTCCAGATATCTGCCAAGATTCGTGAGCAGGATCACAGTGACGGGAATTCCAATGAACCCATAGATTACTGTGAACAGCCGCCCATTGGGAGTTCGAGGCTCGACCTTTCCGTACCCTGGCAAAAGAAAACTTCAGCTGGTTTACACATCCATGATGTTTCACACCCTCTTTCGCCTGTCGCCGCCGTCATATGGCAGATTCGCCATCGGGTAACATCCCGAGGGACTCGTCCCAACTCACTGCAAAACCTCGCGACCCGATAAATCTGCCAAAACGCGAGGTTCGCAAGATTGCTAGACGTTTCAGATGAGTAATTCACATACCCAGCGTAGTGAGAATTCCAAAGCCATAGAGAGCGGCCGACTTGAAGGACCATTCAAGTCGAGGATCGGCTTGAGCTTGAGTAAGACACTGTTCGGCAATGAGTTGTGCGAAGTCCGCCTCTCGTGACACGCGCAGGTGGCCATCTCTTAAAAACTCAATTATCGCTGTGATGAATTAGCTTATTTTTAGCTGCCTAGAAACTCGTGAATTTTTACATCTCAGGAATGGGCGGATTTGGGCTACTGCAGATGGTTTTTAAAAACATTTCGGAAGCTTTTTTGAAGAGCCCGTTTCTAAAATGCGTATTCGCCAAAAGAAGGAAGAAAGGGCGAGTTTGAGATAAATAAAGATCCGATGAAAAAAGGGCACCTTTATTCTCTTCCAAAGTGAAGGTCTAGCTCACTTATTTCTCAAAATGCTCATGAAGTTGCAGTTGAGGCACACATTTGGTGGTGAACGCAATAATATGTACAACTAGACGGTATACCCGGCTTCGCTCGGGTGTTTTACTACCCTGGCAATTTCACACCAATGAGGACATTTGCTAGTGCCGACAAATTCATTTCGGATGCCTATAGTTTTTGTGGTAAACATATTAGCATGCTCATGTAACCGTAAGCGAAAAGTTAGTACCGCTATTTCAGCGTCAATTTCATGGAAAGCAGTTGCCAGACACGTCTTCACCGGCCCGTGGACCGAAAAATCATACCAATAATTCGAAATTCTGCGCAAAATGTTTATCACATTCGTGTTCAGCGCATTGACAAACCCCAGTAGACCTGTCCCTACCGACTGTCGGGCAAAAGTATCGAAAAATCAATGAAATCGATAAATCGATATTTGGTGCGAAACGGTAATCATATTCGTGTTCAGCGCATTGACAAACCCCATTAGACATGTCCTCGCCGCCCCTGAGCAAAAGTAGCGAAAAATCAATAAAATCGATAAATCAATCGATAATGCCCGGCACGAAGTAGCCTAAAACCTCCGCCGGCCCATGAGGAATAAGCTTGCAAAGTTTGGTCCCGATCGGTTCACCCTCCGCGATTTCTATAAGGAACATACATACATACACACCAGGGATGAGCGGATACGAGATTTTCCACGACCCGGATAACGGTGCGGATAACGGATAGGCCAAAAATGACCGGATTACGGATACCGGACAACGGATAACGGATAAGTGATCCGAATTCTAAAAGACCCCACCCATTCCACAACATTAAACGTGATAAAAAAATGGCAGGACACTATATGAATATTGTGGAAAGGAGTTAGCACATATTCTGGTGAATATTATGGGAAAGAATTAGCACATATTCTTTATCTTGTTAGTCGTCAAATTCCGCCATTCTGAGCACGACGCTGAGCATGGCGTCATTATGAACGGATGTGAATATAACACCACTAACATTTGGATATTTGTTAATTTAATTGGCACACCTGTGGCTTGAGATGATATGTGTCCGCGTCGTTCTTAGTGCAAAGGTAAAAGCTCGTCCCTGGAGGCTGGTCCTTCCCTCAGGGGGGGGGGGCTCATGGAGGCCGCAACTTTGATTCGTACATCTTTCGTAGAGTTCTGATAAACCTCCTCGCAGTGACTGAGTATTATGGTATTGAATCCCAAAGGCTATTTGATCAATAGATTCAAAAAATGATGGAAACGGTGGCATAAAATAAATATTCGGAATGAACGATTGGTCACCAGTGAGCTGCTAGGTCACCAATTTCAACGTTCAGATGTGGTAAGATATAGAAACGCTTGAATCCCAACGTTATCACTGTCAAACATTAGCCAATATTGTCGGTAATTTCACAAATGATGGTTTCGAGGTTATTGAGTCACTTTGTCGGACAACCCAGAAAACGTGAGCAAGAGGATTTCTTTTTGGGCAGGTACAAGTCTGTATTATCTTCTACTACTTTTTGCATGATGACGCAAAACGCATCAGATCGAGTAACACATCTTCAAATGGAAGCTCTCCTTTGTTTTGAACGTGCAAGATGAATCCACTAATTTCGGCGTTGTCCGCACCGTTATCCGGCGAGAAAAGCCCGGATAACGGTGCGGATAACGGATTGGCCAAAACCTACGGATAACGGTAAAACGGATAACCGGATACGGATAATCCGCTCATCCCTGATACACACACACACACATACATTCTACTTTATATATACAGATGAGCGTCGATGGAAGTGCCTTCTTCACTGACTCGGGAAGCATGCAGTGCGACCGCTCCGCTGTTGCTGGAAGTGTCATACTGGTGGAAAATCATGGGGATTTCTTGACAGTTGATTCGGTTTTCTCGATAGCTAATATCAAATTGGCTTCAAATCTATCAAGAAAACCCTGTGATTTGCTACTAAGGCACCGGTTTTGGCGCGAGCGTCGCGCTTGCGTCTCATGTTTCTCGAGTCTACGAAAAACGCACCTCCATCCACATCCACCATTCACATCCACAATGGGTGGTTTCCACAAAATATCGAAAAAACACTTTTATGCTCTCTTCTGCAATTTTTCTCCGCACGTTACATACTTACGTACTTGCTAATGGAGAGTAGTGGTGCAGGGATGAATGAGGGGCGGAAGTCGGGGGATTTATTTTTCAACAACTCTATGAAATAGTTTTGAAAGATTGTATGAGCTTATTTTCAAGTTTTACTGTTGTTTTTTTAACTGTTTATTTACAACTGTTCAATATTGAAACAAATATTTCCAACAATCTAATATTTCCAATGACTTCATTTTAGAAATTCCCGGCTTTCGGGTCCACAAAGCTGCGGGGACTTTTCCAGGTTCTTTTCGTCACGACAGTTCCGCAAACGTTTTAAGATACCTGAGAGAAAGAACATCATAGCGATGAATAACGTTTACTTCAGGAACATTCCATTTTCACCCAGCCTTATATGTAGGCAACTTCATCCTCGCAATGGCGAGCAGCTGCGTGGAATTATTTATGTGCACAAAATGGGCCGTTCTTTCGGGAATGTTGTTAAAAACGACTTCAGCTTTAGCTTTTTGTGGAAGTGTTGATAGCTCTAGGCGGAATCACACATAAAAAAGAAGCTCACCATCACTATTTCGAGGGCAGAGACTTAGAGAAGGTGATGTTCAGAAAGCTGAGCAGTGAGAAGGAATTCAAATCTCTGTCAAGCAGTCAAAATTCGTTTTTTTGTCTTTGCTTGAAATATCGACTTTTAATTCCTGAAATATGGTGTAACACATTTTTGAAGATAACTGCAAGAATTCTTTTGATACATCGCAGCACATCCAGAGTTGTGCTCTGCCACGTACACAAGTGCTCCCGCACTTTGTAAACAATCAGGCGACCAAAGAAATTTGCTCGAAGTCATGCAAAATGTTGTTGTCGCGCACGAAGCGAACATTGAGTAGGAGAACAAGGCCATGCTGTGTACGGACACCACTTTTTGCACGCGTATGTCCAGGAAGTGAATCGAATTTTCAGGCTAACAGTCCATCACACGTATGTAAAGTTGCATTTGTCTGGATAAGAAGCATTCAAACGTTCTACTCCAGTCGATTTTTGAAAACCTTCACAAGCTCAAAATGTAAGAATTGCTATACTTGAAGTGCGCAAACCACTTCTGAGATGTTCTTCCAACCAAAGAGTCCTCTTCAAAGGCTTCACAAATGCTTCAAGCCCCTCTTGCAATTTTTCGAAATTCAAATCTACTGAAGAAACCGCTAAAAGGAATCCTGTTCTGGCAATAGTAATACTTCATGCTGTTGGACTATGAGGCCTAGAAAAATGCCAGTGTCCTAAGAAAAATTCAAAAATTTGCACGGGGGAAGGAAACGAAAGGTAAAGAATGATATCTACAAATTAGTTGTCACTTCGCTTTACCAAGACAACTTCTCTGACCCTATCACTGGTGGACCTCGCTGAAGGCATAGAAGAGTTTCTTGGGCCATCTACGTACGTCATCGTAGATAAAACCCATTTCCTATCCGAATTTTCCAAAGGACAAAAGCAAAACAAGCCAGTTTAGATCGAGATTTACCCAAAAACAAATGTGAATATCAGTCCACGTCAAAAGTAACCAGTGACGACCTTTTACGTGATGATCCGATACATTTCCAGGTCGTTTAAAGAAAGCGCGCTGCCAAATTGGGTAAGAGCTGGCCGGGACAGAGAAACCTGAGCGAATGTGGGCCACTCTGATGTGCGAAGACCAGTAGAACAGTGATGATTGACCATCATATCATCAGAGTAAGTAATATGAGCACTGTTACAATAAATTACACTTAAACTTATAAATAGGTGAAATTATGCCTAGAAATAGAGGCTCATTTTCTAGAGAATTGCACTTTTAATGTTTGCGCTCACGCCTGCAGGGCTAGATGGTGTACTAGGTGGTGGGTACTATATGGGTACAGAGCCAGAACTACTCATGTGGGATTACTGAAATAAATCATATCATTCCAAGATATTTATGCACATGTACTCGGAGTTTCTATTGGGCCAGCCACGCGTTGCCTATCATTCTTCGCTCCACAAAATTATGCGCGCAAATAAGCGATTTTAAGGCAGAGCCCAGTTTCTTTGCTCCGCATTCCCTTGTTCAAAATTGAGGATGCCCTTCGCGGAGGCCTTCTCATAGGTTTGGCCGAATAGGACACGCATATCTCGGAGGCAAATCGCTTATTTGCTCCGGGATATGCGTGTCCTATTATTGTGTTTCGCATCACAGCTGCTTCATAATATGTATTTGAACTTCAAGGATGAAATTACTCGAAGGGGCCTAGGAAAGTGCTCATCCTCGGTGTGACCACTGGCAATGTACAGAGCTCTTATACCAAATGCATAAGTGTGACAGACGTGCGACTATGTGATCAAGGAGCACACGAGAATCACAGCCGATGCAGCCCAAGGGTAGGTAAGATTCTTGCGTCTGCGGTGTCACGCCTTTTCGCGCGATCGTCAGTCATTCTCATCCCTGCAACGCCGTAAGTCTGGTACCAACGGAGACCCTACGATTCCGTCTGACGTGCGTACGACGCATATGGTAAAAACTGCCCTTAATCTAGCTGTTCAACAGTTGAAATGACTTCACCAATTTAGCAAACATTACTTCATTTATTTGATTTCATTGAGTCCCTCATTCCACTCTCCTCCACTGTTTGTTCCCTAACATTTTTCCGGAAAAATGTCCTTACAAGGAATGTGCACGTACTTGAGCTGGTAATTCAGAATGACATGTGTATGATTTGAGATACTTGAAACTTTCTAAATGGTCAGTAGAAGCTCAGAAAGAGAGTGCAAAACTGACGCACACTGCAAGATTTGATCATGCAAGCATGTTCACGAAGAGCGAGACATTTACCTTAGCACCTTTTTTTATCATTTGTGATCGGTAACTAGTGGTCCTGCATTCGTACAATCCTATCATATGCGCCTGCAAAAAACGGGGGTAACTCCTTATACAGACAATGCTCACGATAGATGAAAACATATTTGAAACCAGCATCGCGAGCTGCATAGGGCAGTTTATACCAGGCCACACTTCCATGGTATCCATAGTGTCGTTTACCCTTGCTCCATGTGGGCATCTGAGCCTCTGTAGACCATTTAGCAGATTTCCAGTATAGGTCATACTATCATGTTGGACAGACAGACAGGTTCTTCACTCATACAGGTCTCGTTATGGAATAGCAGCTTCTTCGTTCACATCCCTTGTTAAACTACTGTACGAGAAATTACAAATAATCACATCACATTCCTTTCTTTCCACAGGATTCAATGTGTGTGGAATAACCAAATATCAGGCATGAACGAACCGCAGGGACTACAGGATCCCACTAACAGGATCCTAGTACTCTATTGCAGACGTATGCCCTTATATTGGTACGCTTGACTATTTTGGCTCACTAGGTGGATGGTGGCTCATCTGTGAAAAGTTGTAATCTCCTACAGAGGACAGCCCTGCACAGAGGCTGACACCACAGAAGGATCCAGAGATAAGTAAAGCTAAAGAAAAGATGCAAAGTCAGGCTTTGTTTTTTATGCAATGTAATTTCGTGGTGAAGTCGTGTTCCCGAATGAGTTCGAAGCATGTGAAAGTGTTGAGAAACTCAGACCGTTGGGTTTATGTCCATAACATAGAAGGCTTCCATAGAAAGTGAGATACAGAAATGAATACCATTGATCAGACGAAATAATATGTATGGAGAATCAGCAAATTTTTTTTGCCTCTATTGTCTTCTCGATGTATGTATGTCCTCATCTTTTTGTATTACACTTTTTTTTCGGCAGCACATATCGAGTTTTTTAATAAACGAGTAAAGATTATATAGAGTTTTTGAAGCATGCTCGGCACAGTACAGCATCCAAGCTGCCTACTGCTCATCTGCGCTCGTCCTCTCGCTTTCTGGCCAAAGGTATCCGCGCCGCGGCGAAGTGGACTGCGTCGCGCGAAACTCGACGGCTATTACTGTCAATCCCGTCTAATAAAATAAAACAGAAATAAATTAAAATAGACGTTAATTAATGTTCTCAATTAATTAATTAATTGATGAGGCGTTGCTCGAATGATTATAAGAAAATTTGTGCTAAGTTTTTTGCCTACTTTGTAGTAGTCCAAACAAGGCATCAAACAACATCGCGCAACCAACCCCAGCAAAAGCTTCTCGATGCAGGCCTTTTTCGTCAGCGTGTCGTTTAGCTTGACAAACTGCGCGTAATTGTGCTCAAAGTGCAGGAAGACATATCCGCCTATTAGTGTGTAGGCAATCAGAAAGGCGATGACAACTGCGTTCACCAGAAAAGCCTTTTGGTGACGGCGAAGGCACTGAAACAGATCCATATTGTTCGCAAGTAATGTAAAGTAGAAACGATAACAGAGAGTTCTGCTTACCGGAGGAAACATAAGACAATGGAGTGCAGCCATAGTAGGCAAGCGAATAGGGAACGACGTTCAGTCGAATCGAGACAAGGACTCAGGCACGGGAAAAACTATGAAAATCCTCATGGAAACTTCCTCGCTCGATCTCTATGGACTGTATGGCGTAAGAATTCTGAAAAAGAGATGTTGGACTCATCGAGCATCCTCATATCGCTTCGCCTCAATTGCTCCGAAGATATCGTAGCTATAGTGTGTAAAACGTCGGTAATTTTATCCATAAACCTTTTCGCGATGGTCGGGACTAACCCGCTCTTCCAAAATCATTCAGTTCATGACGTAAAATAGAAGTACTATGTCAAAACGACTCCTCTTTGCAAGCGATGGAAGAACATTGCAGAGATGTTAACCACATTTTGTTAGAGAAACGTTTCCATTCCAAGGAAACGGCAAGCCCAGAAGAAGAACAGGGTCGCAGAAAATCCCACCTAAGGCAAATTTCTTGGAATCGCGTCAGGGATAGTTACATACGCAGGAAGACCTGAGCAGGACCCGGATGCACTATTAGAAGGATGGGTAATCCCATTCATACACATGAATAGTATGATTACCCATGGGTAGCAGCTGGGCGTAGACGACATCACTGGTAGATGCGTTGATGTGTGCCAGGTGAAAGGTAAATTTAGGCAAACCAACGCATTTACCATGGGTGATCTCAATGCTGTGTCAGGGTCCAGAACACATCCTGGTTCGATCGTTTATTGGTTTTTCTACTTGATGCTCCTTTCCAAATATTGATGGGAGACTATTCTGTTAGCGAAAATACGAGAGTTATCCCTGTGAGAATTACGAATTTTTCATTGGAAGATGAATCATTTCCATCAGTCTTTCTGCAAGTGTGCCTACGCTTGTTTGCGACAAAACAAAGCTTTTTCCTAATGTAAGAATGTCTCTGTTTAGATGACTTCTTCATAAAAATTGTTAACAAAATCCCCGCTCTTCCCTTGAACACTGAAAAAACTGTCCAGAACGAAAACTGGTGCTAATCCTTTGTTCCTAAAGCAGTGGCGATGGAAAAGGCTTGTCAAAAATGTTGAGACATCCTTTCCAAAAAGAACAACGTTATAGTTGTCACCGGAAATGGGCAAAATCATGGATCAGATCAAGAAAAATCGTTGAATTTGCTGTTGAATGACGGTGCCTAACTAGCTCCTTCGCGGTACCATTCCAATGGAAAACGAATGAATGAACGAATGATGAGTGATTAGACTAACGAATGAATGAATGAATGAATGAATGAATGAATGAATGAATGAATGAATGAATGAATGAATGAATGAATCTAAAAAGAATCTATTGCTGTTTCCCCAGGAACGACAATGGCAGAAGCATGGTGAGCGAAGCAAGCACTTTCGAGGAACCACACATTACTTTTCGCCACTGGCTCTTTGGCGCGAGCAGAGATGTGAATACACAACGGCCCATGACAACCAATCTTATAGAGCGCACTTATGTGGAGGTAAGAGGCTGGCTGAACCTTCAGTTACTTGCTCATGATAAATCCAGAGTCTAAATGCATTACTGAGAGTGCCCATGGTAAACTTACAAATGTACCCAAATTCACTATTTCACCTGGCACCATTTTTTACCCATACATTCGTTACGTTGTCCATACCCAGCTGCTATGCTTAGGTAATCATACCCCTGGACATGAAGTAGGCCCTTTCAATGATGCATTCAAGACACAGCACAGCTATTTCTACTCTATCCATTCAAACGGAAACCCTTCGCAAGATGAAGTTGGAGTGCAGGGAGAGTGCTCCGAAAAGTGTCTTTGCAGCGGCTGAGAATGTCGCGTCTGCTTAAATATGTGAAGAGCGCTTGTGGATTTTGAACAGTCTCTGCACCGCCTTTCGTCTTTGCCCCATAAATTCTTAGAGGTTTCTATGTGATGGAAGAGCTGCTGCTTTTTCATGCACATGGAAGCAATTACATGGCACCAAGAGACTTCTAGAATAGCTGGCGATGAAAGATAATCTAGCATGGCCAGATGTTAAAATTGCTAACGAGCTGTTCTTCCATTCAAATTAAACATGCAAACACCTCAAAGAATGAGCAATCTGAATTATGTTTGTTTGCACGCGGAATCCCGTGCCGAACCTTGAAATTCATGAACGTATGGGAGCATAAAATATAGTGGAGGCGCATGCATCACTGAGTTTATCCGGAGTGAAGGTGTTCAAACCCCTCAAATTTACCCATCGTTGCATCAACAGGTTCATTCTGAGTAACTGAGTGATGCATGAGACTCCAAAGCAACGTAAAGCGACACAAGAAATACATATTCTTGCAAAGTCAGCTTGCCGAAAGAAGAATTGAAGTCAAACGGCTTGCCGGGCCGAATTTTCGTCAGAGCATTCAAGATTGTCAACCATTGGCTCAAAAGTTCGTCAAGACTCCATATTCTGATGAACGACAGAAGAGGACTTCTGTTATTAACTCGCTGTGCAGGTTACCAGGGTTCCTAGAAGTTTCACGATACGTTTCACCCGCACAACTCATACACCAATCCGGAAAGCTTGAATCTTGCCCAGAACGTTCATGAATACACGTGATTGTATCAGCGAAACTTGATGGGGGTGAGCTCACAGTGATGTTTACCCAAAGTCACTGAAATTGCAGCTGGAAACGATCTTTGGATGCTAGAAATTTGAAGTCGGTGCTAACCATGATGGATACCTCGAATGCTTCCAACAAAAATATTGCACAATTTTGTCGTTTTTTTTCCTGTCGACTTTATTTCTTCCACAACCTTACCGAACTACAATCTCGACAAGCGGTATAATTCCTCCGATAGATACTACATACTTTATGAGTCCCTAGTGCTTAGAATACGAGAAGCTGCGGAGCGGCAAAGTCAGAGACTGCAATTTTTGGGTAGGTACGTTTAACGATTTTTTGCATAGCAAAAGCTTAAAAAGCTGGGGGAGGTGGCTCCCATATAGCAAAATTCCTGAAGAATGTGACGAGTTGTAATTCATTTGCAAACAAAGTTATCGAAATTCAGGGCAGGTCTTAAACGCGAATCTTTGCCGATTTCGGATTTTAGAGAATGGCCATTTTTTTCTTTTTTTTCTTTTTCGATTTTTTAGATCAAATAACAGTTGTAGGGAATACTTATTGCACTGCTTCGAAATAGCAGGATGGGCTGGATCGTCCAGGTAGAATTCCAGAAAAAGCAAGAGAATGCTTCAAAAAATGGTTGTCTGCGTCCCTCTAAAACGGATGCCGTCAAGCCAGAGCTCGACAGTGAAACTGGTAGTGTTTTCTAGGTTGAATAAAAAGGAGGTATTTTGAGCCAAATTGCCTGCGGTATTACTGGAGAGTCACGTGAAAAACGGAAAACTCAAAATGCGGTTTCCGTGAATTTTCAGCTATTTTCTACCTGCAGTGAAAGCCAATTAAACCTGTAGCGAAGAAGAGCAGAATTTGCTCTACAAATGCATTACTGCATCTGGTTTCTAGACTACATTTAGGGAAACTTATAGGTTCCTGAGAAAAAAGCGACAGAACTTCTGCACCAACCTAGTTCTTGATCAGTTGC
Source organism: Ancylostoma caninum (assembly GCA_037903475.1). NCBI lineage: Eukaryota > Metazoa > Nematoda > Chromadorea > Rhabditida > Ancylostomatidae > Ancylostoma > Ancylostoma caninum. Next base: position 48,066 of record JBAJFG010000556.1, on the reverse strand, counting down.
GCATATTTCATTTTTTAGCAAACTTTCGAGTGCAGCTATGCGGAGGAATCAACTTTGGTTTCAATCTAGAAATCTTGTTCAAAACGTTCTCAAGCTGCTACTCGCATACCAAACTTCATCGCCAAAGCTCCAAAAATTAGTCCAGAGGCAAGTGCATCCCAACTTTCAGCACAATCATCTCCCCATTTCGAAGCTGCACCCAAGCCAAGTTCGATCGTCAAGGAACAATAACATAAATTCTAACACATTTGTATGTACAAATTTATTAGGAAAAGCTGGAGAACGTCTGTGGCAATTTCATTACCCCTGTTTTTGCCCTAAAGGTCAAAAGCAAAGTTCGAGCTAAAAATGGAAAAAGTTCCCAGTTCAGTCAACAGGATTATAAATGTCTTCCGCAAAGCAGGCGCCGTTTCCTACATAGTGCTCGTCAGCCTGTCCGCTCGATAACCTCCAGTGGAAATGATACATTGTTGGCACAATGGGTTCTTCTGAAAGACTCACGCTGATGATAGGTCTCAGGAGGCGGCTAGGTTGGTAATTTGGAAAAATCCTTCAATCACTAGAACGTGATGATATGAAGAGAAAGACATGCAGGTCCTCACGTAAATTCAAGTCGTGGGTTTTCCTCAAGCGATGTTTCCCCTCTAGCCCTTAGTTGGAATACTGGTTATGCGGGCTTGGAAAAAGTATCTGAGCGGTGTTCTCAGCCAGGCAGGTCACAATCGGTTCATTCAGTCTCTTTTTCCATGAAAGGATCTTACAATCACTTATTTCATACACTGGAAGTAAACATTATTCAGTGGCAAGCTGCGTCGATTAGAGTTGAATCTTTAGGTGCGCTCTTTTTTAGACCGGAATTTGACTGATTGCTATCCTGACATTGCCACGAATCGAATTGGAATGATTCGTCTTCAATGAATTAATAACTATGCAAGAAAATAAATTCCTTACTCAAAGAAAGAACTCGACGAAACATAGGACAAATAAAGATCGGACCAATCCCGTGTTCAGCCGTATTGAAACAAATCACATCAGTCCCCGACGCGCATGGCTATTTGTTTGGATAATGGGAATTAAGGCAAAGTAGCGGAAAAGAATATTCTCTCTGGAATTGTGTCATATCAAAGCATATCAAAGAAGGTCTAAATTTTAGGGGCGTACTCAAAACATCTTCTTTAGCTTTCCGTCCTTTTCTTTACTGAAGAATTACCTTTACCTCCGGGTCAAGCAAAGAAGTCTATAAGAACTACGCAAGTGTTAGTACATATTTTGGTGAGACTACAGACAACAGACTTTGAATGGAGCCAAACGTGAAACAGAAAATGATGCAAAAAGCAGAGACTTGGGGACGTGGTGAGAAGATCCAAAGAAACTGCATCGGATATGGACATGAACTTAGGATTGCATAAGTTGCTTGGGACATTATATGTACGTGCGTCCATGTTCCATATTTTTTTCTTAATGTGCTCAGTTACGCACTTTTCAGATGTCCCATGAAATAACTCGTTAGAGGCATCGTAGATGTTGTTGTTGTGGGATTCGATGCTCCTCCGGAAGCGGGCCCAGTTGTTTACATGAACTTCGAACTCAAGATGTAACTAAGAGAAAAAAACGAAAAACATGTGGTCAAAATTCCTCAATATCGGAAATGAGACTGTGCATGAGCTCCATAAGCTCGTATTTCATCAAAAGGATGGGCAACGAACACGAGAAGGAATCAGGGAAAAAGTTTCGGGAAATTGGAGGAGCCAATATCTCGTTTGAAATTGAAGATGCACCGGTGGATTTCTTTTCCGGCGTAAAGGGCAACCGATTTACTTGTGGAAGCCTTGTAGGTTTGTAGGCTTGCATTTTTTGTGTCCCTCTAGATTGAGAAAGCAAATCCTGAAGTGCAGGAGTGGAAGGATTCATCTCATAGAAGATGTGGGTTTTTGAAAACAAAGAAAGTGTCGAATGACGAGGGGGCAGTAGGAGGGCGATGCTGGGAGGAGATAGCACATGTCCCCACCCCTCAAACCATGACGAGATATAAGAGGCGGCTATAAAATAACGACGAATGCGCAATGCTGAGAAAAATCGAACCGCCCCAGGGTTTGGTTGTCAGCGTTTGCAGCGCGTTGCCCTGCAAAAATCACTGTGCAATGATTGCTGCTAAATACGTGAGGTCACAGGGAGGATGAGGGAGCTTTACCCCCAAGGACATGTTATAGTGCAAGAAAAAGTCTAGATTTGTGGTGTCGAACAAGAGGGTAGCAAAAAGATAAAGCGAGTAAGGATCGAAAGCGGCTACACGCCTACTTGTCACAACATCGAAACGCTAGCAGAGGAACAAGTGAACCAATCACGCCGTTGCCCCCTGCTGACTTTCCCTCCTCGTCTCCCTCCGGACATTTGAAAGCACCGCCGCCGATACATCGGAACTCTCGGATCTCATGAAACTCCGACCCGACTGGGAGGCGCGGCTCGATGTTCCATTGTTGAACGGCTCCGCTGAGGATCCTAGCCTCAATCAAGCCCCACATCTTCCCTCAGCACTCTATAGGATAACACCGTGGTCGAATTCAAGGGATGTTTATGTTTTTGGAAATGAACTATTCAGTCCAGGGGCTTTGCTTGTTCGCAGATTAGCATGACCACAACAAAGCTCGAGAGTTGTCATATTTTATCACGGTTGGTGTGACAGCTGCGTATCGTATTTCACGATAGTTTTCCATCAAAACTACTTTCAGTTAACAATCCGTGAACGAGTTCAAGGGATGTTTATGGCTTTCTGCAGAAAAGCTCCTAGTTTCTTATGAGAACATGAGATCTTATGCTTAATCCACGTTCTTCGAGAAATCTTGAACAGCACTTTTGATTTTAGAATATCTCTCTGTATTGTTTCGGAAGGTACATGATCCTGTCTTCTGAAACCTTATTACTGCGAAATCCAGAGGATTCACATTCTAGGGAATATACCAGTCATCCAGAAATTACGTTTGGTGGAAAGAAACCAGGAAACGGGGTTCAAATCATGCAGTCTGCTGGTTGTATTAGATTGTCTCTAAAAAATCTGTCTTGTCTGTCTGTCTTCTGAGCCTTGCATTCCAAGTTGCGTAACTCAGTTCAACATAGCAACATTTCTTCAAAAGGAAAACTTTTACTTTCAGCATTTCAAGAAGATTTCTGTTACATTCTAAAGCATATGGAAAGACGAAGGACAATTTTCAATTCACCTCAATCCACATGAAATTTCTGGATCAAGAGCATGTCGGCGGCATGTCCAAAAGAATATTCTACTAGGAAGAGGTCTGGTCAACACAACATATCTGGGAGAGATTCAATACCTCAATCAAAATTTTTTTTTTCTTGGCTGGATGTAGAACCGTGAGGGTTCGCACATTCCTTCAGTAGAGTTGCACTTCTTCGTCTCATGCAATCTCGGCCAATTTTCACCGAATCTTGAATCTGATATCCAAATTGTAACGGGCGCGCTGTTTGGTGAATCCTGGGTTTGGGTTACTCCAGCTGCTATAGAACAGCCCTGGCACCATGTCTCAAACAGAGGAAAGTTCCCTTCCCTGAGATGTCAATGTTGAGGAACAGCATCCGGATTTGTTGTGGCGATACAAGCTGAACGAAACTTCTCTCTAAGACGTCCACTCTTCATTTCATGCGACCCGATGTCTCGAGAAAATTCGGTGTAGTACTTGTTTATGGGATTTATGTGAGAGGTGTCGCTACTCATGCGCCGATCGGTTTTAGTCCGGAATCCATTTGATGTTGTCAAATTTGCAGCACCATATGTGGCTTACTTGTGTCCGGCCTAGCTGTTAATACTCGCATATACCGTTTTTGGAATTTTCGTCTTTCCCCACCCCTTCTAAAATATGCTCCTGCTTCAGAGACGTTTCCGACCTCTACTCGATCAAAGTTGAAAGCTTGTACCTCCCTGAGAGAGCTTCCCTAAACAACATACATTATTTGTGCTTTCAACAACGTTTCCTGGCCAAGTGCGGAGCTAAAACTAAAGGAAAGGATATTAGAATGGGTCCGGCAATTCGTACCCTGATGTACACTTGAAATGCAGTTTTCCATGGTGATCACGAATCCATTGTCCATGTCTGCTGCGGTGTCCTCTGTGAAGAGTTACAGTGGTTTTACTGCAGAATTCTTTAGCGCAACACTTAACAAAGATGTGCAGGCCGTCTGATTCAGGTGAGCGGTGGCGCCACGGTAGGCGTCTCGTTCTACTCCGACATTCGAGCAGCTGTGGCCTCGGCCAATATAGGATCTTCTCGCATGTCATTTCTTGGAGAACTGCAGAGGTGATTTTACTTGATCAGGAGTGCTAATCAGTGTGGGCTACCACTGCCGATACGGTCAGCAGCAGGATTGTCCTGATAGTGTGGCCCTTGAGGTGCTGCTAGTTTCGGGGTTCTAGCCCTAGTGTACTGAAAACAAACCCTCTAGGTGTCACAAATTTGGGTCCGAAATGGCCTTTCTAGGCCCGCAGTACCGATATTTTAGCTCGCTAGGTGCTCCTCATGAGGTCCGCGGGCCTCTAGCGGACCATCGGACCTAAGCGGAGCAGCACTGTGGGGCTAGAATAGTCAGAGTGGACCCGCTGCTATCGACTAGTCACCGCGATGTTTTACTCATGGAAATTACAAGATTTATCAACTCAACAAAAAACAGTCTTCAACATGGAGACGTGACCCAATGATTATAAAACTCATAGAAAACACACAATATACACTTCTAAGAAGGTGTAAGGCACGTCATAGTATAAAACTCACACGAAGTTTATGAATTTAAAAACAATTTCAGAAATCGACCAAAGATGTCAAGATTGACGAAAACATTGCATAAAATTCGCGTAATTAGATCAGTGTTCAAAAGACACGACACAAATTACATACAAAACTTGAACAAGTGTCGAAAAACCACTTGGAGCCTACAGCAGCAAGTTAGTAAGAACTTTGCTTTAGTGTGGAAAGCGAAAAACAATCACAACATGAGGTGGCCTTCAAATCCGTACAGCACAGCATACATGAGAAAAAGTTACATGGTGTTGGAAATTTTACATGAAACTTCAAGTGATTTTTGTTTAATTCACTGAAATAATATGCCGCTACAGCTGGGGCTTCACATGAAGTTTCCGACGCTTACATGAGCTAGGCGCTGTGCATAACAAAATAAACATAACAGCTCCAGTCAAACTGGTAGTGGAATAAAATAGGCAAGGGAATAAAACGGAAATCTAAGAAAGAAATAGAGACTTGGTGAGCGAGAAGAATGGAGTGAGTCATAGTCGGAGCTAAGCCAGGAAGACGTGAAGATAAAGTCAGGAAAGATGTTCACGAACCGTTAATCCAGAGAAACATATCGTAAAAACCGTTGAGTAAACCCAAAATTATGTTTGCTGAGGCCAGAGAGTCAGCAAATGTACGCAATTGAGTGCATTTTAGATGAAAAGCAGCATCGATTCAAAAAAAGTAGTCATTAACTCAAAAATGGCTAGAAATGTTCGGAAACGGATTCAGTCTCGAGAAATCTATTCGCATTTTCGACATGGTAGAGAGCATCGCAATCGTATATAGCGAATAGAATGCGGCGTTACTGCAAACGGCAACCATGTGGCTAACTGCCTAATTTCACCTCTCATAGGCTACGTTTATAGCGCATCGGCGTCCGATTCGGTCGGACAACAAAAGATACGTATTGATCGTCGTTATCCGATGATCGATACGTATCCTTCGTTGTCCGACCGGATCGGACTTCGATGACGTATAACTACAGCTATCTACTTATTATTAATTGGCAGTTAATATATGTGTGTGTTTGTGTGTGTATCTGTGTGTCTGTGTGTCTGTGCACGAGAACCAGTCATCAAAAATGGAAAATACACAGTGTGTTCAGCGCGTATGAACGAAAATGTGGTAAAGCTTGATTTTTAAATTGATTTAAAGGTGTTTTGGGCCACTTTTGTCATGTTGAGACATGTTAGGTTTTTTTAATGACCGGAAGTTGTTTTCACTACGGTCGGAACGAATGAGAATGACCTATGATTACGAGACCATCTAAAAGGAAAGAGAAGGGAGAAGGATACCTCTATAACGAAGAGGAGGAACCAGGAGAACGAGGGATGACACGGATGAGGGTTGCGCCGGCACGAGCGTTGGAGAGATGGTAGGAAACGGATTACTGTTATAAAAGCGATGCGCTGGCGTCCAGAAGTAGGGGAACGACGCTGGATGGATCCATAACTGCGAAAGTGGCGCACCGGCACCGATAGGTGAAGGAGACGGGTCCAGCGCTTTGATGGGGGGAGTCGGCTCCAACTGTGTGATAAGGGTGCGTCGGCTTCCACAAGTAATAGGAATCGCTAGGCAGGTCTATTTCTGCATGAGAAGTACGCTCATCCTGTTTCGGCGGACTTTGCTACCTAAATCACCTAGATGTACATTTATTTATATTGTTTCCTTTCGTATCCGTGTTCTCTTACCATTCCGTTTGTGTATGAATGAACCACTCCTTCCTTTCCGTTTATATACACCGGTGGACCCTTATCACTTGAATTACCACAACAACCAGTTGAGCCTAAATCATTTCAAGATAACATTTGCACTGAATTGGCTACACTCAGTTCTTCACGGCCACTAACTTCGCTCATATGGAAAGCATAACTTCGTTCATATGGGGAAAGCTACCACCTACGGAATCAAGGGTTTCTCAGAAGAGCGATAGAACTGCGTGGAAGGATGCAGATTTTATCAATCCATTTATAATTTTGTGTTTGCTTTCAACGTGCAGTATACTAGCGTCAGTAGAAGTCTGGAAGTCCGGCGTCAGCCGGACGGCCAGGCTGGTAAATAATATCACAACAAGATCCTCTATCCAAAAGATCTGACCAATCATTGAGTCACATCAGTCACTCGAGTAGATTAGTTTCAACTGACCTTTCCGGGACAAAGCCATGCTGGGAAGGTGGAATCAGGTGATTCTCCCAAAGATGTGTCATAATGTGTTTTTTAAAGAACTGTACTTGTCTACTTACTTGCTTTTTTCGGGACTATGGACTGTGCTTGCCCTAACCCTACCGTAACCTTACCCAGAAGGGGTTGCGGCACTAAACTAGCATGATATTCGTGATCAGCATATCAAATGCCCCCCCCTAGACAAAAATTCAGATAATTCTGTGAGACGCCGCACTTACCCTAACCCTACCATAACTCCACCCAAGTGTCAACACGGCACAAAATGAGTGTGATATTCGTGATCAATATGCCAACCTCCCCCCCCCCCCCTCTCCACTCTAGACGAAGTTTCAGAGGAATATTTGATTTTGAGATTTTGGGGCAGGACAAGTGAAATACATAGTGCCGAATTATCAATCTTTTCCAAAGAGGAAACTCGGCACAACATCATGATTATTCGACTCAAAAGTCCTGCAAGCTCAGGATCATTGGAATTAAATGTGTTCTGAACGAATAGAATGAGGACTGTATCATTGTGCTCCGAGAAATTGCGTATCATAGACGGAGTGGCCGAAACTTTAGGACGAACTACGGAGATTTCATTCGGATGAGATGAGATGCAGCGTAATATTGCAGCCGATATGCAACAAGCAATGACCATCCCAAGCGCAAATGCAATGGCTGGTCTAAACCGAGCTGAACAAATTTGGAGGCTGTGTATAAATACCTTTAGAATTAGGTGGGAAAACAACCTTGGGACAAGTATGGATACAACCTCAGGGTAACTTGGGTACAGCCTTGGGACAAGCTTGGATACAACCTTAGAGATAAGTTGGAAACAGCCTTGAGACAAGCTTGTATACAAGCAATGTGGTAATTTGTCTGAATCCTTCGGACAAGTTGAAAGATTGCTCGTTTCCAAGTTGTTTCTAAAGTTTTGAGTAATAGAGAAGTCTTGTGAAGCGTTTCTGTACATTCTCTATTACTTCAATGTCTCTTTTAAAATATGGGTTCTAAATTACAGATCCGTATTCGAGTGAGGGCAGCACACAGGCTTTATACAGTTTATGAAGAGTGGTGATGTCCGTGGAGTGTACTGTCTGTAAGAGGCAGAAGAGGGCTTTATTTGCGCGGATGATGATATGATCCAAATTTTTAGGCTCCTCTCAAAAATGATGCCGAGGTCTCGTGCAACATTAACCGGTTCGAATTCAATTCCATGTGATAAAGTTATACCGAGGGCATTATCTCCAACTGGGAGGACATGGCTTATGATCTCATTGATTTTTATATTCTATTTTGCAGCCCATCTCATCAGTTTTGTGCAGGACGATTGTAGACCGTTTTTAATTTCACTGCATGGTACGATGCAAACACGTTGATGTCATCGGGTAACTTTTACTCGGGGATCTGTCTCTAGGGCTGTGCAGATGCCGAGGTGTAAGCAACAAATAGAAGAGGTGAACGTGCACCACCCTGAGGTACACTTTCACCAGATAGGCAGTCTTTAAGCGGGGACTCGACACCCTAGTAGCGAACAAGAAATTTCCTGTTGCAAAGATAAGCATTAATCCAGTAGACTACCCCGTGATCCCAAGCTTTCAACTTTAGCAAGAAGTGGCCGACAGTACCGAACGCTTTACTAAGATCGTATTAGATCACTTCTGAAGACTTCCCTTTGTTCTTAGCGACCACCAATTCGTGGTATGGATCAAGGAGACCAGCAACTGTGTCTACCTGCCAAATGAGCATCTATGCAAAACTTGTGGCATCACTTTATTTTTTAAAGAACCAATCAAATAAGCAAACTCTAATAAGTTTTTCCATGATCTCACAGGGGGTTGGCAGTATATTTATGGGTTTAAAGTCAGTGAGAAGAGAGGCTTATGAGTTTTTCACTACAGAGGTAACATAAGCAAGCTTGCATAAAGAGGGTACCTCAGCCAGTAAAATCGAATCATTAAATATATGTGTCAGTGGAGTTGCTAGTTCTTTGGAAAGCGTTCTGAAGAGAAATCCAGGGATGTTGTCAGCTGTTTTTGAGAAGGAGCTCTTGATAGAGCGCAGTGCTTTATGGACTTCGCACGAGTTGAACGAAGGGATAGGACAGCTAAAGGATGTTTCTGGCTCCAACAACGGGCAGACTGTGTTTGGTGTCGAAAAACTCCAGAGAAATAATCGGCTAGTGCTGTTGCTTTGTAGTCGGCCAAAAAGTATTTATTAGCATCAGCGTTGACAAGGACAGAAGCACAGCACTTAGTGTTTGTTCTCTGCCTAATATACGAAGAAAGTTCCTTCATATTCCTGGATTTGGTTAGTTTCCATTCTCTGTATCTAAGAAAACGTTTGAAGTGATAATTTAGATTCTTGCACAAATTTCTGTATTCTTCGCCATGTAATGGGTCAGGTCATGTGTTGAAAAGCCTCATTCTCAGTTGCATTAGGTTTCTGATGTGGACAGTGTACTGGATATTTGATATGCACTTTTGACTGGAGCACGTGTCGATCAGTGGGGATAGTACATTCAAATTCAAATACATTCGATCATATACATGGTCTATGAAGAAATAGCCGTCGAAGAATTTAATTCTCTTATTGTGATCACCTTCCCCAGATCATTGACATTCCGATGCAGTGACTGTAGAACATACACCAAACAATTCATTTCTTTCTCTTGAGTCTAGCCATGTCGAAGGTGACCTTGTACATTCTTTGCTGCCCTTCGGGAAAAAAGAAGATCATCTTAGAGCTTCATGCACTAACATCAAGGATACCTCCATCATCGTAGCTTGAATTTTTCGAAGATCCGCATTGGTAATGTTCTTACGTTTTGGCATTATCTCTTCATCTGAGTCTCCGACAATGTCATCGATTTTCTGATGTGAAAACAGCATGTTATATTTATATTTCAAGGTTAATGTGCTGTCATATTGAAGCTTAACACGTTTGCGACAGCTTCCACTGCTGTCTAGTACAGACGCAGGATTGAGCAAGCGCATGTGTCCCATGTGACAGTAATTATTGAATAATAATTAATAACAATTAATCAAGATTTGAATCCAACTACTTCAAACTCACTGAAACTATTAAGTAGCAATGAAAAACTGCTTCATGATGCTTCAGACTTTGTATTTTTTTAAGTGTAACATTCACAGCAAGGGAAATAATAAAAGAAGGAAAACATGCAGCAGCTGTTTCTGTGGGGAGAGAAGGGAGGTGGCTTGTTTTTTCTGCAGGGAGGCGAATCTAAATCATTCATCTAGGTATTTTTCGTGAAAAGGCTTTTAATTAACTTCAAACATATGCATGCATGTATCCAGGTCTAGCGAATCTGACTGTGGTAGCCCCTTTTGTGAGATTCTGCCATAGTAAAGCCGCGGTTCAGAAGTACTTCCTATCATGCGGGACTGATCAAATATTGCTTCTTCTTCTTCATCTCGCCCGCCCCCAGTTTCCGTGCTGTATGCTGCTTTTGGCATCATGTTACTGTGACAAAAAAAATAAGTGAGGCATAGCAAGACCCTATTATTTGCTTGCAAGAAATATGAGTAGGCGAAGAGTGTGTGCATCTAATCTTCTCTTCTTCTCACTTCTTTTATTTTGATTCTACGGACAGACCTCGCTTCCTCCGATTGTTGAAATGTTGCTGCACTTGAAAAGCGGTAAGGGTCGCCTCACACTTTCCGTACACCTCTTTCGCTATCATTCTCCAGACTTACATTGGAAGCAGATGCCGGATCTGGTGACGCTCTTTTTTTCATGCGGATGTGCACAACTAAAATAACAAATTTTCGATCTTTCAAAAAACCCCGGCCTTGAATGCAGTGGCTCGCCTCGGAATCGCCGGCGAGATTATTATGGAAAAAAACCTTCTTGATGTGATTGCCACGATTGCCACACACCACAACAAGACTGAACAATATTTACAATATACACTATAAATTTTGGCACAAAGTTCCTTGAAAATTTCTTGAACGGTAGCTCGCTACAGCATTAGCGCATTATTTCGTAAAGCGGAATGTATACTATTAGCTGCAGAATTTTGCCATGAATGACATCGGAACAGGAAGCACTCTGCACAGGGAACTTTTTTCCGGTTGGCCTGTAGGTAGAGGCGCAAAGTTCTTGGATTGAGCACCCCAACCGGCGCCTTGCACGGGTATGGTGATACCAAATAGCTCATTAACGTCTTTTGACTTCGACAGGTACTCACCTTCCGTCAAACATTCAAGAGACTACCCGACAGTCGAATAGACAATGAAATAGGCCTTCTCATTTTTAGACAACAAAAAGTGTCCAATGTCATGTTTAGACACGTATACCCGTGATAGAACATGTTTTCAGTAGGGTAATTGCGCTTTAGCACTATTGTACGTGTCTAAACACGAAGAACATGTGCGCAACAGCAACGTTGGACACTTTTTGTTGTCCAAACGGCAAAAGCCACGAAATGGTGCATGCCAATTTAAACTGTAGAATAAAAATGAATTAATAACCAGCGAGTGCTTGTAACTTCGCGTCAGTGGAGAAGATACGGGGAGAATCAAATATATCTGGACAAAAACGTCATTCTCGTTCTATCACATTCTTGTTGTGATAGGCCAGTATTTATTCTGGTTCCTCTTGTAGTGGGAGAACTGTGCTTTTAGGATGAGTCATTAATTTGAGGAATTTCTCGTTTGCCTTTCTCAAGCCACAGCAGCTTTCAATTTCTCGTAGGTAGGAATGAACCACTGAGCGTAGAGCTGTCACCAAACCTATATGTATCTGTGAGCATAGGTACGATAACCTGAGACGCGTCTCAAGCCACCACCACTCATGGTATCACCCTTGGTGGCCTTTAAATACTGCGGCGAGAATAAGTTGGATACGGGGTGCAGCCCGGATTGCAAAAGGGTGCAGAAAGTTGGGTCCGGGTAAAGGCAGAAATACATGGAATGAGCAGTTGTGGATTAAATTCTACATATAAATCAGCGTTAGGAGACATGAAGCTCAGGATTCGTCGGCGATCATGGGTTGAGAAAAACTGTTAAGGATATGGACATGAGATTGCCTGAAATCTCGGTTTTGGCCTGGGATACCAGCTTCAACTCAAAAAAGCAGGTGTTGCGCAGTTGTCAGCGGAATAACTATGCGACGTTACACCAGATGGTATTGGAGTGACGAAACGCAGCCAAGAATAACTGACAATCTTCTGAAAAGTAAAAGTCAGAATGAAATTCTGAGGAGAATGGTGTATAACACTAGGCAGTTTCATTCACTCCTGACGGAGAATCCAGGGTGAGACAGATGCCCCCTACGTCTCATCTTCGCGTCGGACGCCCACTCATATTACGTGCTGTCTCGCTAACCCCCCTGAGCTACACGGCTCCTTCGTCTCAGGCGTGCTTTTCAGCCCAGCATGAGAGGAGTACCAAGTATTATGACACTACCAGTGTTGGGCTAAGCGTAGGTACCGGCACGACAGCCAAATCCCTGATACGTCAGCTATCCGACATGTTAGAGTAAGGATGTAAAGATTGTAAGCATATTTAACATTCCGCCTCTGAACATGTGATTTTTTTTCCCTTTTTGAGCAATACTAGAGCTTTTTCGATACTAACTATCTTGAAAAAGGGCTTCACTATCTCGCACTTTGTAAACTTCACTCTTCTTACCTTCCTCAACTTCATCGAAATGGTTGGTGGACAACCTTCACTTTTTTGACCCCTGTCTCACTACTATCGTATCCATGTCTGTGAGTAGCAGTGGCGGAGCCAGAAATTGGGTGGAATGGGGGGGAAGAAAAAAATAGGGTGTCCGCCTCTTTTTCAACTAGGGGACCTAGATGAAAATAAAACTAGTAATAATACTATTTACAGTGATGAATAATAAATCTGTATAAAAATAGTTATAAAACTCGACAATTAAAAATGAACTGATACAAGATTTTTATTCATGTTACGGAGTGACTCCAAAAATTTGGGGCCTTATCCTCAGAGAGGGGAGTGGGAGAGGGCTGGGCTGAGCAGTAGTGCTACGTGACATTTGGCTTCAGCCAAATGTTAACCGATTTCAGTAAAAAGCAATTTTGCTACCTCTTCTCGAATCTAAAAAGTACAATTGTCCAGTGCAGAGCAAGAGCATACCCATCATGTTCTAGTGAGAACTTCATTTATCAGTGCTTTGACTAACTTCCATAATTATATGTGTTTTGAAATTTCAAGAAAATCGAAAGGAAAAATCCCCAAAACTTATGAATCACACTATTATTTAAAACGTGGAAAAGTGTTTTTGTGACAAAGCGACAATGGACACGTGAGCAAATTATTTCAAAACACAGTATGTCATGCAGTACCATTGGACACTGATGCATAGAAAATAAACATGTAACAGTCGAGAGGCTTCCGAGAGTTCAGAGTCAGACGCTGCGTCACCCACGTTATTAAGTCGTTAATCGTTCTCGACGACATCTCAGCGCAAATGTTCAGTGATTTGTCCATCTTTGACGACTGGTTATCGTCAATGTTTGGCAATGTGGCGTCGCTAGAAGAATCTATTCTCTGGCAGTGTATAATTAGTGACTATGATCGCGATCCTCCCACAATCAATACGTATCAATAATACATCCGCCAATTTACAACAGTGGTATGTGCTGTACGGAAAGTGCAGCGGCAGCCTACTTGTTTTCACATACGGCAATGCACTGGCGAACTTTTTCGACCACTCCACTCCGACAATTCTTGTACGCATTTGCATAACAAACTTGAAGAGAGCACGGCAGACAAGGAAGAGAAAAGCAAAACTATTGAGAAAAGTTGTTGCTAATGTCATTTCTTGAAGGAAGGACTTTGTGAAGAGGTCTGACCATCGGGTCAATGGTCTTCCGGTTGTGCGCCTAACGTTCTGTGGAGTCCAGTCGCTGACGTCCAACGGTTGTCGTTAAGACGCATTACATGTCCGGCCCACTTGATCTTACTCAACTTGGCGTAAGCGGCAGCGTTATTCCTAGCATCATCCTCTCGACAGAGCGTTCGACGACGCTGACCGCGTTCTCATCCCGCTTGCGCAGCGCCCAGGTTTCTGAGGCGTACGTCAAAGCAGGGAGAACCGTTGTGTTGAAGAGGTGGGCAAGGAGCCTTGTGTTCTTCTTCTTCTTCTTCTTCACTACGTCTCGATGCTCTCGTAATCTCCCCAAGCCGCTAGCTTCCTCCTGCCCAGCTCTGCAGCGAGGTCGTTCATCATGTTGACTTCCCGACCTAGGTATACGTAGATGGAGCATTCGGATATGGTTGCTTCATTAAGCGGAAATGGGGGCATCGGGACCCATCCGCTTCTCATGAACATCGTCTTCGTCAGGTTCAGTTGGAAACCGATCTCTCACATGCGTCGTCGAAGTCGGCCAGCATCCGTTCCGCTTCACTGATGTTGGGCGTTATAAGGACGATGTCGTCAACGGAGCGAAGGTGGTTAAGTCGCCGGCTATCAGCTTGCACTCCCATGCAATCCCTTTCTAGTCCTCGCATGACGTCCTCAAGATGGCGCTGAATAGTTTTGGCGACACGATGCCGCCGTGCTGAACCCCTCTCTTGACGTCGTTGGTGATGTATTCGTAAAATGGAGAAATCCTGGTTGTGAAGTTGCTGTAGAGCTCACGAAATATCTTCATGTATTGAGTAGGAACACCCTCGTTCCTCAGAGCTTCCAGGACCGCTTCTGTCTCAACGAAGTCGAAGGCTTTTTTCAGATCGATGAACGCGAGACAGAGAGACATTTTGTACTCACGCGATACCTCTATGAGTCTAGTGACGGTGTGTATGTGGTCGATCGTACTGAATCCTTTTCGAAACCCTGCTTGCTCGCCCGGCTGTCCTTCATCTAGTGTCCTTTCAATCCTGTTTAGTATCACTCGCGTGAAAAGCTTGTAGACGACGAACAGTCGGCAGATGGGGCGATGACTGCCAATATCCTGCGGATCTCCCTTCTTGTACAGCTGCACGGTCCTGCTGATCTTCCATTGGTTGGGTGCCTTGCATTCCGACAGGTATCGCGTGAAACGTCTAGCTAACGTGTCGATGGGAACTGGCGATAGGTTCCTCAGATGTTCTGGTCGGATCCTGTCGGTATCCGGTGCTGTACGATTCTTCACCGACTTGATGGCATGTCGGACTTTGGAAGGGAGAACCGATGGGACAACATACCCTCCTCCTTAAGATGGCATTGAGGGAGGTGGACGTGGCTATCGAAGAGATCCGAGTAGAAGTCGTAGATGACTTTCTTCATTACCCTTCTCAAGGACGAAATTGTTCCGGCTGGGCGCTGGACGGTAGACATCTTGGCCTTGTAGTTAGCGAAGTCTCGGCGGACGTTGCGGATGCTTTGTTTGTGACAACCAGTTATGAGTCCCGTCTTGCTCAACGCCCAATGGTATCATCAGGTATCACTACCTCCCCACAGTCTCTGGGATTCTTGGGAACCTAAAGGATATTTTGGAGGAACTTCCAACAAAGACCTTGTGGATAGGTCCCGCATTTCGCAATTTCCAGATGTCAAGCTTCAAAATTTCAAATTTAATTCAGTTTTCCCCTCGGCTCATATGCACTCATAATGCAAACATCATAATATTACACCAGCATTCTGCACTGTAATATTTAATTTACGAAATCTTCACGAATTTAGAATTCAATTTTGAAAAAATTCAATTTTTCAGGAAATTGAGTTCCTATATTTAGTGACATATTCTTTGTTAGTGGCTAGAGTTCAGAAAATTCAGTTCGCTTTTTTTCACTGAGCTACAAATCACGTTCCACTGATTTGCAACTCTCTGACATTCTCCTCATTTTCCATAATTTGTACTATTGATGGAAAATTACTGTTTCACGAGATTTATTTCAGCCGCAACGACACCTAGTGCGTCGGTTGCCATCATTGTCACAATGGTAGAACGTGCGCTTCAGTTGCACAGTTTTCTCTGAATTGTGGTAGTAGTATTCAGTTACTCAGAAAAAGATTCTGACGCTTCAATTATTCTCGGGATTTAACGAAATAAACTTTTCAACGAGATTGGCGATTTAATTTTGTTCCTAGCTCGATCTGGTATGGAGAGCACGGTACTAACGTTCATAAAATAATGTTACGGAGGAATGTGCCCTATTTATATGACCACTTTTCCTACTTCCATATGTAGATATAAAAATTCTATACAAATTTAGGAAAAACTAAAAGAATTGGAGTTTCATTTTTCATTTCAGTTTGTGCCAATTACGTGTATGGCTGTCACTGTACACGCAAATAAAGATAATGCAGCACGAAGTGTCTTATGACCTGAGTTCGGCAGAAACCTGGCCCGAAGAGAAAGAAGTCACCTCCTTGCTCTGTATCCGTTTTGGCCGGGGACGGCAATTGTATCAGCTCCGCATGAGATTTGCACGGGATTTTGTAGACCAAGCCTGCACTCCACCATTTCCTGTGCGATGCTGTCCATTCATATAGGTCATTCAAACGGAGGCCATCGCAAAACATCTACAGTAACTGTTCATTTAGCAGTATTTGCACAGCTTCCGTTTATAGAAGAAATGGGAATAAATAAATAGGCTCGAAAAATCCCGTCTCGCTACCACAACCACAGTTTTGTGCATTTTTGCTTCCATTGCAATATCACCAACCTTCCTGCGCTCTTCCTGAGCAAGCGATCATGTTTTTTTTCTCAAATCTGAAATAATTCAAGGTGGAAATCTGCTTTCAGGATGCTGATGATATTGTTTCTCATGGCTTCTGTAATGCTACAAGCACAGACTGCAGATGGCGCACCAGACGCAACACCAGAACTGGGTGCACCTGCTGAACCAAAAACAAGTGTAGACGCTGGTGATGCTCCACATCCTCAAGCAAAAAGAGAGGCACAACCTGGGCAACAGCTTGGAAACAAAGAACTTCCACCTCCTCCATACATAAAACCTTGAGAAATTCCATTACTGATCATCTCACTCATAAATAATAGATAAACAATCACGTGGAACTATATTCTTCCGTTATACATAAAAGTTTGCATGCTAACACATCGAGATATTATCAGTGCAACCCACAATTACGAGCATAGCAATCATAGGAATTCAAGGAAGTCTCAAATGTGGCCATGAAACTGGCAAACGATAATGAAATAATGTGAACACAAGACCTTTTGCGTAGAGGTACAAAACCAAGTTATACTGTGTGTTAATATGAAAACCGCGATTTTTCAATCCCATTGTACTTCTTTGGTGAAGCCGTCTAGGTTTGCTTCCTCTGCAGTCCCTTCGTGACGAGTTTTCGCACATTTAATATTTACAGCAATTGAGAAGAAAACTCCAAAGTTGAAAAAAAAACACCAGTTTTTCTTAGTATTCAAAGCATCAAGGGGCCTTCCCTGTATGAAGGCGTAAGCTCGATATATGTAGGATACAAACGCAAGAGGAGGGTGTCAAATGAGTTCTTCAAAGTCGCCTTGACAAACTTGGCAGTATAGCGTCTGACATAATCAAGGTGTAGGATGGTTTAGACACAAACGATGAGTTCAGCTCCTCACATAAATGGCGCATTCGAGAAGTGTGATGCTCGTCTAGACCAACTGGTTCCTCCGGGCAGTTCTCAGTTGCTCGAATGATACTTGGTCTATTTAAGTGGTTGATATCTTCGAGACCAAATAAGTTTTTTTAAGCCAGATCGCTGTTGAACGTATGTTTCGAAAGCAAACGTCTTTTTCACAGCTAGCCCAAATTCCTAACGTAACTTTCATGGTCATTCGGTCACCAAATCAATGCCAATACACAGAGGCAAGTTGTGCTGTTTTTTTCATGGACTCGAGATTTGTATGCTCAAAACTCAAAGGCAGTGTGTCCCCTCAGGGTTCGCGTTTGGGATGCTCACCTTAGCGAAGCCACGCGAGCCACCGAGCGCAAAGGTAAGTTCAAGTTTCAGGGAAATCTTGTAAACCATATAAGTTACGGGTTTCTTTGGCCGAGAATTTCGAAACTCTCGGCGAGTGGACGAGAGGCTTTATATCACTCCTCAGAAGGGGCTTGGTGAGGATGGGACGAGGTTTTCCAACACGGCAACGCTTGTTCATTCAATAATAGCTACTGCTGAGAAGTTCATTTTAATGTGCAATCTTAACTTCTCAGTTCCGCTTTTCCCAGCTTCCTCACGAGGAAGCTCGTCCGCTAAAAAATCAAATCAGACCTTCAAAGCAAGGGTTTTTTACCCCTTTTTTTTAGATTTCAAGCACATCGAATAATTTGAATAGGACCGCATGCTGTCGAAATCCCGATACCCATCATGAAGTGACACACTGCCTTTAAGCAAACTGTTGTTCTGTGAGAATCGGTGACATGACAACGTTCTTGTAATAAAGCAAGCACAGCGCTT
Source organism: Ancylostoma caninum (assembly GCA_037903475.1). NCBI lineage: Eukaryota > Metazoa > Nematoda > Chromadorea > Rhabditida > Ancylostomatidae > Ancylostoma > Ancylostoma caninum. The sequence continues at coordinate 29,725 of JBAJFG010000556.1, read as the reverse complement.
TTGATGGGCTACTGACCTCAATATCAAGCTTCTAGGGGGGGGGGGGTGGTGCGATCGGCGACGTCTGATCGACCCCCCCGCCGCGATCATCGAATCACTAGAACGCAAGAAAGCACCGCACTTGCGGCAGCCAAACTGTATTAGGTTGAGGAGAAAGTAATGGAAGAAATTTTTTAAAACTTTCGTATTCCTCATTGTTGATGCTTCATTCTAGGATTGCCTGCTGACATAGTAGGAGATTCTTCAAAGTATTACACCGCGGATATTGAAGGATCAGGAAGTGCTTGTTGCTGCAGTTACCCCTCCATTTGTGAAAGGGAGCTTTTGCCTCAACCTCTATTATGAGCTGCTCTGCAACACCTTGGCAAGCACGGAGCCAGTAACAACAGCATTGCAACAAAGAAGAGAGCGGCCAAATATTTCACATTTCACAAATATTCCAACTTGATCGCTCCACTTAGTTTGAATCCCGAGCTATGCGCCTTTATGAGGAGCCACGCCTAGGACGCTCTCACGTCACAACGCGAAGTGGTTGCTGTGATTCCAACTGCTCCCGCAAGGCATGACAGACGCGGCTACCCAGGTCTGAAGACTGGTGTGAACCATTGGAGAAAAACGACAAAAACGATAAACCCTGTTCCACACCACTTTTTTTACATGCCAGTTTTCCCACTTTTTTCCTGCCCCAAACTAGCGAGACTTCCCTTCACTCTGGTGCCCCAATATTTTTATTCTTCTGGCTTGTCACTCTCTGTTCACTAGCTCAGCCCTCCCCACTGTTTCTTCAAAGAGAACCGGTCGATTTTGATCATTTTCGAGGGGGAGCCCCTTTGTATAACTAGCCGCAGCCTGCACAATTCTGAGAAGAAGGAAACAGCGTTCTACCATGCGTTGAGTAATGTTATAGATTTCAAAGGTGTATACTCGATTCACTGAGAAAAACTCTGCCAAAAGTTGGATATGAAAATCTGACTCTGGTGCTATTTCTTCCCTTACTTTCTCTTCAACCTAATTCTTCATTTGTCGGCGGAAAATGTAGTATTTCCGAAAAAAAAAACGGAAGAAGAAGGCACGTCATGGGAGGCCGTCTCTCCTACCATGGCGAGACAATGTGTTGAAAAAGAAGATTTTCCTCTGATGATGGAGAAGGTCAGTTATGTCGTCTACCCTTTCAAAATTTTGGTTTCCTATCCACAAATGTGGGAGTGTTATACGTACATAAAACCATATGGAACGTCGAGCTGTGCATCGCTGGATTTACTGCCTGAATCATATTTTGATTGAAATCGAAGTTAATCTTTCGTATAGAAATATTTTCTATTCTGCTTATGATTATTGCACAGATGGGCAGAAAGAGTTTCTCGGTCTGCTTCTCATCAATACTATCAAGCCATATCAGATAATCAAGACTGTTCCCATTCAAGTGCCGTCACGATTAATACACGTTCCATACGAGTATTTTTCTCGATACTGTACCAAAAGTAACATCCAACAATATGGGAATTAACAGATAAGTTCCTTCTTTTGAAAATCGTTAACACAGTAGACGCCCTTAGAGGTCCGCCTTGGTTAACGAGAAACTAGAGATGTTCTTGCGCGTTTGCCGGATTTGTCTCCATCGAAACTGAAGCGTGAGTCGTAGTACAATAGTCTGGCTCTCTAAAGCTTCTGCTTCTCCACTTGGAATGAGTCGATGCCACTCGGGAGCGTGGCCGCTTTACTCTCACGTATGGCTCAGATTATTTGGCAATTTTGGGCAATTTTAATAAGTAAAAGGCTGGATCTGACTGCAGCTTTTTTAGACCAGAATAAAGTTTCCATTCTTCTTGGGATGAACTCAACATTTGGACTCGGGACCTATACATATCTGTGGAGACTGGTTAATTTACAGTATTCTTTCCGTGGAAATTTCCCTTCAAAAGGTTTATTCAGCCGAAGTCGGATAGTTTTCGCTTTCACTCCAGGTATCGCCCCAAAAAAAACATTTCCATCAGATTTGCGTTTCGAGTGGAATGCGATGGATATGACAAAGACCCAGACAAGAGATTGTTGTTGTGTTCGATTTTCGAACGATTTCTGTTCACGTTTTGGAGACTGCCGAAGTGGAAACAACAGTTTGCTATTTCGGCTACATCACTCCCCCCCCCCCTCACATCAAACCGCACCGTGGTTCCTCGAATTTTCTTCGTTTTTCGCGCATTTTCAATATTAAACATGAATTTTGCACTGATGGAAGCCTTGAAATACGACGATATCCCAAACCGGAAAATTTCTCGAATTGTGCTTTTAATTCTACGTGTTCTTAGGACTTCTATGCACATGTGTAGCGCTTCAGGGCCCGAAAACCGCTTCTAACAGAGGTTGGATATATTTTCAAGTAAATAAGAGAACAGAGAATAACCACAACAGAAACAGTCGATAAATAGTGGTGGTGTGGTTGGAGAAGGAGATTATGAGCAGAAGAGCGAAGAGGAGGGTGCGAGGCGTACAAATCACAAGACGCCAAATCCCCAAATGGCAGCCGCACACATACACACAAGTGTCACCGTCTGGCGGCTGTTCGCCAGCAATTGCGTTTGTTGCTTGAAACGCGCATGAAACATCGTCCGGATCTGCGTTTTCCGCGAGATAATGGCAGGCTTCTCTGAAATCTCGAAACCCTGGTGAACTGTTCGTGAAATTCTGAAATCTTTCTGCTACTTATGCAACAAATCTCTCCAGAGAGAACTATTTAGCCATTAATATTTAAGAGAGTATACTTCAGCGGTATTTATTTAATCTGAAAGTTATTGCACCATTGTTATGAAAAAATGCAAAGAAAAAGAGTGCGCAAAAAGAGGCACTCCAATGGTTTAGACCCGCCTGCCGCGTCACTCCACATTATCGATCGATATTGAGAGCGGTGAGAGTAATGGAATGTGCAGATACGCAGACATCTAAAATTGAGGACGCAGGCGGAGCGGCGTGACGAGCGACTCTTGATCATTGAGGTTTCCTGAAAAATAAACCATGTAAATGCTTATGCAGCAAGTGTTTAAAATAGTCATATGAAAAACGGATGAATAACGGAATCCCTCGTTTTTCTTGTTCTGGATTCCCTCCACAAGTTTCTTTTTCTGCCTCAAAACCCATAAACACAATACTATCCTAAAAAGGACAAGCTCGTTAGCATCACGAGAACGAGAGGGTCATTCTGGCATCTTTATGGAGTATGTGTATGTTCGCAAAACATCTAACATCAACATTCCCGAAACCAAATTTGTGTTTTTGCTGCGCTTTTCGGCGGTCAAGTATGCACATGCAAATTTGCCCAACTCCAGAGAGTTGCAGACACAGCGAGATGTACTCTACTCATGTACACTGATAAATTCGGTATGGAGCGTGATACCTGGAAAGGATGGCGCTACCAAGCCCTGCGATTGTCGACCACGTGGATCGACCAATCGCGATGCATGGCAACGCCTCCCTCTCCAGGTATAGCCCCACAGCGATTGTGTATAGGATATGAAGTTAAAATTAAATCCTTCCAGAAATAGACATGTACAGCTCTTGTCGAAAAGATAGACGAATTGCGCGTGCGGTTTCACAGCGTTGCGGTCGCTGAATCGCGGCGGGACCAACTCCACCCTCTCTTTTGAAGCATGCCCTTACGACATCTCTCGCCTAGGTCCCACCGCGATTCTGCAACCACGGAATCCGTCTATCTTTTCGACAAGGACTATACTTTGTTGAAAATAAATCTTACACTTTTTTAGGGTAGAAGCCGCACATTTATGGGTTTGAGGCAGAAAAAGAGACTTGTGAAGGAAATCCAGAACAAGAAAATCGAGGGATTCCGTTACTCACCCGTTTTTCATATGACTATTTTGAACACTTGCTGCATAAGTATTTACATGGTTTACTTCCTAGGAAACCTCAATGATGCAGAGTCGCTCGTCACGCCGCTCCGCCTGCGTCCTCAGTTTTGGATGTCTGCGCATCTGCACATTCCATTACTCTCACCGCTCTCAATATCGATCGATAAGGTGGCGTGACGCGGCAAGTGGGTCTGAAGCATTGGACTGCCCTATACGTTGTGCGTTCGCGCACTCTTTTTTTCTTTGCATTTTTTTCATAGCAATGGTGCAGTAACTTTCAAATTAAATAAATACCGCTGGTGTATACTGTCTTAAACCTGAATGGCTAAACAGTTCTCTCTGGAGAAATCAGTTCCATAAGTGGCAAGAAGATTTCAGAATTTTACGAACAGTTTACCCGGACTTTGAGGCCTCAGAGAAACCTGCCATTATTTCGCGGAAAACGCAGATCCAGACGATGTTTCATGCGTGTTCCAAGCAACAACACGCGCTTGCTGTGTATGTGTGTGGCTGCCTTTTGGGGATTTGGCGTCTTGTGATTTGTACGTCTCGCACCCTCCTCTTCGCTCTTCTGCTCATAATCTCCTTCTCCAACCACACCACCACTACTTATCGACTGTTTCTGTTGTGGTTATTCTCTGTTATTCCCTTATTTACTTGAAAATATATCCAACCTCTGTTGGAAGCGGTTTTCGGGCCCTGAAGCGCTACGTATGTGCATAGAAGTCCTAAGAACACGTAGAATTAAAAGCAGAATTCGAGAAATTTTCCGTTTTGGGATATTGTCGTATTTCAGGGCTTCGATCAGCGCAGAATTCATGTTTAATATTGAAATTGCGCGAAAAACGAGGAAAATTCTGGAACTAGGGTGTTTTGCTTGGTCTGATGTGTAGGACGAATGTACTTCTTGAACGTTCGTTGGTCTCGCCACAGAAGGAGAATGCGGCAGGCGCTGCGTGAACTAGAGCGTCGTCAGAATGGCGTGCCCATAAAAAGCAGTTGTGTCCGTATTGTGCTTCAAATATCCTCTAATATATCATCGTTCCTTGTGTTTTTCCTCACAGTCGCGACATTTATGAATTGTTATATTTTTTACATGTTTTTAAAAAATTTTTTGTGACTTTTGTGTAAGAACAATCTCACTGCAGACGCAAAAGTTTTCGTGGGTGCTGTCAGTAAGGCAGCGTGTGCATTATTCTGCTGGATGATTCTGCATCATTCCCAGGAACTCCATCAGCTCCACATCTAGGGTCGGATTTTGGAACTCCGAAACGATTCTTTCTTTGCAATTTGCATACCTAATTCTGCATCGTCGGAATAATCTCAAAACTTGCTTTATATGTGAGAACTGTGTACTTCTAAAAAAAATTCTAGAAGGCAGAAGTGTTTGCCATCCTTATTATTGTGTTCACATGTACCCATCTTTTTTCTTCCCAATTCCTAGTATTCGCGACTTGCTCGCTAGTGAAATAGTGACGAAGCGTCACATTGTGGGGACTCCACAGTGCACCCAGTTCATTACAACAATCCAGAGCTTTGTACGCACTACCACTCATACTCTCCAACACGTCGACAACACGCTTCGCCATCTTGACAAAAAAAGAAGCTAACAGGATACAAATTCAGTATTTGTTTCTTGCACCAATTTGAGAGAAAGCATCCATGCTCTTTTCACTTTGCGACGCAGAGAATTCTCTTGGATGATTTCACACAACGTTACCAAGAATTTATACAGCGCTAACAATATGCAACTATTGCTTTGTAGCAACAATTTCAGCACCTGAGAATGAAAAAAATGTGAGGGTTTTAAAAAACAATAAATGTCAACAGATCTTGGGAATTCATTGAATACTTCCAACGTCCTACTTCCACTATTTCCAAATTTTTACTACTTTTTGGTTACCTTTTTCCTGTATGTCTCAAGATCAATGCCCTGGTGCTCCAGGGGAAACCGCATACTAAACGTGCCAAGTTGCAATCAGAGTTCGTTACCAGGGATGAGCGGAAGTACTGCATGGACCGGAAGTCGGAAGTCGGAAGTTGGGAGAAGTTCGAAATCTGGCGAAATTTGGAGCGATGAATCCAGCATGTCTAGGTTGCCGTGGCCCAATTACTGGCAATCGTCCAGAAATCTAGAAGTCAGAAGCTCGCATCAGGCAAGAACTCAGGAACTTCCGACTTCCGGAAACCGGAATTCCGCTCATTCCTGTTCATTACTAGCTTCATGAACGATTGGCGTTCCAAACCAGGCCAGATTCGAGGATGAGAGCATCAGAATTTCATTATAGTGCTTGAGCAGATTGTATGTCCATAAGAAAACGGAGTGAAGGAAGACGAATTTGACCATGATGCCAAGAGGCGCCACTGTTGCGCACCTGGTCGATGGTTCGATCTTCTCCCTAGCGTAGCCCACTACTCATTCCTCCAGTATTGACAAACTGGTCTTTCCGAGTGCTAACAGATACATCTAATGGCGGGCATTATGAAGACGTCCTTCTTGCTGCTTAAAGCCAGCACCCACGACAATTTTCAAGTCTGAAATTTCAACCCATTGACGACCACGCGCATTTCGACCACGTGTCTAGCTCGTGGGACCAACGCCCCTTTCAAGAGTTCGGCGCACGCGGAGTTCCCCACTGTTACGATGAGAGGATTGCGAAGAAAACAGATCTTTCTGCAAAAATATCTGAAATCTAATTCTAGAAGGTCGACGGTATCATCTGACCAAAAAAGGAGCGAACCTAAAACCTTTTTGCTTTCACTGAGGCCGAAAGAAGTTTGTAAACGGTTTTGAGGGAGTGTCCAGAGACCATACACGTTCCTAAGGCTCTAGCCTGACTAATAAGGAAGCGCAGGATGTAACGAACTTGTCTCTGTATAGGAAATATGGCTTTTGCACAGAGTATTTCCATTCACAACAAAAGAAATGTAAAGCGATCTTCCTCGACTTCGAAATTCCATCCTTTTCATGATGTTTGTCGCAATAAAGGAGAACTCCTCCTTGAACTGCACTTGTTTGAGACCTTTTTAGGAAGGACTGTAACCATTCCACATGGAAATGCTGCAAAATAGTTAAATAAGGTCCAAGACTTGTCAAAAAAAGGCGCGGTTCACCGGTGAGCCGCGCGGTCCCACGCGACCAAAAAAGCCACGCGGTCGTCAAAGAGTTAAATGTTTTTGAGCCTCGTCAATGGTCCCAATACTTCTACGCAGATTAAATCCCTAAAGGCATCTGCATTTTCAAGATACCATGGGCTAGACAGGGTATTCCTCTATTCACGGATGAGTTGCGGCGTGACACGGATCAGCTGTTTTTTAATCTAATCACTCAATTTTTCGATGATAAGCTGCGTTTTTCGTACGTTATTCTACCATTCTCATATTGTGTTGACCTTTTCACCCCCCCCAATTCTTTCTTTCCAAGGCACAGTGGGTAATATCTAGCCGATCAAAATTATTTTTCTGGGAGACCAGTGCATAAATTCTTTTTCTTTTCAACATATGTACTCTGTCTGGTCTGCTGCTTCGATGCATGGTCTGCTGCTTCTGCACATGACCCATGGAAGCCAAGGAGTTAGGACAATTTCTAATACTTCTGCAATAGAGTCTGAGAAAAAAATCATGTAGTCAGGAATAATTTTCCGCGCAGCCCCTACGCCACGTGAATCTGAGTTCCTGTGGTTTTCGCAAACTAATCAGTACGTAAAACATGAATATTTATTCATGTTTTATGTACTGGTTTCTTGAATATTTCACTTTCAGAATTGCTTACATTTTCACATGATGAGCATGGCGTAGTCTAACATATTAAAGTGCTAGATATTTTATGAGATTTTGTAATCGAGAAAATAGTAATTCTAGGGCTGCCGCTCAGATGAATAGCCTAATCGGCCCTGAAACGTGTTAACTCACATGGAAATCTCATATTTCTTAAGGACTCCAGTGGGATTTGTTGAGGGTTTGCTTGATAAAGCTGGTCGACTGCAGTTTAGCAATATAGGATGTTTTCGAAGAGAATATTATTCCATTTTTGGCAGGCTTTTTTTACATGAAATGTTCTATTGACGTTATTTTTCTCTGAGTTATCTCTTCCCAATATGTGTACTTTTCATTCACATTATAATCTCAAAAGTGGCGCTTTGTCTTTCCTCACTTGCTTTCATGATGTACGCTGTTGGCGCGAGGCTAACAAACCAGAGGTTTTGCCCGAATAAGACCTCTTGACCCACAGAAGTGTTGCGTAACATTATCTGCGAAGATATTCTGAAAAAAAAGAACCCCTTGCGGAATTTCAAGTACATTTCGTTCAAGCATACCGGAAAGCTCTCTCCTAGAGAGTGGCGGTTTCGGCCTACGTAGAAGTATTTTCTGTAGAGGGTCGCAGTTGGTCGCAAAAATAGCACAAATGCTAGCATACAGGAAGGTTGCTGCTAGCCACTACACATATTTTCTTAATGGAATCTCGTGGAACTTTTTTAAAGTTTGCCCGGAAAGATCATGTGCTTAATCGCTCATTTCTCAGATACGTTTGGATTTCTTCCCCAGGTCTGAGAAAGGTGGTTTCTAGGAAATATGAAAGCAAGACCTAACGAAAAACTCCTAAATAGGTAGTTCAGGCGACAACATAGACGGCAGGGACAACTCATAAACTACTCATCTGTTTTATGTAGGCGGTGCTGTATAGAAATGGTATCTCTTCGTTATCTAATCATGCCCCGCCACGTGATCGGTTGCCAAAAACCACTTGTCCCGTATGCGCGGACTATAGGCGAATATTTTGGTGCAGTAAACGCGACGTGATATCGTAGGTCGAAAAATACATTTTGAACGGCTAGATTTGCGAAATTGCACACTGTGCAGCGGTTGCTTACATTAGCATTTTCATAGCATACATATGTACATATATACATAAGCATTCGCATTTTCGTTAGCATTTTCTCAGCTCACATCATCCAACTTTTTCCCTCTTGTTGCGTATGTTGCGAGCATTCTGTTACCTCAGAGAGTGCCACAGGGTGGACTTTGTCTGTAATTGCGACCGCAGTGGTTCCGGGCTGCCGATATAATTTTTCTGCAAGTTTTGATATGCGTGTGGTGTGATTCCTCTCATTTTATGTTCCGCTGCTGTCTCCGATGGAACCGGCCGATCGGCCGACCGATACCACTGCGGTCGCAATTGCAGACAAAGTCCACCCTGGTGCACTCCCTGAACTAACAGATCATATAGTGCAGCCGTTTTGACAGTGCATTTTGGCGGTATTTATGGTTGATGTGCGTCAAATTTGACGCGTAGGCCTGAAATTTCACAATGTATTCGCGATATCTCGATGCGGCGGAAATGGAAACGCAGTTTTGTTTACGTGGCCACGGCAAAACCAGGAACATTCGCTTCTGCTAAGAATTCTCTTCGTCTCTTCGTTCTGCATTGTAATCGCCGCGTCAGATTTGACGCGCAGCAACCGTAACCGTCTCTACGAGACAGTGGCCCTATTGCATTGACAGAGCGGTCGGTCAAACAGTTGACCCACGATCGTTCCGGCTTTATGAGTTCTATCTTCTGTTCCCTTCTTCAGTTACTCTAAGAGTTAACAAAGAACAATATAAGAGGGAACAAAACTTCGAACGAGACATAAAACTTTTCAAAGATTTCGGATCGATCATGGGACAACCGTTTGACCGACCGAGCTGCTTGCTCCAATACCAGGAAGGCCTCTGTCGCGGAAAATGTCAAACCGACTCCACCATACTTCTTTATTCCTTTTTTGCCATTCACTCAATATTTTTTTCTCCTTATATGCGTCTATGTATCACACATTCTCCCATTTTGAAATTTCTATTCTTTTTCACTCTAGGAGGCTCAAAACCACTCTTATTCCTGAATGCGGTGAAAATATGTGACGAAAAAGGCAAGATTATCGACTTTTTTGTCGTACCTAATCCGCACAACTCGACCAACATGGTCTAAGGAGGTGAACTAGAAGCATTCAAAAACCGTTTCTCCTTGAGTTTTGGAAAATTGACTAACGTACATACCTGAGCCCATAGTGGTCGAGAATCCAAGGTTACGTTAGAATGCCGACGACGAAAGCTTCCATGGGTGTCGCCTTCAAAGGTTATCGTTGCCTATCAGCAGAAATCAGTATTAACATTCAATGCTACTAAATGATGAAACATGGACACTCAAGCGAATCTACCATTCTAGGCTAGAATTCATGAACGCATAGACAAATTAAACCAGGTTAGCAGGTCAGCTTTTGTGTTCCGTGTCTCCTAACATTACATACTCTATAAGATAACCGTTTACACTGAACACCGCTGTCACGAATCCTAACCTAAACTGAGGCAAGATGTGTGGCGCATTAAAGGGGGGGGGGGATTGTTCAGCACCGACTACTTTATCATTTATCTTATGAACTTGTTTATATCCTTCACTCACATACTGTTCTAACCTTGACAGAACAATCTCGGTCAGCTTCACGATTAGAACTAATCAGAAAATTTCTTCACGAATTCTGGTTTGAGTGACCATGTGGCAGTACCGTTACTGAAATAAATTACTGAAGATGTCTAGGTAATTAACAGAGTAAATTTATGACGCTGTATTCGATATCTCCCCAGAAATCCATAGGTTTCATTTTAATAACACATTGCAAACAGCGTGATGCACATGGTGCATCACGGCTTTTCCTTCCCGTTTGTCCACGTGATGAACATCATGCGAAATGTGCTCTTCACGTCCGTAAAATGTTACTCTGTGTTCAGGTGGTGCAAGTGGTGAATTATCAGAAAAATGCCCTCCGACCACCCGCTCTCGCTAGAAAAAATGTGTTCGCTCAGAAATGTGTTAAAGTAGCGGACAGGTTTGACGTTAGTTGAGAAAAAAAAACTCGCAGTATCATCTCCTTCACCACTAATGCATATAGGAATATAGCCGTATACTGATGAAAAGGACCATCTCGGACCCTTGTGAATTCTTGCGCCAGGCAGCACTTTCAGCGACGCAGTGCATGTGCACTTGCGATCTGACAAGTTCGTCTAGGGTTCAACGTCTTTTATCCCGAAGTGTTCTAGAGCTGGTAAGAGAGCCGTTCATTCTTCGGCTGTGTTAATGGCTCTACATCAATAGAATTCGCTTCTGCTTCGTCTGAAATGAGCCGAACGACCGCACTGCACTCTTGTTCATATTGCGGAAATACGTAATGTATAAATTCCTGAATTGCGCTGAGCAAATGAAGCGTGAGAACTGCTCGACGTCCGTTACGCTTCTGCTCTGGCAGCGGCAGCGGCGGCGGCGGCAGCACATCTTCTAAACTCCATTCCTCCCGCAATTCCTCATCCTCTCCCCGGCGTGTTCGACTAATAGCCGCAATTGTCTATTTCCGCGCGCAGCCGAAAACCTCTTCACTTTTATCGGCTCCCGGCCTCGCATCACTCATAACTGAGTCCCTATTCTCACTCCACACTTTTTTCGCGTTCCGTTCGCTTCGCGCTTGCTTTCCGCTCTTTATTACCACAGCTGGTCAATAATACTTACTCATTGTCTTTTAACCAATTTCAACAATAAGCATTGTTCCTTTAGGTAAAGGGATAAATTCCGCTTTTTTTAATTAGTCCAGATTAAGATTCAGATCTATGCTACTTGGAAATTTAGTGCAAATGTCATTTCTCCAATCAAAACTTGTTTGAATTGTGAACAGCTCACACTTTTGATGAAATTTGGTTGAATTGTGAGCTTAGATACCGAATATTTTGTTGAAGAGCAGACCCAAGGAGCCAAATTTCCCCACGCCTGCCACATGGGAATGGACCATCTTGTTGGATGACTGACGACTATCATTGCGCACTCTTCGAACAAGCTAGTAATGCTCCGCGAATTCGCTTCATTTCAGTACTATCCACTAATTTCGGGATTTTTCCATTTGTTTCTCGAGAAATTCCCTCACGCATAGTGCATATTTGTTAAAATGTAATAGCGATGAGAATAGTGAAGTTCTGCCATGGGAGAGTGACGGCTACCAGCTCCTAAAGTGACGCTTCTCTGACTTCAAAAATTTTGAACTTATTTATCTATTTTATTGAGTGGATACAAAAGAACAACAAGGATACTCATGTAAAATCGTATAGGATTAGTAATAAATGTCGAAAAAAAAACGAAAAAATGTCAGTAACAGATAGTAAACGTCAGTAAACACTAGTCTACTCTAAAACGCAATGTGTAGAAGATAATTGAAAAAAAAAGTTTGTAGCCCTCTCCGATTCTCAGCTCGTTCCTCTTAATGTTGGGTGTTCTGTGCACTTGGCAATACAAATCAATGATCCATGACTATGCTGATTCATATCCCGTTTTCCGTTCCTTATTGCAAATCATTCATCCTGTTGAAATATTCAAATATGAAGGGGGATAGATAGTTCATGGTTTCAGTAGGTGTCTTCCCCAGCACATACTCCAACAGGGTCTTATCGCATCATCCATTGCAAAGAAGTGAGAGGTTGTCTCTTGAGGGTAGTTGGTGACCTGACTCATTAGTATGACACCATATATCTTTCTTATCACAGCAAAAGGGTCATTGGGACATCCATCTCTTCTTATCTTCATGTACTCGTTACATTCATTCACTTTTGTGATCGGTATTTTAACAGAATTTGTGCGATTGCAGGATGTTTTAAGCTTTACCGTCCCAATAGGAATGTTCGTTCACCTGATCCTTTGACGTAATTTATTTTATCTCTTCACTTTCTAGTGAAAAATATCGAAGAAAACATAATAATCAACCAAAGATCTCAAAGAAATGTTCTTGAAACCGTCGAAAAAGCTAGTGACACCTCTAACGAGTTCACCGAAGCCTTATTGTTAGTTCTGAGATATGAAGACAAATGGGCTTTTTCACTTATTAGATAGAGACTTCCCGAGGCTTTTCTACCCATTGGAGTGGAAAACGAATCTATGTTGAGATCTTTCCATCTGCTCTGAGAAGATTCCTTTCACCTTGAAGGCATCACCTTTCACGTGAGATGCAGGATTCGAGCCTCAAATACTTCAGAATTCACGGAAATCTGAAGCTGAAAAGACAATCTACTTTTTCTGTCTAGTGTGCCGCAGAAGAGTTGTTTTGGTTGATATCGTATGTGAGTATTACGGATTGTTCGTGCTTCAGTTTTGCAAAAACTCGGTTAAATACGTATGTATGGTTATGAGATAGGAAAAGATCAAAGTTGAGCGAACAATGACCACTCAAACAGAATGATCAAAGATAAGAAGTTAAACGCGCTCTATAGTCAGGCAACTCCTTCGAAAAATAAGCCAATTCTTCGAATTAGGTACGGAAGAGGTGGGGGGAGGGGGGGGGGGCAGGATGGGGCACTCAAGTCATTGAGTCGAAGCTCTAACTTTTGAGCAATATTATATCCTCTAATACCCTCCCATCTGAAGAAACTTCGACAACTGATGCACGCTACAATGCTTGCAATGCTCATTCTCCAAGAAGATGCTACTCTTTGTCGTATTTGCTCATTCATAGAAGGTTACTTCCTCGCTAGATTTCTACAGGATAGTTGGACAAAGAAGTCCAAAGAAGTTCCTGGATATCACGCAATCCACTGTGGGCTCAATATGGTGTACAAGCGATCTTGCAGCGTAATGAATCCGAAGACGTTTCCGCACATTCATTTTCAGGCCTTCATTCGTGGCTCCCTTCCACAGGTTTTCCTTACCTGCCTAGCGCTGTAGTTGCTGTTATGCCTACCACAACAAGCCTGAATCATTCCTGCCGTAGTCTTTCGCACCTCGTACACATTGCAAGAAAGCTGTAGTGACGACAATTAAGTCATCTGCGAGCACGAAACCACATGTGCCTCAGGCTTCACGAGCTATCCATAAAGCTGCAATTTGCCGCTTCTTCGCAGGCTTTTGTCTTTTTTTTGGGATACTCATAGCATCTGTTTATTTCTTTATTCACTTATTTGCTTGTTTACTAGATGGTGTAACATCGCACGGGTGTTTTATGACTCCCATCTATTCAACTCTGATAAGGCTAGTTGTTAGTAGTTGCTAACCCTGTTTGAATCCTGAAAACTCGCCAATTTGATGATTAATACAGTTCATTCCTTCTCACACACCTCTTAGCCCTATAAGTTGCTCAGAAGGTTTCTAGTCAGGAACCGGTTTGTACTCAGAATACTGCATATAACGGAAGAGAGAATGAATTTTTAACATCACTCGCACATATATCCACACATTTCTGTGCATTGGAGGCTGCGTTCTGTTTTCGGGAAGTGTCATAACTACCCTATTTGAAGGGCTTCTGGAGCTTATCATATTACCACTCGTGGTGCAAGTGTTAGTGGCCTCCTCCTACCATCCAGTAACAGAATCATTTCCTTTTCGAATTATTTGCCCCGCAAGCGGGACTTCATTCATGAGTGGCTTGGCGTTTTTTTTTCTACAAAAAGCCTCAAAAGTAGGTGATTCTTTGTATAGGCTCATTCTTTTATCACATTTACTTCTTCTTTTTTTTCGTCTTCATTGTCTGGATTTGAAACTAGTCTTCTTTAAGAAGGAAACGTACTTCATCAGTGTGATCATTCATAGCAATCTGTATACTGCATTATACAGTTCGCAACGCTTATCTCAAGTGCGTTTTCACAAATCCCAAATCTTCTCTCTATGATCAGTTAACCTCCCCTAACCTAGGTTAACCTTAACCCGTCGACCCTAGATTTCACACCGGCCTTATCCGCTCCATCGATTCGGATGGACTGAATAACAAATCATTTTTTTTTTTTGTTTCTCGTTAACTCAGTCTCACTAGAAGGTTTCTGTGAATAAGGAATGTGTTCTACTTTCATATTTTAAATTTGTGGCACTTGTAGCATAGAGAGATCAGGTAGACCCCGGACACTGCTTCTGATGCCTCTTCTGTTACTCCCCTAGGGAATCTCGTGTGCGATTATTCTAGGACCGTACATATTTAGTTGTCTTTGTACTTCGTTTCCAAGTCATTTTTAGAACGTCTGCATCGAAGCGCGAGCTCCAGTATGTTCAGAAGAGAAATTAGTGCTGCATTAATTTCAGACACTTCTGGGATGCCGCCGAGGTGATCGAGTAGGAGCTGCTCTGCTGCAGCTGCACGCCATTCAGCATGAGGCCGTTTCGTGAGTTAATATCCTCTTAATTGCTTCGTTGCCATCTTGATTTCTTGGCTTTTACTTCTTTTTTCGAGGTCTAGGTCAGAGCCTTTCTAAATAGCATGCACTACTTATTGTAAATGTCTGTATACTGCTTCTATTTCTTTTTTCACGAGCTTCTTTAGTAGCATACGCTTACGAAACCAAGCAATCTTTTAGATACTTAGCTTTTTATTCTCTAATGCCCTTTACCAGCACAGCATTATTTCTTATGAATTTTAATTCATGTCCCGTTTTTGTCAGAGACTCCCGTGCCCTAATTTGAAAGATCCTCTTTTCCTTGTTTTACCAAGCGAGAAACACTTTGTCGATCAAGAATTTCTCTGATGTTGATGGATTGCTGTATGGCAGCGCTTAAAAAAACAGAGGTTCCCCAGACGTCGCAATCAATCCCTTTCGAGTGTTTGGACTTAGCTTCCGGAGATTTTACTGGAGGATTTCCTGTATTTCCTACAAGTGGTTCTCTACCCTTCTTTACATGTGAAATTTGGCCTATTGATTGGTGCACGGGGTTGAGGCTCCCGAATTGATGCGTTATTATCGCTAGAGGTTATTTATTTAATATTATCGTTTTTTATTCCTGTTGACCTTTTGTTTGATTAAAATTATCAATTTAGCCTAGTAATATATGCTGTTCAAAAAGGCTCTGTCGGCTGTTTGAAGCTCAAGTCGAATTCACGGCTTCGATAATTTTTTTTGCTCCTGGGAAGAGGAGGAATTTTCGGGCGTGAGTGTGGTATCTTGCTCCGGCTCATTTTTTATGGACATTTCCACCGTTACTCTTTCTAGACTTATTTGTCATTGATTTTCTTCATCTTCAATCTGATTCCATGAATTTCCACATTACCGCTCTTTTTTCCAGCCTCATCGCCCATTTTTACGTTTATACAACGAATCTCTGTTACACCAACCAGGTGCAAATTTGTGACTCAAGGTCACGGTAACCCACTTGTTCCATGTTTTCGTCATCGTTCTTTTTTTCCCACAGCCAAAACAGCTGCGCCTAGACCATTATCGAGATCTTGGACGAGTCTTTTGATGTCAGCTTCTACTAGTCTTCCAAATTCTATGTTCAACACCAGATTTGCGTCTTAAACTCTGTTGAATTTTGATTCGTATCTCCTAGGTTTAGCTTTCGTGAACCAGTGTTGGGTTACAAACAAACAAAATGGCCAAGAAACTGAACATTCTTTCGCGCTTGCTTCGTTTATGTCTTGAAATTACGTTGTTACCAAGACGAACCTCATGCCACAAAATAAGACGGATGTCTACGTCCAAATGCATCTGAAACCATTGAGAAGCAAAAAAATATGGTTAGACTCGAAAAGCATTAGGTGTTCAGAAAGAAGATCTCATTTTTTGAAGAGGCATCACAATTTTTAAACAAGTCGAATTTCGCAGTTTGCAAATCGAACATAGATTTTGCAACATGCTGATATGTGCATACCTAGTCCCACATACTTTTTTTATTTCAAAGAATAGTGGTTGAACCGTAAACTTTGCTAGCATTGGCAAGTAGCTCTACGCTGGTCGCATGTCTGTTGACGAACGAACTTCGCTGGTTCTGCTGCCCAAAACACTTCAGAAAAAGTGAGGGGGGGGGGGTGGCAGAAAGTGCCGTATACGCCTCCTTGCTTGATTTTCATTAGAAATGCTTCATTGAAAAGATAAAAGCAGTTAGTTATCGTACGACTAGCAGAGTCCAAGTAAGATTCTTTACGTTTCTAATTATTAGCTTACGAAAAAAGTGTGGGCTTACAATATACAACACAGCACGGGTTGACAGCAACACAACTACAATACCCTCGCTAAATTTTTCAAAAAAAGTACACTCGGGGCGCGAAGTTGCGTTCTTTTCGTTCCATCTCTATAAATTTATTGAGACGCAATATACCGCAAAATAAAACCGATGGGAAGAATGTAATTGATCCGAAACTCAGAACTATATAACGTGAGCTAACAGTTTTCAGCTTCATCATGAAATTTTAAGTGTCCTCGCTTCACCACAATTTTGTCGCGTATCGCTTGGCTCGCCGCATGGGACGTCGCGCGCTTTCGCGACGGAATCTATTAAACAAAGCGCCGTAAGGGGGCTAGAGCGGTTAGAGATACGGGGCGGCACTCATAGACACCGCAATCTTGAGGCGCAGACTGTGTGGCGAAATGGCCGATTTCCATGGACGCACACACGTTCGCTTCGGGACCCGCAATTTCGTCACTGCTGGCTCTCCCGCATGCACGGGATGGTGATTTCATCACCTTCGCTGGCGGTCTCGCCGCATAGGAGTGAGGGAGTGTTTACGAGCTTTCAGGCTGCACAATGTACGCAGCAGGAAAACCAGCCTTCCACTGTTGCGACGCTTTCTGCACTCGCAAAAAGAAATGGACGCGTGCTATGAGAGCTGCCGCGTCTCGAAAGCTTCGGGGAGGCTGGACCTACGCGGTCGCCTCAGCCCCTGATGAATTTTCGCGGCGATTGTGTAGTCACAACATTCGTTCGTTACAACATTCGTTCGTTTCGAGAAAGCTTCTGCACTAACAAAGAGTAAAAGCCTCTAAATAGGAAGGCATGACATTGTATATCCAATCAACTATATACGGATGCGGGTCCACCGATGGAGAAAGGACCCGCCGTGGCCCAATGGTGCGGGGGACGCCGGATACGGGTCCACCGCCAGGATGCGGGTCCACCGTGGCCCATGGCGAAGGCCCACTGTGGCTCAGTGGTGTGGGGGGATGCCAGGATACAGGTCCACCGATGAAGAAAGGGCCCTCCGTGGCCCAGTGCTGTGGGGACGCCAGGATACAGGTCCACCGATGAGAAAGCCCACTGTGGCCCAGTGGTGTGGGGACGCCAGGATACGGGTCCACCGATGGAGAAAGGGCCCGCCGTGGCCCAGTGGTGTGGGGGATGCCAGGATACGGGTCCACCGATGGAGAAAGGGCCCGCTGTGGCCCAGTGGTGGGGGGGGGATGACAGGATACGGGTCCACCGATGGAGGAAGGACCCGTCGTAGCATGGTGCGGAGAACGTCAGAATACGGGTCCACCGATGAAAAGGGCCCGCCGTGGCCCAGTGGTGGGGGGGGATGACAGGATACGGGTCCACCGATGAAGAAAGGGCCCTCCGTGGCCCAGTGGTGCAGGGGACACCGAGATACAGGTCCACCGATGGAGAAAGCGCCCACTGTGGCCCAGTGGTGTGGGGGATGCCAGGATACGGGTCCACCGATGAAGGAAGGGCCCTCCGTGGCATAGTGCTGTGGGGGATGCCAGGATACGGGTCCACCGATGGAGAAAGGGCCCACTGTGGAACAGCGGTGTGGGGGATGCCAGGATACGGGTCCACCGATGGAGAAAAGGCCCGCCGTGACCCAGTGGTGCGGGGGACACCGAGATACAGGTCCACCGATGGAGAAAGGGCCCACTGTGGCCCAGTGGTGTGGGGGGATGCCAGGATACGGGTCCACCGATGGAGGAAGGACCCGTCGTAGCATAATGGTGTGGAGAACGTCAGGATACGGGTTCACTTTAGTCCGATAGTGTTAAGAATGCCAGGATGCGAACCCGCGCTTGGAGAACGGATCCGGCTTGCCCTAACTGTGAGGAGGGCGCCAGAACACGGGCGCTCTGATGGAGGAAGGGCCCGCCGTGGCCCAGTAGTATGGATAACACCAGAATACGGGTCCGCCAATATAGGATTGGTCCGCTGTGACTCAGTAAAGTGGAGAATACCAGGATATGGTTCAGGCCTAACAGTGAAAATGGCGCCAGAATACGGGTCCACCGATGGAGAAAAGCCCGCTGCGGCCCAGTAGTCTGGAAAACACTCGGATACGATTTCGCCTTGTCCAATAGTGTGGGGAACGGCAGGATACAGTTCCGCCGATGGAGAACGCGTCTGCGTTAGCCGGGTAGTGAGGAATACGCACGAATACGCCATACGATGGAGAACGAACTTCTCATGCTCATACTCAACTCATAAGAAGGACTTCATGTTTGGGCCCATTGGAAGATTGGTTCTGCTTCTTTATAAATTTTCTAGAGATTTGGCAAGTGTGAAGCGTTTGCACATGTCCCAAGTGGCTGCCCCACCCCACTTTCTAGCGTCCCGAAGGGGCGCTAGTCCCTCAAAATAAAGAACGCTCAAATTTCACAATTTAACATGAAATTTATAGCAAATTGCTTATAGGTAGGTCGAACAGACATGTACGGTTTCCGTGATCTATGCGGACTTTCGATAGGCTGCATTCCACCAAATTATAGAGGATGGAACGAAAAGAACGCAACTTCGCAGGACCGAGTGTACTTTTTTAAAGAATTTAGCGAGGGTAGTGTACGTAAGCAGAACAGCATAGATATTCTACTGAAAAGAAACTTTTGAAAACTTGATGAATGTTCTCGCCATTTTCTTGAGTTGAGACATATTTTTCAGCAATATGTGCTCAGATGTTGGATTTCTTTACATATTAATGAAAAGATGCTGTCATGTGGATGTAGTGGCATAAGCGAATGAGATTTTATCCAGGTCATTCTTGGTGGTGCAAGAGACAAATCGAAAAAAATTTCCTGCCTTTTATGTTAGCGTTTTAGTTACATTAGTTAGTATTTCATGAATCATATGGCCAGGTCATTGACTTTCCTCCTCCCTAGAGGTGACCTAAAATTCTATCACAGATGGAACTATGTACTAGGAATGGTGCAGTAGTTGAATGCATTAATTCTTAGGTATAGCCCAGTGGCGGACGCAGGGGGGGGGCGCGCCCCCCCCCGAGAATGGGTCGCCAAATTTTCGAAATTACTTTACAATACAAATAAAAATCTTGTGTTAGTTTATTTTTAATTGTTTATTTTTATTATTATTTTTAATATATTTTTTATTTATTGTTTATTATTGTAATTAATATTATTATTAATTTTATTTTCCGTCTGGGTCCCCAAAACGGCGGAGACCCCACTTTTCTTCCCACGCCCCCCCTCCCGCCCACTTTCTGCGTCCGCCACTGGTATAGCCTACTTGTGAAGTTGTTATCTAAACTTTATCCTAAGGAAGGTGTCTCAGGAAATACATTGGCCCATGAGTTCGTTAGGTTTAGAACAAATTCTGTGATTCAAACACTATGACTTTGCTCGAATTTCAGCGAAGTGGTAAACAGATTGTAAACCTTCCTTCTCGAAACCACATCAGATTCTTCCTATGGTTTTCCGAACGTCATATATTTTCCTAAGGTTTCTTGGAACCCATAAACCTGGTTCAATTGCTCGCGTGCAAAGTCGACGCAAGTAGATCGTGGTATCTGCTGGTTGTCTGCGTCTAACTCATCTCTGAGGGGGTGCATGTGGGTGAAATGAGCTGCTAAATCCCGATGACG
The DNA here is from genome assembly GCA_037903475.1 of Ancylostoma caninum. Taxonomy (NCBI): domain Eukaryota; kingdom Metazoa; phylum Nematoda; class Chromadorea; order Rhabditida; family Ancylostomatidae; genus Ancylostoma; species Ancylostoma caninum. Next base: position 9,312 of record JBAJFG010000556.1, on the reverse strand, counting down.
TCTTTGCTGGGCATCCAGTTGACGCGATATTGTCGTCACTGCTGATGCCACCGTGTGCTAATGGGCCGCCGGCAGCTGCAGACGAGCCGCTGCAGCCGGCCGAGCTGGCCGCCGACGTGGCCAGGCCGGCTCGCGGCGATGTAACAAGCTCTGTCACGCCCTTCCCCATTCATTATCAGTTACGATGTGATCCTTCGCAGCAGATCAATCGATAATTTGTCGCTTCTCTCCGGAACAGAGGCAGTGATTGGCAGCTGAGTCCCTTGAGAGGAGCGCGATTCCACGTTGTCCACTGTTGCCGGCTGGCTCTTCTTTTTCTTCGCCTCTTGGGCAAGTCCTCGTCCTTGATAGGCTATCTACATCTCAGGCTACACTTCCTGGATTGTTCTGCTCGTACGGAAGCCTTCTCTGATTCTCATTCGTACCCTGCGAATAGTTTTCTTTTGTTTCCTAGTTCTGATCCCTTTCCCTCGACATCATTTATTCATGTAAATCCTCTTCGCATTAAAATCGACAATAATTTTCTCAATGCAATTATCCACAAAAACTTCATGTTCCGCATGTGTTCGACTCTATAATTTTGCTCCTCATTCTTCTTTTCATGTTAATGCACGACAGTTCATTCGGATGGGTCTAATTCATGGTTGAAAAATCACTGGCAGAGACGCGGTTCTTTCTGCAGATATCACAGATGCTTAATAGTGCAGAAACTCATCGCTTACTCTGAATCTGTAACTGCACCAGAAATCATAACTTTCCGTACCAACTGAACAGAATCTTGTAACACCATGTTTTTTTTTCATTTACCCATGACACAATTTTCGTTTCATTATAGCTTTAGTAAATCCAGTATTCACTACTTTTGTCGAGGGGTTGATCCACGAGAAATATTTAGGCTAGCGCATCATTTTTTTCCACCTATAGGGGCTGCTCACTGCAAAAATATTTTCCACGGCATAGCTAGCTAATAGAAGCATCAGCTGCGGAAAGTGAATAGCTATTGAAAAATTTCTTACTTCAGAAGAATTCCATACTTACTCTCTCCTCAACCTCCTGCGCACTTATCCATCGTTCATGATTTTTTGTAAGAACCCCGGAATAAACTTAGCAAATTCTTTTCATTTGAAATGGCACTCTAAAGACAATAGCACTCCCATAATTTGGAACCTTCGGTTGAAACAACGTATACAGGGCTCCAGCAGTTGTTAGCGTTCTGCTCCTCTAGATGATATGTTATGGAGTCATTTCTGTTTTTTTCCTTCCTTCCTGTGGATGGATGACAATCTCTATCTGAAAGCTATATTCATGTTATTCAATTTATACATACGTAAGCATCAGCGACTGAATTATGCATCCAACACATCCCAAATTGGCTCTTAGGTTCATCCTTTCAAAAAAAAAATCCTCAGAAACCTATTCAAACTGACTGTTTCACTAGATTCGTCTTAAGCTACTGGAATTCTTGATAGCTATGACCATGCTGTGCATAGCATCACATGGCAAAGTGGATCTCAGAGGCCACATTCAGCAGTGATGGACAAACTGGAATTCAGTCACAAAAAACTGACGGCATCCATAGCGAAGCGGTAGGAGTTATGCGCTTTCCTTGAATAATACGGAATAATCAGGAAAAAGTGACCCAGAATGCTTTTATGTGTTGTTTAATGGCGAAACGCGAGATGGGCTGTGAATGTGGGGCTAATGTGGTGTTAATGTGCATATGTGAGGAAGTTGGTAGTAACAAACATACCAGTAAACTTGTGTTTTCTGCGCTAGAATCAAGCTCGTAACATTGATGGATTATCCATGCGTTTTTGTTTGCAGCAATTTTTAAGGTAGATTAGGGCAGCTAGGAAAACTTATTGTTTGTTTACGTTTACATAAGACATCTCATGCTGTCAGTACAAAGATGCAGTTACAATTGCGAATGTTCCCAATTACCTACTCGGCTAGGAATTAATCATCGCTCTATATAGTTCTCAAAAGAATTTTAGTGAGTGATCGAATATTAACAGGAATTTCCTTCAGTCTGCTCAGTGCCAAATAATCGGAACCGTTAATGAAAAATCGTGATTTGCACTTTGTTTTAGTTCTACAGAGTGCGCGAATCATTGGCGCGTGGTTTTTTAGAGCTCCAATTAGGTAGGATTAGGTAGGATTGATCGAATTCATGAGCCATGCTCTAGGTATCTTTGCTTGAGTCATCTCTGCCGTAAACAGCGGCTGGTTTCCTAGATGACCTCTTTCTTTGCCTACACTGGCTTTAGGAATCCTCCTGGCCAAATTGTGACGTAGGGAGCCTTGACACGAGGTCGATCACAGCTCCGTACCTTCGAAGATTTCCTGAGGTAGGCTCAGAGACTGCGACCATTTGTGTATGGTAGGTCAGGACTAAGTCTCAACTACTGTGCGCTCACCGTGGGTTGGACCACTAAATGACTACCATGGTAAAAACAGGTATTATATCTCACAAATCGTTTTTGCTACTTTTTGCGAACTTAGGACTGATAATCAGAAGAGATGAGCAAATATAGTGAATGTTTTGAAAGCGTGGAAGACTCCCTATTCTACCCATAAAAAGTGGTTCTTGTAAACTCGTTCAGCCTCAGTTTGCAAGCCAAAATTCGTACAAAAGTGGTTTCGAAGGTGATTTCCTTGAATTTTGGCTCAAAGGGATTGTCCACTTAACTCACTTCATTTCCATTCTTATAAGCCCCGCTTCGGATATGTTACTGGGTAAAATCTGTAGTACTGAATGGATAGGAACAGACTAGTTGAAGTTGTCCCTGAAGAATCTAGAAAATATCCTCTGAAATAAGACTTGCGTGTCAACAGTGGTCTGATCTGAAAGCTTCCCTAAATCTTTACGGATCAGGAAAGAGGTCACTCGGACGAACTTGCTGTTGTTTACGGTAGATATTGTTCCAGCAAACATACCCATAACATGGCCTTTCAATTTGCTCAACCACAGCTGATTGAGACTTAGAAACCACACGTCAATAATTTGTGCGCACACTGTAGGGAGGCATAGTTACTAAGTCGCCCCTCGTTATTGATGGCTTGAATGTGCAGAATATGCACTATGTTAGGATCAAACCCGCATGGTCCACATGCCAATTTATGAAAGATTATGAAATCAAATTTTCTTCTTCTTTTGCAGAGAGAATGTAGACCTAATTTTTATTTGTATCAGCAGAAGGAAGATTATTGTAATTGGATCTAGAAACATGATCCTAACGATGAAAGAGAAGTATTTTGTTGATCATCTAGCTTTGTATGCTGGATGGCTACTATCTCCGGATTTAGTCCAGAGGCACGATTCTCGCATGTAATGCATGACCAAATTTTGTTTTCAGGACTCATTCCGTTGAGAATTTTTCACGCTTCATAAGTACCGTTGACACACAAACTCCAAATTAGTTCTCGTGGGTGCCTGTTCGAAGAATAAATCATGGGAGAGAAGTTTTTCCACGCTAGGCATACAGGATTTTATCCTCAGGAGGAATTACTCGTGAAGTAAATGTTCTGGATTGCATCGAACTGCCGCGACCTGTCACTGAACTGTCTGCCGCCCGGAAGTGCACCATCCGACGTTCTCACAGCCTGCTGAATATTCATATTTTATAGCGCTGAGCGTGCGTTGTGCGTGTTCCGCTTGTAACGTCGTCATCCATCTGGCTGTCGGTCGCAATCAGACGCGCCGCTCACAAATCCCGGTGCATGGCCGCGAATGATTACAACTCTCGATAAGCGTACGTCACGACGCGGCGCGTCTCGGAATAACGTCAGGCTCGCCGCCGTCAGGATCCAAAACAGCCCCAATAAATCTTGTGACGATCTACGAATACCTGCCACAACCTGACAGCTCACCAGCCCATCAAAAACCACCCAATCACCTCGTTCAACGCCTCGCTTTGCAACCGGAGTTGTGCTGCGCTGAGGCTTTCCAATTGCGAATCACATAGGTATCTCCGGATGTTTGTGGACACCCATAAGGGAATTTCTTAGTGATCGAAGTAAAATCATGGAACGCGGAATATTTAAATAGAGTGCAGATCACCAGGAAATCGGCCGAGCGACCAACCAGTTATTGTACGATTCTTTAAAACTCTTGAAAACTACGCGCGTTGAACCTCTTGACAGCATTTCATCTCCGAACTTCCTCTTTTGTCAGTCTCTTTAGCGACCCAGTTTCACAAGCAGTCCATTATCTGTATCGTTTGTAAATATTGCATCCTATGGTGACTATGTAGGTTTGATATTGAGGGTGTGGGTCATGATGAGGCAAAACAGGCCGGGTCGTTTTTTTTTGACTAGGCCATTCGGAGGAGGGGCTAATCACAGGTACGTGAACCCCTTCGTTTCATTTCGTCATGAGCCACCCTGGAATTGACCGTTCCTGTAGGGTAGTTCTCTGCTACAGTGCTCTAATTTAATCCCCGCTACATCCTTACTCCGTAATCAGTGCTCTAGAAGAGCGAACGCAAACGAACAGAAGGATGGTTAGTCGATGAATATCCTAGGATTTTGCGGCATTGTTCTTGTAACGGAACCAGTTGTTTTGACACATTGATGACCTTGTGTACAAGTGTTGCACACTTCCTGTTTGAAAACGTATTTGTATAAAGTGACCAAATATAGCTGACTTTTGAATAATAACACATTAGTAATGCGCAAAGCACCGTTCACCCAATGGGCAGAACAAACTCTTCCTCAAATTTTTCCTCTTTTGGACTGCCTAAAAAGGAACCGTTATATTGTAGAAGTATTGTTTATGAACTCATCTTCATGAGAACCGTTATATTGTAGAAGTATTGTTTATGAACTCATCTTCATGAGCATCTTCCTCTCTTTCATTATCGCTCCAAGTATGGATCCTTTCAACATCTCTTTGGACCTGATCTATACTTTCAAATGGAACTACGCTTCTAAGGGATTCAAATATTTGTACTCCATTTATTTATTTTTGTTGTCAGGAATGAAGGTGCCAGGTAAAAATAGAAATGGAATAGGAACAAAAGAAATCAACGAATGCCAAAAGATGACATGAGTTGAAGAAGCAGTAGGGATGTTGAGGGGAGAGGATGGAGAATTAGGCATGTTAGTACGGGTATACGCTCCCCCGGGTTGGCAAAATTCTCGCAATTGCTTCACGGAAAGTAAAATGTACTGCATTAGCTTGTTTTTTATTCCTCTATTCAGTTACAATGTTTTTCATTGATTTCTCACGAGTTACTTCCAACATTAGTCAAATTGCCGTATTTTTGACAGGCCACGCGCCTTTTACCGTCTCCTTCCTGAGAAAAATTCCTTCGCCGGCCACTGATATATACGTAGGTAGCTAAAAAGACCTTATCGATGCTCGAGATTGGTTCATTACCTATTATTTATTAATTTTATCTTATAAATTACCTGTTACTTATTATTTATATTTTTTCTTACAATCCATCCGCTAGTAAAACCTATTATCCAACGATTTTGAACGTTCCTGCATATTTGAGGGATAAGCTTCACTTCACAGATATTGTTCATGATACTCTTTCCAAATTTAAACAGCAGCAATGGAATGTGAGGGAACCATTGAGAGTATGAGGTTCAAAGATGTACGGAGTTTTCTATTTTAAGCTTTCGCTTTACGTTTTTCGTCTTGAGGTCATTTGTTGTACTTCCGTTTAAAGTTCTCCTTTGTGGAGGAATAGAATCTTTATTTCCTTACATGATCTAGGCGAAAGCATAAATTTTTACTCGTACTGGAGTGACAAACATTCTGAAGCAAATCATGGTTGTGCGGCCGCAAATGGAACGGGAAGATTATTGAAAAACTTTCCCAATTCAGCCATTTTGCTTGGTTTGTGGGTCGGAATTTGAGATTGTGGGGCTGAAGAGGGTAGGTTACGAACGTCATGCTGTGTTCCTCATTGGTCACATTACTTGTCACCTCGCAGTAGGTGCTGAAGTCCGCCCACTTCAAGTATTGGTCCAGTTTGTCAAGAAAAACCTTCTGTGGATCCTAAGAGGCAAAAAAGGGAGCGTTTTCTAATGGGCCGTTTTTTTTCAATGGCCTAATCAAAGAAGCATAAACCGTCCTGTTCCGCCTTATCATGGCCCACACCGGAAAAAAAGCGGGTTAGGACACTTCCCTGATTGTGAGATCAGCCGAGCCGCGTTCGAGCAGCCGGTCGCACGCTGTTGGCGTTATAATTGGCGTGAACGGCGACGGTGGCGTTTGGGTGTGGTGCGTGGTGCTTTACATTGGAGAAAACATGTGTTCGTCATGCGTCGCCTCGTGCCTCTCCCGCCGAGCGTTGCCTGCGGGCGAACGCCGCGTCGTATTTACGATCCTCATCGACGCCTCGTCAAAACCTCACTATACCTTTCTAACACTTCCCGTTTTACTCTGTGAAAGACTGTACCCAGAGCCGGGATTGGTCCACAAATAGTCCATGCACGCTGTTCTCTATCCCGGTGAAGAGGACGTTGTCGTAGCAGAACTCGTCGGCGCTGCAGTTGCAAATTCAAGCGCTCCACAAAAACGGCACAAATGTTAGCGGGTTGCGCCAGCGGGGTGTATTTTTCTGCAACCAGCGCTTGTTGACGTATTTTCGTTTTTCGTGAACTCTTTGTAAAACCGGCCCAGGTCACTCGTTTGCACCAAAGCTCTGCCGTTCACAGCGGCTATTCTACCGCGTCTATACTCTCAGATTTCAAGTGTACATCAGTGCATCCCTGCGGCCACGCCTTCTAGGGATCAAGCCATTAGTTCTCCTATGATTTCCGCTCTCATGAGCTGACATTCGTGCTGTCCGCCGTTGATTGGAGTTCTCTCACATGACAGTTGCTGTACCTTTGAAGCCAGTGCCCAGCAAGATGTTGCGATTGCAGTGGATTTGACCATGTCGAACCAAGGTTCACCTGATCTGACACTGATTCTCTCACTCGCCGTTACCCTATGATTTTCATAGATGTTCTTCAGCGATCTATTAAAGCGCAATGGTTGTTCAATGCTCGAGCACATTACCACCTTACTCGCCATCCTTTGTGATTGCTACGCACGTTCCTACGTTCTTCTTCTCTTTCCCATCACTCCAACCTTTTTAGCCAGCCTGAAGTGTGCTGCAGTAGTAGTTAAATCATTTTGCACTTTATATCACAGTATCACTACAGTTAAATTGTTTTGCACTTCATGTCACCACTTAGTACTTGGTAAAATGTAGCTGGTTCCATTGGTTCAACAATAATTCAAGGACTTCTTCGCAGAAAGAAGGAAGAGTAAAGCCTTGCAACCCTTCTCATGTCTTTTTTACGATCATTCACGAAGTTTTGCGGAAATTTTCGAATTTTTTGAAAGTTAATATGCCATTTCGAGCCATAGATATATGTATGTACATGGCAGTGGCGGACGCAGGGGGGGGGGGACATTGCTTCCCGAGAATGGGTCGCCGAATTTTCAGAAATTGCCCTGTAAAATGGATAAGATATTGTACGAGCTGATTTTTTTCTTATTCACTATTATTATTATTTTTAAAATGTTCGCTTTTAACCATTTAATGTTAGAACTAATATTTTTAGTAATTTTATTGTTCCATCTGGGTTTGAAGGGTGGCAAAGTTGCCACCCCCCATTTCCCCCCTCCATCCCTGGCTATCAACTCTTGCATCCGGTACTGCTACATAGTGACTATTATAACATAGAATTTACTTTATTCCTCCACCCTTTTCTCGTGACGTGAAGTGTTCTCAGGTTATATGATTCTCATTTTGTAGGCTGTCCACTGACATACATAGATCCACAGCTATACGTATCCTTGAATCCCATGAATAAAGTAAACCTTGCCTTTATCCGAAGTTCGCTTTCGTCGATAAAATCCATGTCGAATCAATTGAATAGATGAATGTGTCGTTGTTAAGCCATTGTCTTGAAAACGTAGACATTCTCGAGGTGCACTATTCGATGTTTTGCCGACCGAAATTGGATCTGTTCAGATTTGAATTGATCGAATGACGTGTGTGATATGTGTAGGTAACCAACACCATGAAATTTGCATTGATCTTTTCCTCTTGGCTGTGCTCTCCTCGTTTTTGTCCCTTGGTTGGAATGATTGCAGTGCTAAAATCTGCTGCTGCAGTGATTAATGAATCCTCTCAGAATGCTGTCTGAGATAACCGATGATTTGATTTGTCCTTTCAGAACAAGGTGCATATTACGCATCTCATTTCAATAATCAATGAAGAGTGCAGTCCTACGAATCGATTTCATCTGTAAAAGCTGTTTGAAACCAAGGTGGCTTGAGAAATGCGCTAAATTTGTATTATTTCTACCCCTTGCTCAGTATTTTCAGGAAAAAAAGTAAATTTTCTTATTACGGAATGTACAAAGCGCTTTGATTTTCCATTGCTTCAATAATCATGCGACATCAGCCAAATATTCTTTCATATTATGTAACAAAAAAACAGTAACGGAAATCCCGCGTTTCTGTCGAAAAATTACCGTGGGTACAGCACTGCTCCTTCATAATTTCTGTCCCGAAACCCGTCGGAAACAAGGGGTGGACAAACTTGCATAAATTCTTGATCGAAGGACCCTGAGCTCGTAATTCAAAATATCCGAATAATAATTGTCTTCGAGTCAAAGTTTCCCTAATGGACTACGCCACTGAACTGGTATATCCTGATGCATTTTTAAAAGGAAAGTTTAAAAAAAGAAAAGTTGTTGAGTTTTTGTTAGCTCGAATTCAAGAACAATCCTTATCTATGTTTAGAATTAAGAGGTAAAACTCTTAATTCTAAACATAGGTAAGGATAAGGATAAACTCTCAACTTTTTTGATTTGATGCTTCATGATTTAATTTGGTAGGCTGCCGGAGGTTTTAACGGTTTCCGACGGATTTTGAAGCAAAAAGCAGGAGTCGTATATTATTTATCCCAAAGCCAGTGCCGCAGTTCTGTTCTTATCATTCAAGTAGACGGCCAGTTTTACCTGGCCAGCGCTTAGCTCCTGTGGCTTAACTGATTTGTAGATTGAGCGACTCAGACCAACCTTTGCAAACTTAAATCTTGGAGAAGTTAGCTTTGAAAAATTGGAATTAGCAAATACTTTGTTCTTATTCATTCTCTTTGTTGGATGTTTTAAATGAATCAAATTCTCAAGCTATGCAAAAATTTATCCTACGGCTGCAAACTCGAATGGCAACGCATATTGCGCTACTTGACAACACCGTGCTAATTTTGCGAGCGAGCGGGAAAATCCGAGAAAAATCTCACTGCAACCTAATGTTCAATACACAGATTACATAGCCAACGACGATTCTCATGC